>JAQIUQ010001561.1:12500-394041 GCA_030378365.1 Hybognathus amarus
GTGTGTAAATCGTCCCAAAATGGCCACCAAATTCAAAATGGCGGACTTCCTGTCAAGTTTAGGGTATGCGTTCTTGAGGCTTTTTTGTGCGTCTTGATATGATACACGTCCCCACCAAATTTCAGTGCATGTAGGTTGAACGTGGACGAGGGGCTAATTTTTTCAAATTTTCTAGGTGGCGCTAGCGAGCCATTTTGCCACGCCCATCCGCGAAACCCACAAAATACAAACATTTTCACCAGTCCTGACATGTGTGCCAAATTTGGTGAGTTTTTGAGCATGTTGTGGCCGCGAAAATGGCGCTTACTTTGCAGGAAAAAAAATAATAAAATAAAAAAATTAATCCTAACAGTTTCAATAGGGGCCTCGCACCGTTAGTGCTCGGGCCCTGAAAAGTCATGCCATCAGTGAGGAAGCTGAAGCTTGGGGTGTCAGTGGACCTTCCAATAGGACAATGATCCCAAACATACCTCAAATTCCACCAAGGCTTAGTTGCATAAGTAATCCAGGAAGATTCTACAGTGGCCATCAGTAACCTGACTTGAACCCCATAGAAAATCTCTGGTGGGATTTGAAGGCGGTTGCAGCACACAAACCCAAAATATTACTGAACTGGAGGCCATTGCTCATGAAGAACGGGCTAAGATTCCTCAGAAATGGTGCCTGGTGTCTGGTTATACATATCGTTTGCAGCAGGTCATAACAGAAAAAGGATGTTCTACAAAGTACTAAAGATGCTTGCAATGAAGGGGTTGAATGATTTTGAGACTGCAGAAGTGATTAAAAGTTGCATTTTCAGGTGAATTTGGGGAAACTACAGCTATTTCAATAATTTTTGTTTGCTTTGTTCATTGCAAACAGCTGAAAGTCTCTATATACAGTGGGGAGAACAAGTATTTGATACACTGCCAATTTTGCAGTTTTTTTTTCAGAAAAATCACATTGTATGATTTTTAAGTAATTCATTTACATTTTATTGCATGACATAAGTATTTGATCACCTACCAACCAGTAAGAATTCCGGCTCTCACAGACCGATTAGTTTCTCTTTGAAAAGCCCTCCTGTTCTCCACTCATTACCTGTATTAACGTTGAGTTATGCATATAACTACTGTTCCCAGAAGGAGGGTACAGGTACAACACATTACTATGGGATACTGCACTCTAGTTCCACCTGCTGAAGACACCTTTATTCATGCCTGAAAGTCCAATGACGCATGATGATGTGGGCGGGCTACCTGCCCAGGATATAGAATGCAGTCAAATGCGTCATTCCCTTTGTTCAGTCCAGCTCTTCACCGGGACCCAGACTGTGTGGGGCCGAGGTGTTGTACCTCGTTTCCCTCCTTCTGGGAACAGTAGTTATATGCATAACTCAACGTTCCCATTCAGTCGGTCAACTCGGCACAACACATTACTATGGGACCTCTATTCACGCCTCGCCAAGTCGCTGAAACTAAGCGGAAGGGACCGCCACATGATCCACTTTTTTCCAAGAGATTGACAGCCCGTGGTCAGAAGCCCCTGCAGTAAGCACGGACCGAGCCACCATTAAAGCAGTGACATCCAGTCGGTAAATCGGAACAAATGTGTGCGGGAATGCCCAACTGGCTGCCGCACAAATGTCGTCTACTGACACCCCTCTAAACAACACCCATGACATTGCCATGCCCCTTGCAGAATGCTCTCACACTCTGGTCGGTAGAGCTTTACTTTTGTATGCAATTAAAATTGCCTCCACGATCCAATGTGAAAGACGCTGTTTAGACAGCGTTTTCCGCAAACTGGATTGGCAAAAAACACAAAAAGTTGGTCGGATGAACACACAGCCAGCGTTTGCTCAATATACCTGCGCAGAAACTCACACAGGACATAACGCATGGAGTCTCTCGTCCTCCTCTGAATCAATCGAGAGATTTGATAAAGCTGGCAGCTTGAAGGAGGGCGCACTATATGCCCCTGACATGACTTTTGGTGTATACGCCGCGTTTGGACGCAACACTACTTAGACCCATCCATCGCAAACTGAATGCACAAGGGATGTACTGGTAGTGCATGGAGATCACCAACGCGCTTTGCTGATGGCAGCGCCAGCAACAGGGCTATTTTGTAAGACAGCATTTTTAGATCCAATGATTCTAAGGGCTCAAATGGGGTTCCACACATAGCATCCAAAACCACAATCAGATCCCATGATGGTACCATCGACTTTGTGACGGGTTTCAGCTGTCTTGCTCCTTTAAGGAACCGAATGGCCAGTGGGTGGGCACTCGGCGCGGCCCTATTAAAAGCCTTGTGACAGGCCGAAATAGCCGCTAAGTACACTTTTAGAGTGGAATGTAAATGACCTTCCTTAAACAATTCCTGGAGAAAAGTCCTGCAATCTGGCATTGACATACGATATTGACCTTTGTCCGCACCACTGTTCAAATATACGCCATCCCGACGCGTAAAGCCCCCTTGTTGCAGGTGCTCTAGCACTCTGCATCGTGGCCACAACATTAATTTAGAGACCTGCCGCTATTAGATTTTCCCTCTCAGTGGGTAGGCCCATAGATGCCACAATTCCGGTCGAGGATGTAGAATCTGACCTCCTGCTTGGGACAGCAGGTCCCTGCATTGGGGAAGACACCATGGTGTCCCTGACAACAGCGTCATGATGTCTGTGTACCACGCTTTTGTTGGCCAGCATGGGGCCACTTCATTTAGTGACAGACCACCCTGGTGTACTCTGTCCAGAGTGGGCTGTATCAGGTCTACCGGTGGAAATGCATACAGCAGAGTTTTGGTCCATACATGAGACAACACATCCACCCCTAGCAGGGCGCTGCTGTCTGTCATCAAAAAGAACAGCGGGCAGTGTGTGTTTGCCCTGGACGCAAAAGATAGACCTCGGCCCTGCGGAAATGATCCCAAATCTGTGTCACTATTCTGGGTGTAAGCGCTATTCCCTGACCTGCGAACCCCCTGGATAGCAAGTCTGCTTCGCCATTTAGACAGCCCGACACAAGCACTGCCCTGAGTGTTCGCTGGCCATTATCAGGAGTGTCTGTGTCATTTGCAGCAATGGAAGAGAGCGGGTGCCTCCTTGTCTGTTTATGTATGACATTACTGTCGTGTTGTCTGTTCTCATGGCTGCAACTCCAAATAATTTATATGACTCCCCTTCAGTTCCCCTGACATAGAACTCCCTATCCATGTAGTGACGCATCTGTCATCACTACTATACGTGACTCTGCCTTGGGGATTCCCCTCTGTCAACAGACCCGGGGATCGCCCAGGGAACCAGAGCCTGAGCGCACGTTGACGTCATCTGTCACATGTCTGTTTAAATGTCGTGTGACATTCAGAACAGAGCTCAGCGCCCATCTCTGGAATGCACGCATAAATAGGAGACCCAGCCGAAGGACTGCTATTATTGAGGCCATCAACCCCAGAAGCCTCCACACTGCATGAAAACGTACTCGTCTTCCCAGTCAAAAAAAAGACCCAGGCAGCTGCTAAATTTCTCGGCTCTTTGAAGTGACAGCATAGATGTGTTCTTTACCGAATCAATCTCTAAACCGAAATATGACATCCGATGACATCCGATATGGAACCAGGAAGCTCTTCTTGAGATTTCGTAGATGGGACACATAAGGGCTTGTGTTTATAAAACTGCTTGTTCCCTGTTGTCCGTGGCCAGGAGTAGAGCCATTCAAATAGGCGAATACCCAAATAAGGACAACCCGAATGGCAGGACCAGAACCTTGTATGCAGTTCCCTCAAAGGAGAACCTCAGAAATTGTCTGTGATCCAGGTGAATTGTGACATGAAAAGTATGCAGGGAGGATAGCAGATGACGTACAGTCAGCATTTTGAACATGTAACATCGGAGCTTGTTTAACTGTCATAAATCCAGAATCGGGCACAAAGCCCTCATTTTTCTTTGAGAGGAGGAAGTAACGGCTGTAAAACCCTTCCTCCATTTTCCCTTGTGGAACCACCTGAATTCACCTTTGGCTAAGCCCCGCCCCCTTAGTTACTGTTGCTACCTCCGTCAAACTTCATCTGGGCTCTGGTTTGGTATCAACATGGCTTATGCTGAGACTGCTCTTCCTGCTGAAATGTTATCAAACTTATAAAGCAGCAAATAAAGTGTCCGACAGAAGTAGGCAAAAGGGGCTGCAATATGCGTTCGAATCCTATATTCAAGACATACAGAGTACAGGTGAAACGCAAGAAACAACAAGGGATCCAAATAGAGGCAAAAGCATAACGTTACCGGTCAGTCAAAAAATTAACCACTGCATATCCTAATCGAGACGGGGATATGGGACTAACAATATCAGGGAGCAACACTGTTCATGCAAAGCTGGGTAGGTCTCTATTAACTTCTATAATCGTTATTACAAAGCAAACGGACTACACGAGTATAACGTTGTATTTATTAGCAGCATGTGCTAGTGTATCAACAACCGTTATGAGAACCGAAATCATAACCTAAAACATTATAAAACGGTCTAACTAGTATAACTTCACTGTAAGGTTAGAAGCAAAAAAGATGTGCTTGTTGATCTTTGAGGGGTTTAGCTGACTGAGGACATCCACACAGTTTAATCCAAAGACGACACTTGTCAGGATTTGACTTCGGTTTTGGGAAGAGAAAAAACAGACACCCCTCCAACCTCTCTGGGAAACGCGTATCTGTGATACAAATGCCCCAGGCACAACGTTTAACCATATTTTTGATAAAACTACAACGGTAATAGCCTGCCGAGACCAAAAATATGAGATGCCTGTGTTGAAAGTCAATAGAGCGCTGTGAAAAGTGTCGGGCCTCTGTGGGAGCCTGTTCTTGGCTGCGCTGTGATTGGTCAATCTACATTCTAGGACGTGGCTTAGCCAAAGGCGAAATGCAGTTTTGCTGAGAACACCACAAATTTCTTCTCTTAATACTGGGGAAAACTATAGCCGTACTGAATCATGCGAAGAACCCATGGTGATGGTGCGCATGTGCGCCACCGGTCCAGTTTGACAGCGAGGATCCCCGGCATGACTGGAGAAACCCCCATCTCTCTTACCGATAGCATTGCTGGATATCTCAATATCATATAATTATAATAATCGTACAATATCGTTTAATTGTACAAATCAATACATGAGGCATCATATGATTGTTCTGACAAATCAACACATGAGGCTTTGTATGCTGAACACAAGTTTTCTTTATTGAAATTAAATTTAAAGCTGAACCCACTCTTTTGCAGGGTTTCTTTTTTACTGAGAGAAGATGATGGCTGCTGTTGCTGCAGTGGGCCTTTTAGCTGGAGGTGGTCGAGAAGATGACCTAAAACTCGGCTGTGCAGCTGAATGTGTTGGTCCATTATACCTTCTAGACATTGAACCCCTCCTGAGAGATTCCACCTGTTTCTTAGAGTTCTCAAAACGTGCTTGAAAAGCCCCGCCCACGTCATCATGCATGATTGGCCTTTCATGCGTGAATAAAGGTGTCTTCAGCAGGTGGCGCTAGAGCGCAATATCCCACAATAATGTCAACTGAATGGGAACTGCACCTGTTTGAACCCATTACCTGTATAAAAAACACCTGTCCACACACTCAAACAGACTCCAACCTCTCCACAATGGCCAAAACCAGAGAGCTGTGTAAGGACATCAGATAAAATCTATAGAACTGCACAAGGTTGGGATGGGCTACAGGACATTAGGTAAGCAGCTTGGTGAGAAGGCAATAACAGTTGGCACAATCATAAGAAAATTAAAGAAGTTCAGGATGACGGTCAGTCTCGCTCGGTCTGGGCTCCATGCAAGATCTCACCTTGTGGGACATCAATGATCATGAGGAAGGTGTGGGATCAGCCCAGAACTACACTGCAGGAGCTGGTCAATGACCTGAAGAGAGCTTGAACCACAGTCTCAAAGAAAACCATCAGTAACACACTACGCCGTCATAGATTAAAATCCTGCAGTGCACGCAAGGTCCCCCTGCTCAAGCCAGCGCATGTCATAGCCCGTCTGAAGTTTGCCAATAACTATCTGGATGATCCAGAGGAGTAAAGGGAGAAGGTCATGTGGTCTGATGAGACAAAAATAGAGCTTTGGTCTAAACTCCAGTCGCCATGTTTGGAGGAGGAAGAAGGATGAGTACAAAACCAAAGAACACCATCCCAACCATGAAGCATTGAGGTGGAAACATAACTCTTTGGGGATGCTTTTTCAGCAAGACTGCACCGTATTGAGGGGAGGATGGATGGGGCCTTTTAGTTTAGTTTAGTTTAAAGCTTTATTAATCCCCGTGGGCAATTAGTTTGAACTCACATGGTGCCTCACATGAAAAACACTTAGCACATACATTCAATACATGTATGTGCTAAGTGTTTTTCATGTGAGACACCATGTGAGTTCAAACTTGGTGTTCAAAACTTATTTTATCGTGAGATCTTGGCCAGACAACCTCCTTCCCTCAAGTAAGTGCATTGAAGATGGGTCGTGGCTGGGTCTTGACATGACAACAACTCGAAACACTCAGCCAGGGCAACTGAGGAGTGGCTCCATAAGTAGCATCTCGAGGTCCTGGAGGGGCCTAGCCAGTCTTCAGACCTAAACCCAATAAAAAAAATCTTTGGAGGGAGCTGAAAGTCCATATTGCCCAGTGATAGCCCCGAAACCTGAAGGATCTGGAAGGTCTGTATGGGTCTGTAATGTCTGAGTGGGCCAAAATCTCTCCTGCAGTGTGTGCAAACCCGGGGCCCATTTTTCGTATGTTGCTTAAAACATCCGAGATCAAATGAGACATCAAGATGATATAAAACGCCAGGGAACACCTCAAAGTGTGCAAAAGCCAGGAGAGGGTGCTGGCAAAAGTAGAAGACATATTAAATGCGTTTGGATGTGAATTGCCCTGTTGTGAAGTTCTTCCAGACCCACATCAGGGACCAGTAGCAGCAACACCTTCATTACTGGGAAATGAGATTTAAATTATCTTTGTACACTGTGAAATAATTGTATTGCTGCATTAAATTAAGTAGGCCAATAATCCAAATTAACTGGTTTAGTCATTTCAACTTTTGAATCTTGTGTAATGATAAATTGCTTTTGTCTCTGTGAAAGTAAAAACTGATGAACTTATGTTAATGTAAAAATATTTTGCCATGAGTTTTTAATCACATTGCACTGGAGAGTGAAGAAAACTTCTCAGATGTCTGTCCTTTGGAGGAAGTACTTTAATTTAATTGATGGCTTTAATTGATTTCTACTTGTGCCTATGCCTATTATTTTTGAACAGGAGTCCACATGTACAGAAAGGCCTACAGAAGAGTCTGCACACAGCAGTGATTCAGGGGTGGGCAGTGTAGAGACAACTTTTCCTTTTTATTTGTTGCATGAGGCATGTGTGACACAAACGACACAGGGTGAAATTCGTTCCTATATGAGTCTTCAACAGAAAATAGAGTATTTTGAAAAAACAAAAATCAGGGGGAGAAATAAAACTTGACTAAGAAAAATTTGCACTAGAAATAAAGTTGCTTCAAAATAAACTTCAGAGTAAAATACACTATTATTTATAGTGTGTATGTTATTGGTTATATGAATGAGGACATTTCAGACAGTAAATCACTTTTTTCTAGTCATATTTGTTTGTGCCAACAGTTTTTTCAAGACAATAATCTAATTTTGTCAATTGAAGTGTGTTTACCTGTGGATAGCTACACCTATGTTAGTGAGGCTTGGAACACCACCTCATGGTTGGACCATTGCATGAGTACAGCAGATGCACATGACTCGCTGAGGGATACTGAATATCTTATATGATACAGTAACATATGATCACATACCTGTGTCTGTTGAGATAAACGTTGAACACATTATAGCGATGACTAATAATGAAATTAATATCAATGCAGTAAAAATGGATTGGTTAGTACTTACAGTACTTGGTTAGTACACACTTTACAATACGTGTGCACTAATATGCATTATATCATGCTTAACTAATGCACAGATAATCATGAGTTAATGTATAACTCATGATAGAACTAAACCATTAATTAATGATTACTGCATCAGCAACTAATAAAGAGTCTATATGATTAATAGATTAAGTAATACATGAATTGCTATTAATTCACTGTGTCATTGTGTATTAATTCCTTAATAACATATTTTATTAACTAATAGTGTAAATTAATGTGTTAATTACCACAATTAGTCATAACTATGCACTTCAACTTCCAGTTGTCTGCCTTAAATAATCATTAGCTAATGATTTGCAAAGGTATCATTATGTTATGACTTTACTTGTTGAGGCACATCATTATTAACTAGTCATTTAGTAATTGTAGTAATTTTCACATGAATTTGCATTAACAATTAATTCATTAATCATGTATTAATGCATATTAGTGTACCTGTCATTATCTGGAAGTTGAAATACAAAGCTTTGGCTCATTCTGGTAATTAACATATAAATTAACACTATTAGTTAAAACATTAGTTATTATGGAATTAATCCACAATTACATATTTAATTAATAACAATTCATGTATGAACTAATACATTAACCTTACATACTCTTAATTAGTTCCTAATGTGGTAATCATTAATGAATAGCTTAGATAATCATATGTAACACATTAATTCAGTCAGTATTATCTGTGCATTAGTTAAGCATGAATTAATGCTTATTAGTGCACACGTATTGTAAAGTGTTACCAAATGAAAGGGTATAAAGAATAAGTCTAGGCTTGGGTGGAGTAAATATGTAGCTAAATATCAATCTGCAGCCCAGAAAGCTTATAAATTATGGGTGATGGTAGGTAGACACAGGCAAGGGCCGGAGCTTCAGCAGAAGAAGTCTACAAATGCAAGATATAAGTATGCTATTCGTTTTATTTGCAAAAATGAGCAAACTTAAAGGGCTGATTCTATGGCTATGAAGCTCCTAAATCATAATATCACTGACTTTTGGAAAGAAGTCAGAACTCTCAATAGTTGCAGAGTGTCTCTTCCTTGTACTTTGGTGGCTCAGATAATATTTCTGCTGAACATCTTAAATATGGAAGTAAGAAGATATAGCCCCTTTATTAGTTGTCTTACTGCCCTTCTGAGTCACAATGTGTTACCAGATTCAATGTTGTCTACCAGTTATTAAAAAAGCTAGTATTTTGTCTAAAGAAAAAATCTTGCTTGATATGATAGGCTAAATGTGTTTATTAATTCTACAGACAACCAGTTTGGATTTAAGGCAAAACATGGTACTGATCTTTGCATTTATACATTAAAGGAAATTGTAAATAAGTACAAAGATAAAAACTCAACAGTTATGTGTTTCATTGATGCGTCTAAAGCTTTTGATCGGGTTAACCATGCTAAGCTATTTTTTACAGTTTTTCTCCATTGGTTTGGCTCATTTCTTGAAACAGAAATTGCATTCTCATAACTCTAAGATCATTGGGCAAAACAGTCTTACAGTTCGGCACAACACTATAGCTCATTTGCAAAAGCTCATACCTCTCCCAAAACAGTTCACTCATGCTTCAAAACTAAACTCTTTTCTCATATAAAGAGTCAGTGCCACCAAAATGGCAAAGATCCTTCTCAATTGCTTTGGCTCATTTCTCGAAATTTCTGCTCATTTCTGCTTTTGCCAAAATAACGTGGATGGTTCGGCACAACACCATGGTTCATCTGCAAAAGCTTATAACTCTCCCAAAACAGTTCACTCATGTGTCAAAACTAAATTTCCTTCTCATTTAACCAGTCAGTGCCCCCAAAATGCTTAGTTCATTTGGCATTGTGTAAGCAAAATGTTTAGATGTTTTGTCACTTTGGCATTGAAATATCCCCCATGTCCACCTTTCAGTCTTAGCCCAGTCCTTCATTGACAAATGGTTACTGTACAGTTTAGTGTTTTTTTTTTTTTTTTTTGTTTGCTAGCTAACAGAATACAATTGTGTATAAAACTGAATTTTATTTATTATTTATTTATTTTATTTTATTTTAGGGTAAGGGTAAGGATTTTCAGGGTAAGGGTAGCCTCCAAGATTTGACATTACACATTGCACTCATACTGCCAAGGAATTGTAACCATTATCATTCACACACATAAAGTAATTTCCATACATCAGAGGTAAAAGAAAATACATTCTCAAAACAACATGGACACACCTCCAATTACATAGGAATGTTCTTCTCCACAAGTTCAATATACTGCTGGCCACTACTCCAGTGGTTCCAAACCTGGGGTACATGTACCCTTATGCAGAGGTACTACAGGGGGTATCTGAAATCATCAATGACTAGACTTACTGAAATGTTACAGTAAAACCCACAGTATGAGACATATTCTGCTCTTGCTTTGATAGGTTAGCGTAGCAGATAGCTAACATAAGACCTATTAAATAAAGACCCAGGAAACCGGAGTAGAGAGAGGCCTTTAGTAAGGATCTTTCCAATTTTGTAAAACTGAAAAAATAATAACATGGCATTACAAACTGCCCATATATACATGTACATGAAAATGCAACTCAAGTCTAACATAGCTATCCCATAAGAAAAATTAGCCATTACAAAGAGACTTGCAGGACTAGTGAGCATTTAAGCTAACATTAACATGGATGTCTATGGAGAAATGCTAATCGCGATTAGCATCTATTACAGTTTTTCTCCATTGGGTTGGCTCATTTCTTGAAACAGAAATTACATTCTCAAAACAACATGGACAAACCTCCAAACTACTTGGCAATTGTTCACAACAGAATTGAATTTCTCATTCAGTTCATCAAATTGCAAATGCCTAAGTACATGTCTCTATGTCTCTGTACATCTTTGCAAATGATTAAGTACAGGTAGGCCTACATTTAGCACAATTTTCTAGGCAATAGATCTTGTTGATCTAAACTGATTGTTCATTCTCAGTCTAATGGTTGTTCACTCCAAAACGTGTCAGCATCAGTTCATTGTATAAGTCAATCACATGCACAATAGTCTGTTCAATTGTCAAAATTAGTCAAGAACATACCATGAATACCATACATGAATCCCTTTGAACATTTGATACATTTATTACAGAAATTGACAGAACTTGACTAAAGAAGGAGGATCTAACTAATCTCAGATGACCAATCAAACCGCATGTTCGGTCAAAGATCTGCAATTAGTGCCTCCCATGTAAATCTGTCTACAGTACTGTAATACTGTGGGTTTTACAGTAACATTTCAGTAAGTCTAGTCATTGATGATTTCAGATACCCCCTGTAGTACCTCTGCATAAGGGTACATGTACCCCAGGTTTGGAACCACTGGAGTAGTGGCCAGCACTATATTGAACTTGTGGAGAAGAACATTTCTATGTAATTGGAGGTGTGTCCATATTGTTTTGAGAATGTATTTTCTTTTACCTCTGATGTATGGAAATTACTTTATGTGTGTGAATGATAATGGTTACAATTCCTTGGCAGTTTGAGTGCAATGTGTGGTGTCAAATCATGGAGGCTACTCTTCCCCTAAAATAAAAAAAAATAAAAATTCAGTTTATACACATTTATATTGTATTCTGTTAGCTAGATAAAAAAACAGTAAAGTAACCATTGTCAATGAAGGACTGGGCTAAGACTTAAAGGTGGACATGAGGGATATTTCAATGGTATTCGGCCATAGCGACAAAACATCTAAACATTTTGACTTGCAGTGCTTACACAATGCCAAAGGGACTAAGCATTTTGGGGGCACTGACTGGTTAAATGAGAAGGAATTTTAGCCCATTTCCCACTGTTTTGGGAGGGGTATGAGCTTTTGCAGATGAACCATGGTGTTGTGCCGAACTATCCACGTTATTTTGTGGCAAAAGCACCAAGAGTGTTGAGAACGTCCGGTCTGTTTCGAGAAATGAGCCAAAGCAATTGAGAAGGATCTTTGCCATTTTGGTGGCACTGACTCTTTGTTTGAGAAATGAATTTAGATTTGAAGCATGAGTGAACTGTTTTGGGAGAGATATGAGCTTTTGCAAATGAGCTATAGTGTTGTGCTGAACCGTAAGACTGTTTTGCCAAATGATCTTAGAGTTTTGAGAATGTAATTTCTGTTTCAAAAAATGAGCCAAACCAATGGAGAAAAACTGTAATACAACATACATATTATGCTAAAACGGACAATACTCAAAGAATATAGCAAAGTAGAAATACTTTTACAGAAATACTTACAGACTTAGACCTTCAAAACCTACCAAGGCAAAGAGAAAAGAGTAACTGCTGCTTGACCTCTCAGTAGACCAGAGTGAGAAGCAAACAGGGAAAAACAACGGCAAGAGAGGAGGGACTTAATATGAGAACTTAAATGCAATATGACTTTATACCACTAGATGTCTCTAATGCAACACAAAGGGGGGCAGAACAAGACAGATTTACGGTTTGATTGGTCATCTGAGATGTGTGAAACTCCTCCTTCGTTAGTCAAGTTCTGCCAATTGCTGTAATAAATGTATCAAATGTTCAAAGGGATTCATGGTATTATGTTCTTGACTAATTTTGATAATTGAACAGTCTATTGTGCATGTGATGACTTATACAATGAAATGATGCTGACACGTTTTGGAGTGAACAACCATTAGACTGAGAGTGAACAATCAGTTTAGATCAACAAGATCTATTCACATGGAAATTGTGCTAAATGTAGGCTACCTGTACTTAATCATTTGCAAAGATGTACTGAGACATTGAGACATGTACTTAGGCATTTGCAATTTGATGAAATGAATAAGAAATTCAATTCTGTTGTGAACAAATGCCAAGTAGTTTGGAGGTTGCCCATGTTGTTTTGAGAATGTAATTTCTGTTTCAAGAATTGAGCCAACCCAATGGAGAAAAACTGTAATAAATTTAAGGGTTAGTACTACACGGTTTCAGTCAAAGCTGTGGAGACACTGGCACTGGTGTATTTTGTAAGTCTACTGTATGTTCACAAAATTGTATGGTTGTAATGGATTGTATGGGTTGTGTATGTTTTTTGTCTTTTTTTGTTGTTGTTGTTGTTGTTGTTTTTCTCTTTCTTTCTTTTAAATTGGACTTGATTGAATGATTGAATATTTCACACAGTACTATTGCTGACCTTGCATAATATCTCTTTAAAAAGATGACTGAATAACTGGCTTTTCTTTACAAAGAACTATTGAAATAAAACTCTAAGCAAATAGAGTTTGCAAAATTGTCTTGTCTTTTATTTTAGGCTTAATTAAACTTGTTTTCTTATTCTGATGTTGGCAATGCAGGAAAATGCCTTTTAAAAAATGATATAATATTACTAATCTGGAATATTAAAAATTGTAATAGTAACTTGGCTGCACATTTACATTGTAAGCCCCCTTTCTGCTCACAAAATCCCTTCATTGAGGCCTTGATGGGAACATGTGTGCGCTGAAAAGACATAATTCAGATTTTTTTTGCCCCTATGCGACCTGTATCTGATTTTTTCATGACAGTCTGAACGACACAGATCCGATCTTTTCAAATGCGACCCAGGCCACTTGGGTACGTTATGTGGTCCAAATCCGATATGTATCCGATCTTTTGAAATGCGACTTCAATCTGAACGGCCAGGTCACATATATCCGACACGCACGTCATTGCACGCACCTGTAGCTCGCGATACACTCCAACTCCAACGCGTTTCTGCACTGTTATGGGCCGCCGCAGACGTGTCTCTTCCCGGGACAGAGTTGATCGGAGGCGCTCACAAACATAATCGAAGGTGGATCTGGTCATTCGGAAGTTACTGATGAATTCTGTATCAGTGAAGCCAATCACATCAGTATCCCACTACTCCTGGCAGCGACACCGCACCCACACGCTTCTCTGTTTAATTTTCTTCTTAAAACAAGAAGATTGTAAGTGTGCTGGCTCTGTTGTGAAAATAACTTTAATATTGCTAAACGAGCTCCACTGTAAGACATCCATTTAGCTACTTCCGCAAACAACAAGTGACGTCGTTGACCGTTGCGTACTCTTCTGCGCATGCGGCTCACTTCTGGGTCATTTCACGTTCACACAGGAGATCACAAAAGGTCGCATTTAATTGGAAATGTGAACGGCCTTGCAAAAAAATCAAATTTTTTCAAAAAATCGGAATTGAGCATTAAGCCCTGCAGTGTGAACGTAGCCCTAAGTCATAATCGGCATGGTCATCATCAGGGCCTGAAGCATAGGCGTCATTGACGGGGGCGCTTTGCCTTTTGTAGGGCAGAATAGAGCTGGTTAGTCACGCCCATAGGTAAAACTCCAAGTGGACCTCTAGGTTGAAAAGCGTCAAATGCAAGTGAATGAGAGAAAATAATTATTTTCTGATCCCGTTTGAATTGTGCCATGAATGTAACATATATGTTGTCTGTGGATTTTTTATATAATTTCTCATATAACGAGTTTGACAGTATTTAATTCGTTGGCAAGCAGTTGTTGGAATAGACATTAACCGAGAAAGACTACACGTCCCATACGTGATCGTCGCCGCATAACACATTTTCCCTCCACAAATCATGGTTTTCACCACACTCAAATAAGTTAGTTTGTCCTCTCCCTGAAAGAAGGCGGTGAAGTGCACCAAAGACAGACATGTTTCAGCGGGATCCATGTGCTAGTAGGGGTGATGTATATCAAACATGTCAAAAGAGTTGTAGTCCACAAAGTGCTCTCACACAAGTCTAACCGTATGAAAATTCTACCCGCTAAATTGTAGCATTCTTTACATGAAACATTATATAAAAAATTCACAGACAACATGTTACATTCATTGCAAAATTCAAACGGGATTATATTTCTCTCATTCACTTGCATTGACGGTTTTTCAACCAAGAGGTCCAGCGGGTTAAAGGAATATTAGGGCAATGCAAACATTTTGTGCTGCTGTTGAAGCCCGACATCGAATCGAAACATTAATATGCATTTTCAACAAAATAATGTATAAACGACACCCTCACAACTCAAGACGATCGTTTCACGAGAGAAAATAAAAATAAACCTCAGAAATTAGGCTACACTATCGCGCTGCGCTAAAGTATCAAGCCCTGTTTACACTACACGCGACCAAGCGATGCGATACCATTCATTATCAATGGTGAGCGAGAAATGTAAACATCGTACTGACTCCGTGACTGAATGGTTTCGGGAACCCAGATAGACTGGTATTTGCCCGTTGCTGCAGTTAAATTGCCGCGATGGCAAAGAGCACTCACTGTTTCTCGTTCATCTTTAATATTATGCATTTTATGTACTGATTCCATTTATATTTAGACTTTTCCTTACAAAATATTTGTTTGTAGCAGCAATAAAACGTATTTGTTGTCTAACATAGAGTAACTAACCGTGAATGTCACTCACAAACATTACAAGGCAACCAGAAGTGGGGAACGCCCTCCAGCGCAGCCACTGGCGACCTGCAGCGATAAAGCCGCGTGTAGTGTGAACGGGGCTTCAGTCGTGATCTAATCCTGCTAAAAAATGAAGTAAGCCTGCTCGCGAGCAGGTTCAAGCTGACGGACCTGTTGCTATGACAGCAAGTCCAGGATGAGCGTTGAAGAACCAATCCAAGATCGTGGCAAATCGCCAACAAATCAAATTCAGCTAACTTAACTGAGTTAGCGATGTCCGAAGACAGGGTTTCCGCGGGGCATTAAAAAGCATTAAAAGTCATTAAATGGATTTTGCGAAAATTAAGGCCTTAAAAGGCATTAAAAAGCATTAAATTTGATTCTTACAGGCATTACATTTTTTTTTATAGTTTTGAAGAGAATTTTATACAAATTTATTTGAATATAGCCTTCATAATTAATTTGTATTTGCCCTCGCAAAATATGTATGTTAGTATCATAGACTGTAAAAAATAGTACGATAAACACGTGGAACCATTTTGGTAATTGCTTCCGGCTAGAGCAAAATTGCCGTGATGCAGAGGTGACGCGGGCATTTTGTACAGCTGTAGACAGGTCTGAAACTACGAAAAATGGGAAAGTGCAAATTTCAGCTGAAGTGGCTGGAAAACTAAGATTTCAAGACATGGTTGCAGCCCGTTGGTGATAAACATTATGAAGGATTTTGCGGCGTTTGCAAAAAAGGATTTAAGTTGGGGACAATGGGAATCGGTGCCGTAAAATTAGATATGCAGTGTGACGGCCACAAATCGGCGGTAAGAGTCAAACAGCAAACAACGATGTCTAATTTGGTGTGAACGACAAATCTACAAGTAACGTTACGATGACAACAGATGCTGTAGTCACCAACGTTTGTGGAGCAAAATCGAACGATATATATATACGTATATATATAAAATATCCGTGGTTAGTCATGGGTCGTGTATGGCATTATTTTTTTTAAATGGCATTAAAAAGGCATTAAAAATGCATTAAATTTCATTTGAAGAGACCTGCAGAAACCCTGGAAGAACGGGCCCCTGGTTCAAGAACTATAGGAAAACTTTAAAAAGTTGAGTAAAGTTGGCAATAAATTCACAGATTCGAACTTGTCAATAACTCCTCAGCCGAACGTTGTTAATACACTAATGTCACCTCTTTTTAATCGTAATAACTAATAACGTAGACAAGCAGCTACAACCTAATTGTCCGCGAAACAAGCTTTCCTTCACAGTGGATAAAATACATTGATCTCTATGCACAGGCTGGCTTATTTTGGAAAAAAGAAAATTTTAATTGTATATACAATTGAAAATGTATATTTTTTATGATTCTTATGGAAAATATTCAATAACTGTACTGTAATTCACTGTATTGTTGCCAAATTCAGTTAACACACCACTGTTGTCTTGATGGTTATACTACAACACTTATTTGAAGGTTCAAGGTCCAAAAGACACGTACAAACTGTTCAAAGGGCTTTAAACGGTTTCAGACGATGGATAAGGGTCTTATCAAGCAAAACAATCACTCATTTTAAAAAAAGAACAAAGTTTAAGTTTTATAAGCTCAAATGCTTGCCTTGCTCTGTTCTGTGTGACGCATGTTTGTGATTTCCCTGTTCGAACACGTTCATCAAAATGAATGAATCTTTTTCCGAGTCAATTCGTTCGTTATGTTCGTTGAATGAACCAAATGACTTGGAAAAAGATTTGTTAATTTTGATGAACGAGTTCGAACAGAAGAGTCACAAACGTGCATCACACAGAACAGAGCAAGGCGAGCATTTGAGCTTATAAAACTTAAACTTTGTTATTTATTAATTAAATGAGCGATCGTTCGTTGATAAGACCCTTATTCATCGTCTGGAATCGTTTAAAGCCTTTTGAAGAGTTTGCAGTTTGTACTGAAAGTGTCTTTTGAACCTTAAACTGTTTGGGTCCCAATGAAGTCCATTATATGGAAAAAAATGCTGGAATATTTTCATCAAAAACCTTAATTTCTTTTCGAACTAAAGAAAGAAAGACATGGACATCTTGGATGACATGGGGGTGAGTAAATTATCAGCATAAGTTTTTCAAAAGTGAACTGCTCCTTTAAAGAGGTTGCCAATGACATAAAATCTTTATTGACGTGTCATACTTTCTCCACTGATGACTGTCTAAGGTGAGCAGCCTTTGTCCTGGAAACTCTTAACCAAAAAACAATCCAACTTTTGTAAGTCTGCTGAAATCTCTTCTTCATGACCTGATAGAAACATCAGTCCCAATACAAACAGACACACATGAACCAAACACACCAAATACAGGGACAAATGTAAATGTCTGAATACAGGAGGAGCTCTGACATCTGAGAGAGATTCAGAGAAAGTGAAAATAACTTGATCAACAACTAAACGGACGCCTGAAAATATCAACCTCTTTAAACAACAGAATATTTACTGATGCGTTTAAAGAGTGTTGTGGACATATCTGATAATCACAGGTAAGAGAGAGAAACTAAGAGAGATTGTGCAAACAGGAGTGAAGTGATCTGGTTTATAGGTTTGTGTCAAACATAAGTTGAACAGAATCAGAGTCTGTTTGTATAAACTGCTAAGACTAGTCTAACAAGTTAATCAAATGTTTTCTCTAAAGTCCATAACTTTTCATTTATAGTCAGTTACATGAAAACGTAGGTTGGTCTAATTTAATACCGAAAAGTAAGACCGATAACCCCCAAATAACTGCGATTTCTTAAGACTTTACATAATAGTAGATTATGCAATAACTGACCCGAAGGTTTAATCATGTCAAATACTCAGCTCCTGTAGTTGTTTACTGCACTGAAATGGTCAGAATTGTATTTAAATATGTCATGTGTTTGGTTGTGAAGCAAAGTTTGGGTTTTCTTTATTTTTGTGACACGACATAAAGACTAAAGAAACAGGAAGCATATATGACCCTTGACCCCACAGGAAAATCTGCTGAACCTATTACACAGTTTTGTGCACAAATGTGTCAAACACCTCTTGACAAGATGAAATACATCAGTTTATTTTGTGGGAAGACATTTTGTCAGAAAATATTTTTAAAATAAGTTTATATTAACATTGTTTGCGTTACTGTATAAACAGCAAATGCTCAGTTATTTTATGAATACACTCACTGTTTTGAAAGGAACTTTTCTTTTTACAAAAAGTTTACTGCGCTGAAATGGTATCATAATTGTATTAAAACTATTTCATTTGGAATACACTGCAGCTGAAATATTGCATTTACTTAAATCAAAATGAAATGTGTCTTGGCCATACAAAATATATGTTCATTTTGAGGGAAATGATAGCTCTCTGTACTTGTCCTTAAATGCAAACAGATTATTCTGTTGTTTTATTTTGCCTTGAAAAGTCATAAAAAGGTGAAGAACAATGGCAGAATCTTTCCCACCATCAACAAAAAAACGAGAAAGTGGAGGGAGTATGAGAGATCGCCCATGTGAGTAAATATCCCACTTAAATATATCTTATATTTTATCTTATTTAATAAACAGCCACTCATTGTTTAGACTTAATCTCTGGACATTCTCTCAACAAGATGAATTTATCTTCATCATTTCTCTCTCCAGATATGTCTTCCTCCAGCGGTCCACTGACTGAGGAGCTTCAGTGCTCTATATGTCTGGACGTGTTCACTGATCCAGTCAGCACTCCATGTGGACACAACTTCTGCAAGACCTGTCTGAATAAGTGCTGGGACAACAGCCAGACCTGCCACTGTCCATATTGTAAAGAAAACATTCAAGCACAGACCTGATCTCAAGATTAACACCACACTCCGAGAGATCATAGATATCTATAAAAAAGAAAAGTCCTGAGAAAAAAGCTGAAGTTCTGTGTGACGTCTGTGAGGAAAGAAAGCAGAAAGCCCTGAAGTCGTGTCTGGTGTGTCAGAGCTCTTACTGTAAAACTCACCTGGAGCGTCATCTGAGAGTGGCAGGTTTAAAGAAACACAAACTGATAAATCCTGTGAGTTATCTGGAGGACTATATATGTCAGAAACATGAGAGACCTCTGGAGCTGTTCTGTAGAGATGATCAGACGTGTGTGTGTCCGATGTGTGCTTTGAAAGACCACAAGAACCACAACACTGTTCCTATAGAAGAGGAGAGTGAAGAGAAGAAGGTAGAAGTTGCTGACAAGCTGATTTTAAATGGCTCTTATCATGAGGATCACATGTTCTTTCATATAAATGAATCAGTTATGAAAACATATTGTGTTGTTCTCTGTCTATAGACTCAACTGATGAAGACCCAGAAAGACACACAGCAGAAGATCCAGCACAGAATCAAGAAGATTCAAGACGTCAAACACTCAGCAGAAGTCAGAAAAGTGAGATAATTAATTTAAATATCTATTATTGTATATTGAATTATTGATTGAATTGTTGTATAAAAGCAGTTTCACACTCACGGTCGCTCTGCTGGCCTGAATACGCTCTGCTCGTCTGTGGTCCCTGATCACTCAGAAAAAGTACATTTACATATAGTCATTTAGCAGACGCTTTTATACTAAGCGACTTACATTTGAGGACTAAATCAAACAAGTCACCGTGAAGAGGCAATAACAACACACAAAGTGCTCAAAATACAAAGTTCAAACATTGCTCAGAGTAGTATAAAATAAGGATTTATTTATTTATTTATTATATATTAAAGGTGGAATACCTAAGATTTTTGCATTAAAATATCCCAAAATCACAAGGCCAGTGTTATATATTTAGTTAAGATGATAGCTTACAATATTCCAAATGTTTCAAACAATGTTTAAATCGTGAGAAAATTGAGATTTTAACCAAGGAAACAGGGCATGTGAGCAGGGGTGAGCTGGGAGTCACCAGTCAGATCGCGTCATATCTGCGTTACCTCGGTTTCTGCTCGTACTACGTGTTAGGGGTGGCTCGATACCACTTTTTCATGTCCGATACCAATACCACAAACTTGAGTATCTGCCGATACCGATACTGATACAATACTATACCATACCATATTTTTCTCCCTCTTAATTAAGCTGTTAATAACACGTTTGTCAGGAGGATGCACTGTGATTAACCTAGCCATCTAAAAAGCATCATGCTCAAATAGTGCAATAAATGTTCTACTCCCTTAAAGGAAGAAATACGTAGCCCACAACATCTACTGCTGCTTAATTTTTATTAAAATAATTTTTAAACAGAACTTGTAGCAGCATTTTTAATTATTCAGCACCATTCAATTAATTAAATTTAAAGTCCAACTGTGCAAATAAAAAATATATATAATTCCAATGCCAAATACTGGATGTAACACAAAACTCTATGTAGCCTAGTCATAACTTATATAAGTATAATCTACCATAAAAATAATGGTATCTCCATTATAAAATGTACAATAGAACAGAATAGTACAATAAGGCACTCACAAATTAAACTCTACTTGGCCATTACACCTGATAAAGGGAAAACACATTTTGGGTAGACAGTCCAAGCTCTAAAGTTCTCTTACGAGAGGTTATCTCGATATGCGTAAGCTAGCTTACGCTACGGGAAAGATTCTTCTTTGCCGAACAATTGAAGCCAAAAATTTTTATAATTTGTAATCATTGTCAACGCACTTCTCAGGTGCAGGACCTAGAGCGGGCTAACTAGCAGGCTCATTGGTTCGTTTCTGGGAAGTGCTCAAACCGGTCGGAGAACGGCGCTGAACCCGCGCCCAATGAGCGGACGACGCTCGCTTATTACGTCAAAGCCCGCCGAAAGGGGCGTGGCTTGAGTGTATATAAGCACTCTCCGTGGTTTGGAACAACGATTCATTTTGATTCAGCGATCTAATCGCCTGCCGTTGCAAGACTGAAGCCGTCGTCGTGACAAGGCACCTTCTAGCAAGCAAGAAGCCTGAAGAAGCCGGCCCCTGCCACCTTCAGCCGCCTCAGCGAGCTAGCGCCGTCCGACGACTTCCACTTGCTCCATCACAAAAGAGCGTGAGCGTCTTTTTAAAGATGTCTCGCATTTCCTGCGGCTCATGCAGCGCACCGCTCGAAGACGGAGACCGCCACCTCATCTGCCCTCTCTGTCTCGGGCTTGAACATGCGGAACTCGCCCTCGCCGATGGAGGATGCTCTCTCTGCGAGGCGCTGACAATGTCTTCCCTGCGGGCAAGACTCCTCACCGTTAAATCCGCCCAAGCCGTGCCGCCTCTGACTTCTCCGCGGAAGAAGCGCCGCTCTCAGAGGCCGCCGGAACCTGCGATGGCTGTGTGTGGGCCGCAGCCGCCGCCCGACCGACCTCTCTCTCTCCACCCGAGCTGGACCCCCCATTGCCGCGAGTGGCCGCTCTGCAGCGTCCCTCGACTCTGAGGAAGAGAAAGAGTCGCCTTCGTTGCACGCTTCTAACAGCGACGAATGGTCTTCACTGGGTTCTTCGGCCGGAGACCAGCTCCGGCATCGAAGAGGACCTAATGCGCCTCCTGATAAAGAGCATAAAAGCCTCAAGTGTAAAAAATGTGACCACAAGCACGTGTTCACTCACACTTTCTCCCGTGCCCCCCACAGAGTTCACTCCCACTCAGCGGCCTCCGTCCGCTCGGGTAGCAGAAAGCATAGCACGCCCCTCAAGCAGCGCGTGTCCCCCCTCTGCTCGCTCTGTATCACGGCCCATAAGCTCCTCTCTGAGTGCAAATCCCGTTGCCACACACAGTTTACACGAGCACACACACAGTGTCCAGCCCGTTACATGCAGCAACCGGGACAGCACGGCCATTCAGCCTCTCAGCAATATGCTTCAAAGCGTGGGAAGCCATTCCCGGCATATCCCCGTGGGTACTAAGCATTATAAAAGACGGCTACCAGTTACAGTTTCGCCGCCGCGCCGCGTTTCGCGCCCGGCCCCTTTCTGTGGTCAGCCCAGCTGCCGCGAGCACGCTCCGCACAGAAATATCGAAACTGTTAGCAAAAGGCGCGATAGAGAGAGTCCCTCCACCCATAACCGAGCCGGGGTTTTACGGCCGTTATTTTCTGGTCCCCAAGAAAGACGGCGGCCTCAGGCCGATCTCAGACCTCAGATTTCTGAACAAAGCTCTCATGACGAGATCATTCAGAATGCTGACGGTCAGGAAACTCCTCGCACATGTGCGCCAGGGGGATTGGTTCATCTCCCTAGATCTGAAAGACGCTTATTTTCAGATTCGAATACACCCTCGTCACAGGCAGTTTTTACGCTTCGCCTTCGAGGGCCAGGTTTATCGATACGCGTTCTCCCGTTCGGCCTTTCCTTAGCGCCACGCACGTTCACGAAATGTATGGACGCGGCGCTCGCCTCCTTCGAACCCAGGGAATGCGCATTTTGAATTATTTGGACGATTGGCTGATACTAGCACGTTCCAAAACAGAGCTTCTGTCGCACCGTACAGCTCTTCTCGCTCATCTGGAAGCGCTGGGCCTCTCTGTCAACTGGACAAAGAGCGTTCTCCAGCCCAGTCAAACTATCTCTTTTCTGGGGATAGACCTGGACTCTACCACTATGAAGCACGCTTATCCGCTCAGCGCACACGCCGCTTGCAGCGTTCAGCCGCTTCGTTCCAGATGAATACCCGCGTTCCGGTGAAAACCTTTCAGAGAATGCTGGGTCACATGGCCTCAGCTGCAGCCGCGCTACAGCTAGGTTTTTTACATATGCGCCCCTCCAATTCTGGCTAAAGACCCGTGTACCCCGCCGCGAGTGGACCACGGGCCGCCAGCTAATCAGAGTCACTCAGGCATGCATTTCTGCACTACAGCCTTGGACGGTGACCGATTGGTTTCAACGGGGCGTCACGATGGGGACCTCCTCTCACTCGGAAGGTAATCTCGACAGACGCATCCAACACAGGCTGGGGTGCGGTCTGCGAGGGCTCACCGGCCTCTGGCCGATGGTCGGATCGGGAGACCCCATTTCACATAAACTGTCTCGAGATGCTCGCGGTCGAGTATGCACTGTTGCAGTTCCTCCCGCGCATCCAGGGTCACCACGTCCTGATTCGTTCAGACAACATGACAGTGGTATCCTACATCAACCGTCAGGGCGGGGTCAGATCCAGGAATCTCTTCCTGCTGACACGCCGCATTCTAGTTTGGTCCCAGAGTCATCTGCTCTCGCTCAGAGCGACGCATGTCCCGGGACACCTAAACGACGGTCCAGACATTCTATCCAGGAACCTTCTCTCTCCAGGAGAATGGTCCCTGAATCCTCTTACAGTCCAATCACTGTGGCGCCTCTTTGGCAGAGCGGAGATAGATCTCTTTGCGACAGAAGAGAACTCGGCACTGTCCGATATTCTTCTCGAAGAACGAGGACGCGTTAGCGCTAGAATGGCCATACCGCCCGCTCTATGCCTTCCCTTCCATCTCCCTGCTACCGCAGGTCATTCAGAGAATCAGGGAATTTCGCCACCCGGTGCTCCTCATAGCCCCGCGTTGGGAGAATCAGATTTGGTACCCGGAGCTCACACAGCTGTCTCAGACAGCCCCGTGGCCCATCCCGGTCAGAGCAGATCTCCTCTCTCAAGCCCGCGGCACGATCCTGGCATCCCCACCCGCAGCGCTGGGCGCTTCATGCATGGGTGACTGAACGATTACACGTTGATTTGCCAGAGGGAGTCTTGAATACGATCAAACACGCTAGAGCGGCATCTACCAGAAAGCTCTATGCGGCTAAATGGTCTGTATTTTCAAAATGGTGCACCGAAAAGAATTTGGACCCCCTTAAGTGTGAGGTCTCTTCTTTGCTTTCCTTCCTTCAAGATATGCTGGACAAGGGCAGAACCCCATCCACCCTGAAGGTTTATGTGGCAGCCGCCGCGGCCTTCGTTGGTCCCCGACGTGCCCAGTCTATTGGCAAAGACGAGCTGGTTATCCGCTTCCTCAGGGGAGCCAGGAGGATGAACGCCCCTCGCCCCCTCGGTGCCGGTTTGGGACCTTTCAATAGTCCTCGAGGCCTTGAAAGCCCCCCTTTCGAACCGCTCTAGTCTATTGACCTCAAATATCTCTCCCTAAAAGCCGTTTTTCTGATCGCTCTTGCCTCAGTTAAACGAGTGGGCGACATTCACGCGCTCTCTTCGAACGCGTCTGTGTCTCGAGTTTGGCCCTAACGACTCCGTCGTCATTCTCAAACCCAGACACGGATATGTGCCTAAGGCAATTGGCACCCCATTTAGAGCACAGGTGATATCCTTATCGGCTCTGCCCACCTCTGATAGCGAGCCCAATGCCAACCTCCTCTGCCCGGTCCGGGCGCTGAGAGCGTACATTACACGCGCTGCCACGTTCAGACGTTCTGTGCAGCTGTTTGTGGCGTTTGGGGGACGCACAAAAGGCTTGGCCGCTTCTCAACAAACACTATCCAGATGGATAGTAGACGCTATCGCCTCCGCCTATGCGGCTAAAAATCTGCCTTGCCCGCTCGGCGTCAGGGCTCACTCCACTCGAGGCATGGCCTCCTCGTGGGCTTGGTCCTGTGGTATTTCTATTCATGATATCTGTGTGGCCGCGGGCTGGGCTTCCCCGTCCACCTTTATCAGATTTTATAACTTGGAAGTACCGGCCTTACAGGCTAAATTACTAGCGGTCTAACCCGCCGCAGCGTCTAGCCACGCTTTATGGGGAATCCTTCAACCGGCTAGCCCCTTGATCTTCCCCTCCATTCTATGGAAACTTCCTATACTATGGCCCGCTATGCCGGCCGCCTCTTAGGCCTCATATTCTCATATAAACGGCGTCTGCCCTTTATTATTATTTCTCCACTATTGCTCCCTCCACCCTCCCGGGGATGCTTGTGGTGACTGACCGGGCACGGCGTTGACCAGGGGTTCCCGTAGCGTAAGCTAGCTTACGCAATACGAGAGAACCTCTCGTAAGAGAACGAATCGGTTACCTAACGTAACCTCGGTTCTCTCTAGATGAGGGAACGAGTATTGCGTTCCCGGCCGTGCCCGCTCTAACAGCGATTCGCTTCATCACTATAAATCGTTGTTCCAAACCACGGAGAGTGCTTATATACACTCAAGCCACGCCCCTTTCGGCGGGCTTTGACGTGAGTAAGCGAGCGTCGTCCGCTCATTGGGCGCGGGTTCAGCGCCGCTCTCCGATTGGTTTGAGCACTTCCCAGAAACGAACCAATGAGCCTGCTAGTTAGCCCGCTCTAGGTCCTGCACCTGAGAAGTGCGTTGACAATGATTACAAATTATAAAAATTTTTGGCTTCAATTGTTCGGCAAAGAAGAATCTTTCCCGTAGCGTAAGCTAGCTTACGCAATACTCGTTCCCTCATCTAGAGAGAACCGAGGTTACGTTAGGTAACCGATTCAGTTTTCACATGTAACATCTGGGGATCATAGGTGTAATTTGAGGGTGCGACATGTCCCAGCCACTTTTTCTCAGGATCGATATTGCCCCCCACCACTTTTGAAACATTATGAGGCACAGATGTAATACAAATAAATAAAACATCTCCATTTAACAGAGCATTAATTAACATAGTTAGACCTAGCGCTAAAATGTGTTTGTTTTTTAAATCAAGCTGAGCGCTCGTTGCCGCTGCTATCAGTTGCACGGATACAGTGTTCTCTTGTGGCGCCGCACAATCTTCACTCGGACGCGCTCCAATCTATCGCCGTTGCGGAGACTCACAAAACAAAATGCACACTTTTTAAAATATAACTCCACACAGCTGACATGATAATTGCTGACAGGTCTCACCTTAAGGTGCGTTCCATTCAACCGTAAAAGGACTGCGAAGTGGACTTCACAGGGTATTTCACCATCTTAAGTGAGATTCCTATTCGAAGGGAACGAACATGTTCAGTTCGAAGGGCACTGCAAACGGCATAGGGAATAAGGGAACATCAATACATCACTTCACGGGAAGTCAGTGAAGTCCACTTCAACTGATATACCGTGTTCAGGGAGTAGGGAGCAGTGAACACTGCGTAGGGATCCTGTCGAATGGAACGCACCTTTACGCCCGTTTCACACATACTCCGTTTGCAGTGCGTATGCGGTCCGTATTTTTTCCGTACCCATGTTAACAGGTTCAGAGCTTTCACACTGCACGCGGATGCAGTCCGTCGATCCGTTCCAGTTGCGGTGCGTATACAGCAGTGCAGAGATCGTTTCCGTACCGAGTCTATTTCTGCTGTGCTGCAAACGCAGAAATAAAGTGACAGCGCACGGTTCGTGGTCAAAATGAACTCAGATTGACCTCGAAATGTATTAGTTTCACCATAAATGCATTTAATTCATTAAAATATAGTAATCTCTCCATAAATTTATATTTAATTGTTTTTTCTTTTTACTTTAAGACATTACTTAATATATATATAAGTAATGCATGGAATTGTAGGCTATGCATTCGTTGTTTAAATTGTGTTTAAACGTGCATGCGTCCATTAAAGTTTGTAAAAGTGTACAAAGAGAATCGCAATGCTGGCAAAACTTTTAATTTAAAAGTTGCTGCATAGGGTGAACATATTTTGATTAGCAAAAACCAGGACACATGGCTCGGCAAACAAATGATACTCGAAGTTTACTCAAAGATGCCTTATTAATTTCAATACATTTAATAAAGGCTATGCGCCCTCTGTGGATAGAAAATTGTTATATTAAGATACAAATTCAGATAGGCTTCTCAGAGGATGATCAACATGTTTTATGAAAGGTTTAAAAATAATTAATGAAATAATGATAAAAAAATAATGTCTCTTCTGTATAGAAAAATAAATATATAAATATAAATTAGAAAAATAAATACCTTCAAATTGAACAAAATACCTCTCACAAACTTACAAAAACAAACTAGTTTTCTTCCTTTTTATCCTGTTTTCTTCCTCATCCTCCTTTGTTTGCCCATCTCCTATATTTTGCTGTAAAGCTTTTTTTTTAAAACCGACATCACTTTATAAAAAACGGCCAGGACAGGACGTGAAAACAGGACATGTCCTGGGATAACAGGGCTGTTGGTCACTGGTCACCCTATTGCTACATAACTTCTGAATTTGAAATAAAAATAGTGAGTGTTTGTGGTACAGCATACGCACTGCAACGCAGCATGTGTGAAAGCATTTTAGCGCGTGCTGCTCCTGTACTGGATGCGCACCGCAACACTCACCGCATACGCACTGCACACGGAGTATGTGTGAAACGGGCGTTACTCAGTCTCGTTCTAGCTACTGTTCACGTGACGCCAGTGTTGCCAAGTCCGCGCTCCCTCTCACACCTGGAAACGCGATTGGCTACGTTTTAAAATGCAATTGGCGCGGGTTTTGTTGTGAAAATCTGGCAACCTGCGTGCAGCTGCAGCGTGACGCATGTTGCTCATCTCTCTTTACGGCATGTCTCTCAGGTGTTGTTAAGCATTTGTTTGACAGTTTCAGGACTAGGTCCGTGGTCGTATCGAGATCGGAATATACTCCGCGATTCATACAATATCCGATCCAGTGATTTTGGCCAGTATCTGGACTAATACCGATACCGAATATCGGATCGGGCACCCTACTACGCGTGTAGTCCTGGATAAATGCGGAAGTTGTAGTTGTGCGTTAGCGTCTATCAAGCAACAAACGTCAGCTTGTTTTGCGCATCTGTTATGGAATGGTGCACAATTATTCTTTTCAATTATTCTCGGAATGTGAACTGTTGGCTGTAAAGGGGGTCGCACACCGGACGAGAAGAGCCGCGCCACGTCTAGGACAAAGTCCAGTATCGCACACCGGACGCGCACTTTCTCATCAGTATATGGCCAGCAATATTGTTATGTTTAATGACATGAAAGGAAGATAATGCCTGTTCTAGTTATGATTGTACTGTACAATTAAATACAATCGTTGCTGAGTCTGCAGTCTGAAAACTTTACCTCAGAGCATCCGTTAACTGAATGAATTGAGAATCTCACCTGAAAAATCTAATAACATCAGCAATTGTCATTCAAGCAGCTGATTTCTGTAAATGAATGCAAAACTAAATGCATATTGCAGCATCAGGGCGAAGTCAGGATCCATTAGCAATGATTTGACTTCAAACCCTCTCCACCATAGCTTCGTCCAGTGACTCGTACAGTAACATCTGTGATAACTAATTTACTTTTAAACCTGACTTTTCTTGCGGCTATTTCAGTTTAATGAAAAACAAGCATGTCATTAAACGCAACATTTATAGAAATCGAACTTTACCTCATCCATGACAACTAATTTTCGATTCCCTTCTGACTGATTTATCCATGGTGGAGTTGAAAACACCAGTTCACATCATTCCACGTTCCTCCACGTCGTCATCAAGCAAAGTCGTTGTTGTTGTTTTGAATGTAGCGCCCTCTAGCGGCATACAATCTTAGGTATTGCAGCTTTAAGTGCTCATGGAAGAGAAGAGTTTTCATTTGTCTTTTGAATGGTGTCAGGGATTCTGCATTTGTAGAGGTTTAGATGCACATGATGGAAGTCCAGCCAGAAGAGCATTGCAGTAATCAAGCCTAGAAATATCAAGGGCCTGGACAAGAAGCTGTGTCGCATGCTCAGTTAGGAAAGGCCTGATCTTCCTGATGTTGTGCATTGCAATCCTGCACGATCGAGCTGTCTTTGTAAGATGGCCTGAGAAGGTCAGCCGATCATCAAAGATCACTCCAAGATTTCTGACTGACCTTGAAGGGGTGATATGAGGAAGAATCTAGCTGGATAGTGAAGTTCGTGCAGATGGATTGGCAGGGAGGACGAGACAACACATCTCTTCTCAACAAGACACATGATTTGAGGAATCGTTCAGTGCAAACGCTGCCGAATGAGGGATTTTGAAAACATGATAAAATAGTAACAGTGATTCTTCTCTTAACAAACACCACTAATCATGTGTTGATTGTCCTGGTTGATCAGAGAAACACAGAGAAGGAGAAAGCAGCCCGTGTGGAGCTCTTCACTGATCTCATCCGCTCCATTGAGAGATGTCAGACTGAACTGCTGGAGATGATGGAGGAGCAGCAGAAAGCAGCAGAGAAACAGGAGGAAGAGCTCATTGAAGAGCTGGAGCAGGAGATCACTGAGCTGAAGATGAGAAACACTGAGCTGGAGCAGCTCTCACACACTGAAGATCACCTCCACCTCCTACAGGTCAGTCAACATCTCTCTGATCAATGATAATGCATGTAGCACCAGAACAGTCCCCATGCTGAAGGATTTCTCCTCTCTCCTGCTGTAGATTTACTCGTCCCTGTGCAGCTCCAGAAACACCAGGAGCTGGTCTGAGATCAGTGTGAAGACTGATGAGAGTCTGGAGACTCTGAGGAGAGCTCTGACTAAACTGCAGGACACTCTACAGGAGAAACTCACACACACTGGTACAGCAATATCAAACACACTGTCAAGTCAAGTCAAGTCACATTTATTTATATCCGCTTTTCACAATACAATTTGTATCAAAGCAGCTTCACAGTGATAACATGAAAGTAGTACAACACAGATCAATAATATTGTTAAATATTAAATAAACCCAACTAAGCAAGCCAAAAGCAGGCAAAGCAAGGCGACAGTGACAAGGAACTAAAACTCCATCAGATTGGATGGAGAAAAAACCTTGGGAGAACCCAGGCTCAGTCTGGGCCAGTTCTCCTCTGGCTCACATTCATATTGTTTATATATAAATATTAAATATAAGTATTGTTTATATGTAACATGGCGCCATAACATATTGCCAGCGTTGAGTCCGTCTCTTCACAGGCGTTGGGGCATCTGAGACCCCCGTGAGAGGCTGGATACAAACTGGACCTGGCGAGCGCCATTTCTCTCGGGACAAACGTCCGAGATAACAGCAGAAAGGCAGATGGGAAATAATTAGCATAGCTGATGTTCAGAATGATTTCCATTATACGGCAGTCGGTGTTAGAAAATCACTATCTCGCTCGCAACTCTCCGCAAGCCAACCATACGTGCCGAACGGTTTGTCTCAAAAGGCTGTCGAGCCCCACTGCCGCGGTAATGCAGGGTCAGCGGCAAACGGTTCTGTATGGCATAACAGAAGACTAAAAGGTAAGCATTATGTGAATGCTTGACTGAAGAGATGCGTCTTTAGTCTAGTTTTAAACTGTCAGCGAGACGTATCGGGAAGGCTATTCCAGAGTTTTGGAGCTAAATGCGAGAACGCCCTCCCTCCTTTAGTGGACTTAGATATCCTAGGAATGACCAGAAGCCTTGAATTTAGTGATCTTAAGGAACGCTGGTGGATTGTAGGGCGAAAGAAGGTCCGTTAAGTACATTGGAGCTAAACCATTTAGGACTTTATAGGTCAGCAGTAGTATTTTGTAGTTGATACGGAACTTAATAGGTAACCAGTGTAGAGATGATAAAATCTGTGTTATATGATCGTATTTTCTTGACCTAGTAAGAACTGTAACAGCTGCATTTTGGACTAACTGTAGCTTGTTTATTGAGGATGCAGGACAACCAGCTAATAAAGCATTACAGTAATCTAGTCTCGAAGGTCATGAATGCATGAACTAACTTTTCTGCATCAGAAACAGACAGCATGTTTCGTAGCTTAGCAATGTTTCTAAGGTGGAAAAGGCTGTTCTTGTAACATAAGGTCAGTGATATTGTACAGTGACACTGTACAATAAGAGAAGTGTGTGATCATGTGTATTTGTCTCATTATCATCACCGTTCTTCTTGAAGAGAGCAGGTCATATTCATCTCTAATCTCAGAAAACATGCAGTAAATTCATCTTGTACTAGAAGCTTCATCACTGTAACCAGAACCTCGAGGCTTTAGTACATCAGTGAACACTTTTAGATAAGAAACAACAGAAAGAAACATTCATTTTCTGTTGGTCTTTTCAGCAGTTTCTCTAAATGTTGTAATTATGTGTCAGATCAAATCAGTTTAGATTCAAAGTTATAGATTCAAACAGATTTGCAGTGCTGGGTTTTTATTAAAGATTTCTTTTTAGTGCAGTCGACTTTTCTTAATCCACTCCAAAACTGAGATGAATAACATTAGGCATACAAATATCTAAATAAAAAAGGAGGAATATTTTGAGCTCAAACACAATAGGAGTTCAGGGATCCTCAAATGTCAGCAGAGAGACATTAATCAGATAAAACATGATCTTGTACACAATTATTTAAGTATATTCCTAAATCTTAAAGTTTTATAATTGCACACATAAACATGTCAATGCTGATGTTTTATTGTCGTTAGTCTCTACAGAACTGAAGAGGATACAGCAGTATGCAGGTACAGTGTGTGTCTGACCTACACTAGATTACATTCAGATACTCACAGCTTCATCACTCACCTACAGTATAATTACACACTCATTACATATTACACACATCAGCACTAAAAGTCTGTATTAAGTTGTGATTCATATTCTCTGTTTTCTCAGTGGATGTGACTCTGGATCCTGATACAGCTCATCCTAATCTCATCCTGTCTGATGATGGAAAACAAGTGAGACATGGAGACATTAGACAGAAACTCCCAGACAATCCACAGAGATTTGATAGATATGGAAATGTCCTGGGAAAGGAGGGATTCTCCTCAGGGAGATTTTATTTTGAGGTACAGGTGAAGGGAAAGGCTGAATGGGATTTAGGAGTGGTCAGAGAATCCATTGACAGGAAGGGAGAGATCACACTGACTCCCAGTAATGGATACTGGACTGTGGTTCTGAGGAATGGGAATGAATATAGCGCCTGTGCTGATTATCTTGTCTTTCTGTGTGTGAGAGTGAAGCCGCAGCGGGTCGCTGTGTTTGTGGATTATGAGGAGGGTCTGGTCTCCTTTTATGATGTGGAGTCCAGCTCTCATCTCTACTCTTTCACTCATCAGTCTTTCACTGGGAAACTCTATCCATATTTTAGCCCGTGCACTAATGATGGAGGTAAAAACTCAACTCCACTGATCATCACACCTGTCAAACACAATCAATAAAATTACAGCCCTAATTTTGAAAAACACAATCAATGATTATTTATATAACTGAAAATGTTGTTTTGCCATTTTTTTCATAATTTATTTTTCATTGTTAAAATCTATCATTTCTAGTTATACGGTATTAGCAAATTATAATGCTTGTTTAATTTTTTTATTTTCAACTTTTCATATTCATGCCATTGTTTTCTCCCATCATAACCTGACAAAGTAAAAGTGTCTGTAATTTTAATTTTTATTACTTCAGAATAAACCAAACTATGATAACATGAGAAAAATTATGTCAAAGCTGTTTCTACCATTTCAATTACAAAATAACATGTGATAATACTGTGTTAAACCAGATGGTAATACCTCAATATATGTATAATTATTATTACCATATTCATACACAACATTATGGATCATCAAAGTATACCTAAAAAATACACTATGATATTATAGAAAATGTATTAAAAAATGTAAAAAAAAGAGAAGAAAACACCATAGTCCCACTACCAAGGTAAATCTCAAAATGTACTTTAATGAGAAATTCTAAAGAAGTGAAAAATATAAATATTGATTTAATACCTTAATGAAAGTCGCTTGATATTCACTTATTCATTCTGTTATGAACTGCTCCGAGACTGGGAGATGAAGATCCAAATGCAGCTTTATTAAGAATAGTCGTACAGGCAGGGTCGAGAATCGGCAGACAGAACAATGGAGAACAGACAGTGGGAATCCAAGAAACAGGCAGAGGTCAGGGCAGGCAGCAATAATCAGAATCCAAGAACAATCCAAAATCAAAAACCAGAAAACAAACACGGAAAACGCTCAGAAATGCAGACACACAGTACAACAAGACTTCGCAAACAGTGAATGTGAACACAAGGTATATATAGACAGACTAACAGGATGAGACACAGGTGAATGCAATCAGTGAATGAGGTACAGGTGAATGTGATCAGTGATGATGAGTCCGGGCAGTGAGTTCTGGGAATTGTAGTTATTAGTGAAACAAACATCTGGTGTGGAGTGCCCTCTGGTGACTCTCAAGGGCACTCCACCTGGTGACCGTTACATAGCCCCACCCCAAAGAGCGGCTTCCAGACGCTCAAAAAACAGTCCAGGAGGGAGGTGGAGCGGAGGCGGATCTGGGGGAGGGATGGAGGGCCAGGTCCGTGGAGCGGAAAAGGACCTGCAGACTGCGGCAGAATGGATGGCCAGGGCAGAAACGACCCCTCAAGAGACCAGGGCGGAGCAGGCTGTGCGATTGAATAGGGCAGAGCAGGCTGTGCGGGCGACCAGGGCGGAGCAGGATGAGCGGGCGGCCATGGCGGTGAAGACCCCTCGGGTGGCCACGGCGTCGAAGACCCCTCGGGCGGCCACGGCGGTGAAGACCCCTCGGGCGGCCACGGCGGTGAAGCCCTCGTAGACGGGAACCCTCTCGAGGAGACCGGGCTCGGGACCAGACACCGGCTCAGGAACAGACACCGGCTCAGGAACAGACACTAGAACAGAAAAGGTCACAAGGACAGACAAAACACAGACACAAAACACTGGCTCGGGAGCAGACTCTGGATCGGCCATCTTGTCCGGAGACACTGGATCGGCCATCTTGTCCGGAGACACTGGATCGGCCATCTCTCCGAGACACTGGATCGGCCATCTTGTCGTGAGACACTGGATCGGCCATCTTGTCCGGAGACACTGGATCGGCCATCTCGTCCGGAGACACTGGATCGGCATCTTGTCCGGAGACACTGGATCGGCCATCTCGTCCGGAGACACTGGATCGGCCATCTCGTCCGGAGACACTGGATCGGCCATCTTCGTCCTTAGAGCACTGGTTCGGAGGCGGCCATCTCTGTCCTTAGACACTGGCTCGGAGGCGGACATCTTGTCCTTAGACACTGGCTCGGAGGCGAGTGGCAGTGAACAGTCTCTGAATTGGCAGAAGTAACATGAACAGTCTCTGAATCGGCCATCTTGTCCTTAGACACTGGCTCAGAGGCGGTGACGTGAACGGTCTCTGGATTGGCCGAAGTAACATGAATAGTCTCTGAATCTGCCATCTTGTCAATAGATACTGGCTCGGAGGCGGCCATCTTGTCCGTAGACACTGGCTCGGAGGCGGCCATCTTGTCCGTAGACACTGGCTCGGAGGCGGCCATCTTGTCCGTAGACACTGGCTCGGAGGCGGCCATCTTGTCCGTAGACACAGGCTCGGCAGAAGTGACGTGTAGCGTAGCTCTGGCTCGGCAGAAGTGACGTGGAGCGTCTCTGGCTCGGCAGAAGTGACGTGGAGCGTCTCTGGCTCGGCTGAAGTGACGTGGAGCGTCTCTGGCTCGGCTGAAGTGACGTGGAGCGTCTCTGGCTCGGCTGAAGTGACGTGGAGCGTCTCTGGCTCGGCTGAAGTGACGTGGAGCGTCTCTGGCTCGGCTGAAGTGACGTGGAGCGTCTCTGGCTCGGCTGAAGTGACGTGGAGCGTCTCTGGCTCGGCTGAAGTGACGTGGAGCGTCTCTGGCTCGGCTGAAGTGACGTGGAGCGTCTCTGGCTTCGGCTGAAGTGACGTGAGAGCGTCTCTGGCTCGGCTGAAGTGACGTGGAGCGTCTCTGGCTCGGCTGAAGTGACGTGGAGCGTCTCTGGCTCGGCTGAAGTGACGTGGAGCGTCTCTGGCTCGGCTGAAGTGACGTGGAGCGTCTCTGGCTCGGCAGGGCTGACGTGGAGCTCAGGCTGGGCTGTCCGCGGGACGAGACTCTGGCTGGGCTGTCTCGGGAGACGAGCTCTGGCTGGGCTGACTCGGCGGGACGCGACTCTGGCTCGGCGCTGAAGTGACGTGAGCCGGCCTGGCTGACGACGAGACTCTGGCTGGGCTGTCTCGGCGGACGAGACTCTGGCTGGGCTGTCTCGGCGGCGAGACTCTGGCTGGGCTGTCTCGGCGGACGAGACTCTGGCTGAGCTGTCTCGGACGGCGCGGAGACTCTGGCTGGGCTGTCTCGGCGGGACGAGACTCTGGCTGGGCTGTCTCGGCGGACGAGACTCTGGCTGGGCTGTCTCGGCGGGACGAGACTCTGGCTGGGCTGTCTCGGCGGGACGAGACTCTGGCTGGGCTGTCTCGGCGGCAGAGACTCTGGCTGGGCTGTCTCGGCGGGACGAGACTCTGGCTGGGCTGTCTCGGCGGGACGAGACTCTGGCTGGGCTGTCTCGGCGGGACGAGACTCTGGCTGGGCTGTCTCGGCGGGACGAGACTCTGGCTGGGCTGTCTCGGCGGACGAGACTCTGGCTGGGCTGTCTCGGCGGGACGAGACTCTGGCTGGGCTGTCTCGGCGGCACGAGACTCTGGCTGGGCTGTCTCGGCGGGACGAGACTCTGGCTGGACGGTCTTGGCTGGGCTGTCTCGGCGGGACGAGAGCTCTGGCTGGGCTGTCTCGGCGGACGAGACTCTGGCTGGGTTGTCTCTGGCTGGACGGTCTCTGGCTGGACGTAGCTGATGTGAATCTCTGGGATGAAGCTCTCTTCACAAACGGAGAGCGCCTCTCTCCAGCTCAGACCGTATAAATCAGGGAGCTCCCTCGGGTTGACTTCCTTAGCCCCCAGCTGGTAACACAATTTGATCGCTTCGTCTCCCAGGGAGCACGAGGCAGCAAGTGAAGCAAAACCCCATGTGTATTGGAACAGATCTTGGCTATTCAGGGCCAAGGCCGCGATCTGTCCAGCGAACTCCCGGATCTGTGCTGCTGGATTCATCTTGGTAACTGCTGGATCTTAGTGTGGCGAAGTCTTCTGTTATGAACTGCTCTCGAGACTGGGAGATGAAGATCCAAATGCAGCTTTATTAAGAATAGTCGTACAGGCAGGGTCGAGAATCGGCAGACAGAACAATGGAGAACAGACAGTGGGAATCCAAGAAACAGGCAGAGGTCAGGGCAGGCAGCAATAATCAGAATCCAAGAACAATCCAAAATCAAAAACACAGAAAACAAACACGGAAAACGCTAGAAATGCAGACACACAGTACAACAAGACTTCGCAAACAGTGAATGTGAACACAAGGTATATATAGACAGACTAACAGGATGAGACACAGGTGAATGCAATCAGTGAATGAGGTACAGGTGAATGTGATCAGTGATGATGAGTCCGGGCAGTGAGTTCTGGGAAATGTAGTTATTAGTGAAACAAACATCTGGTGTGGAGTGCCCTCTGGTGACTCTCAAGGGCACTCCACCTGGTGACCGGTTACACATTAAGTGGTGATTGAGACACGTTTTGCCATTGAGATGAATTGGGAAAATGTGAGTGTTCCAATCAACCTGAATTCTATTTGTTTTTATTCACTTACTTTTACTAAACAAACACAGGTTAAACTTTTAATTAAGTAAGATTGTAACAAATGTGTAGTTTTACACCTCTGAACGGAAATCAAACTATCAAGCTAATCTAACGCATCAAATTCTGAAAACATCATGACAAATTTAGAAAGTTAGGCTATAAACTATAAACATTAGGCACCAGTTTATTCCCATGCAAACATTGTCCAATCACTGCACAGATTAGATTCATGACGTGGACATTCCAAAGTATAAAGAGTGTGTATCCATGTTCTGTGTGTGTGTCAGACAGAGACGGGGAAGGGAAAGTGTCACTGATGACCTTGTAAACTCTGTGACAAATCACAACATGTAAATTGGAAAATGCTGGTGTTATTTTGTCACTTATTGGGATTAGTATGCTAGCTGTAGCCATTTACATCCAGTCTTTGTGCTAAGCTAGGCTAGTGGTTGTGCCGGTGTGTCAGACAGAGTTTCAGCACGCACAAAGATGAAAAAGGTATGTATGGACTAACTCTGGGGGATACTGTGAGTAAGCTAAAGTCCTCAAAAGTCGACGTGTTCCATTAAAGGAGCATTTCACCCATCTTTATTGAAAATGTATCATATATGTTGTCGAAATGTAAAATAATTTTTGAATTTGATGCCCTCTTGACACAGAAAAGACAGAAAATAACCGAGGGCGCATTTGTATGTAAGACAACAACTCCCACAATGCACCACATTGCACAGCTCCGCAAGCCACACCCACTAATCCAGAACTGCGTGTGCACACATCAGAGAAATCACTCTTCCAGTTACGTGTACAAGGCTAACGTTCAGCTGTCGCCAGAGTCTGAAATTCATTTTACTGCGAGGCCGGTGGCATGAGTGATAATGCAAGACACCTATGAGGCGCGCGCCGGTTTTTGGGTCTCTCACAGAGGAGCGAAAGCATTAAATGAGGAAGTGATGAACGGCAGATCAAGAGAGAAACAGGCCTGATTTTATAATGTGTTTTGTTTTCCCCAAAATACGTGTTGTAGTATAACCATCAGGACAGCAGTGATGTGTGAACTGAATTTGGCAACAATACAGTGAATTACAGTGAAGTTACTGAATATTTTTCATAAAAATCATAAAAATGTTACATTTTCAATTGTATATACAATAAAAATGTTCTTTTTTTCGCCCAAAATACGTGTTGTAGTATAATCATAAGGACAGCAGTGATGTGTAAACTAAATTTGGCAACAATACAGTGAAGTTATTGAATATTTCATAAAAATCATAAAAATTTTACATTTTCAATTGTATATACAATAAAAATGTTTTTTTTTCGCCAAAATACGTGTTGTAGTATAATCATAAGGACAGCAGTGATGTGTAAACTAAATTTGGCAACAATACAGTGAATTACAGTGAAGTTATTGAATATTTTTCATTAAAAAAATATGTATATGTGTTGTAGCATAATCAGTTATTGACTCGGGAAGTTCGAATCTGTGAATTTATTGCCACCTTTACTCAACTACATTAGTTCTCTGTAATTGCAAACAAAGGTTTCTGTATTAAATATTAAGGTCTGGTTTTCTGATGTATCAAATACTTAAGTCATTCAATAAAATGCTAATTAATTACCTAATCATCCAATACGATTTTCTGGATTTCTGTTTTAGATTCCATCACTCACAGTTAAAGAGTTACAGTTACAGAATTACAGTTACAAAAATGACAGACTTCTACATGCTTTGTAAGTGGGAAAACCAATAAAATCAGCAGTGTATCAAATACTTGTTCTCCCCACTGTGTATATATATATTTCCAAGTTTCACATGATCATGGGAACCCTGTTCAAAACTTGTGCAAGAAAAAGAATTACAGGCAAATAACCGAACATTCAATTAAACTTTATTTTATTTCGTCAAACAGTGAGAAAACAGTCAAAATATAAAACAAAAACTAACTAAAATGTTCACAGATTATGATCAATATTTTTTTGGCTATTTTACCCGTTCTGATAAGGCACATCTATTTATCTGTAAACAACAGACAACGGGCACTGCACGGAAAGAAATTGAAAGACATGAAATTAAAATAATTCATAGTGATTGTAAAATGGCACAGATGTAAAAAAGGTCTTGGCATTTTGTATCAAAGGGGAAAAAAAACAGGATAATTTTTGAATTTGGCTTAATGATGACATTTAGTTGTTGAAGTTTGTTAATGATCATCATTAGGGTGTGAAGAGGTAGAAAATGACCAAATCTAAATATTTATAAAAATAAAGGGGAAAAAGGAATAAACCCACAACCTGAGTGACAAGCTTTTCACTTCCCAATGGCATACTGACACTTGGTGGCTATAATTTGTCTTTACACTGTGTGGTAGATAATAACCCCATAACACAACAAAACATATATAGTAAACAGTATTTATAGAAGAATATGTATATTTAATGTTTAAAATCATATAGAACAGCTGTATGGCTCTAAAACAGATTTGTATGTATTATACATCAGCTGTTCCTTAAACAGGGACATTTTCACATGTCTGTCTGATACCTTCACTTTGAAGACCATGTTAAAAATAAATGAATCCTGGATTCTGGTAAACGCATGAAAACACCTGATAAAACACTACATAATTTGGAGAAATGTTTCATTTCACAAAAGCTTGACAAACTTGGCACAGGTTCATAAAAATCAACACTAGATTATGGCTAATATATATAAATGAGAAAAATACATAAAAGGAATGCCCTCCATATTTAAACATTTAGTGTAAACAGAGATTAAACCGAAAAAGTCAATTACTGATTGTTTGGCCAAATTATGTTAACATAAAAATATGAAACTGAAATTCATTATACATATCTGCACGACCTTACCTGAATATTGACAAGAGGTATTAGATAAATGCATATACAACATGCTATTTCATATTGTGATAGATGCATGTCCTATAATATCCAGATATATAGAAATATATTTCCAAGACAAACACAATAGGAAGCAACTTATATCAGGAAATGACAGCTTTAAGGTGTAAAAAGTGCTTGTAAATCACTCTTCCGTTACGTTGGCTACATTTTGCTTCCAAGAAACATTCCCAAAAGAAAAAACATGACTACGTAAATATCTGTGCAATACACCAGATAAAGTACCACAGGAACAGCGTTGTCCGTGAGTGACGTCAGATGTTGGTCAGGACGTCGCTGGTATTGAGGCTCACCGAGACGAGACCTGGGAGGTCATTGTTCTGCCGGTTTCCTTTGTCCCGCAGGTGAAGGGTGTGAAGCTGCTGGAGGTCAGACAGGTCACCGCTCAAGGTCGCCTGACCCATGAACGAGTCCTTCAGAAGGTTCTTGTTGTAGATCTGATAGACACCACAGAAAGGTAAACAAAGACTTGAGAATAACAGGCAGATTACAGAGGGGGAAACAACAAAATCCATTCATCATGACAATAGTTATGTTTCCATCTATTTTTATGTGAATTTTAGGGATATCACAAATGCTGGATAGAAATGCCAAGATGCACATAAATTGTAAAAATGCACATAAAAAAACATATGGGCTCAATTGAGGCAGATAATCTTTTTATACAACAAGATGACATGCACATAAAATACAATGGAAACATGATTACCGAATAAATCCCTTGAATGCGCAACAAATAACTCGCACAATGTTGCCTCAACAGATGATGTTGATTGGATAACTGTGCTAACCAGCGGACCAATAGCATTGCACAACATCTCAAATGTTGGATTGGTTGTTCTGAAATGCTTGAAAGTCAGTCATCAAAATGATTTGGTTTAATTTTCTCCCAGAACGGTCTTACACGATTGCATTCCCAAACACCAGGGGCCTCATTTATAAAACTGTGCGTAGAATCCTCACTAAAATGTGTACGTACGCCAGAAAGCCAAATATGTTGTACGCAAAAAAATATTCAGACTTATAAAACCGTGTTTATAAATTCACTTTATAAATCCCAGCGGAAGATTGTGCGCATATGCGTCTCCTACCCAAAATAACCATATATGGAGATTGCAACGCCTAGTTTTACTATGCATATCCTCATCTGCATATCATTTGCATATGATTATTCATCCACATGATAACATGTTTAAAGGTACAAGACGTTACGAAAATATGAAATAACTAAATGTGCCGTCACATTATATTAATAAAAATCATTTAGTAGCCCATCCTTCCCTTGTTTTTTAAATAAATAAAATAAAATAGTGCAAAATGCATTTCAGAGTAAGTTTTTCTTAATCTTTTCCACTGGCCAAATAGTATTTTAATTGATTTATATTTTTAATGGACACAGATAGACATTGTTGTGCATTATTTGCAAGAAACCATTTTCTCAGACAATCTGCTATCATGATAAGCAATTATCTATGTAGTTAACACATTAAAACACACACACACACACACATATATATATATGAGTGCTGCTAAACCAATTAAAATATTTAATCGCGATTAATCGCATTAATGTCATAGTTAACTGGCGATTAATCGCACATTTTTATCTATTCTTAATGTCTTTTGATTTCTTTTTGTTGCATTTTTTTTTTTCATTTTAATGCTCTTATCAACATGGAAAAGTGGATTGGCTTGTTTAGTGCAAATGTTTTTTTTTAATTATTATTATTGAAAATAACATTGGAATCAGTGTTCAATTTCACTCTAACATATATAGCCTAAATAATCTCTCACACAATGTCAACACTGTCCATCATTAAAAGGGTGAAAGAAATACTGACGAGGTCCTGATATTGACGAGGGGTGGAGAATTTGCATCATCTGTGTTTGTGTGTGTGTGTGTGTGTGTGTGTGTTTGCTTGGCCATCATCAAGTGGTGTTTCATCAAGGCTGGACGTGCTCTGGATCATCAAGGCTGGACGTGCTGCGATGATGATAGCTCAGTTCATAATGACAAAACATACAGATCGCTTTGGTCTTGTCAATGGGACAATTTGGCAACTTTTTAAAAGTAAACTTTACATTCAGAATCTCATTGGCATCCATTTCGGCGTCTTGCGCTCGTCATCCACTCAAAACATAACGTTACTGTTTGGCCGGCTCGGCGAGCTGAAATGAGTGTGTGCGGCACAAAACGTCCTTCGCGCTGCGCTCTGAAACCCATTCATTTCAATTGCTTGCGCCGCGCGAGGACGTTTCGTTGCTTCTTCAGACCAAAGCGCAAGCGGATCTAGCTAGACCGGAAACAAACATCAGGCACGACGCACACACTCGTTTGGGCTTGCGAGCCGGCTTTGAGTGGATGACGAGCGCGAGACGCTGAAATGGATCAGGACGCATGCCGCGTCCTGTTGCAAAAGCATGTGAAAAAACTACAAAGTTTGCTAGGACAAAAAGACCGTTAATCGCGCAGATAAAAAGCATTAACGCCGTTAAAATGGGTTTGCGTTAACGCCGTCAATAACGCGTTTAACTGACAGCTCTAATATATATATATATATGTATATTGAATATAAAAATGTTGTAACTTCTCAGTAATGATTTCATGTAGCCTAGTTTAATTGTTTAACTCCATTTAATGAGTGGCATATTTAATCTGAAATGTGATGCGATCTGGGAAAACCCGTCGGATGTCCGCGCTGGAACGTTTTCAGTAAAGTCTAAAAATAGACTGAATGTCAGTTTTTTGTCAAAATTTGTTTTTTATTAAATTATTATTCTATAACATCTTGTTTATCATCTCTGAATATAACTTTGGAAAATTCACTAGTTTACTGCAGAAAAATAGCGATTTATAATGACCAGATGAAAAGACTGCGTTTCACTTTAATAACATGCACGCAGGCGGAGCGGAGGGGGAAACACAAATCTCTCGTTTAGCTCTCCTTCTCTTGAACACTACAAAGACAGTTCACCTATCAAAAGAAACCACATAACAGAATAAAGTCCAGTCCCTGGGTGAACTACAACGGCACGCAAGTTATTTATTTATTGTATTTTTATCCAGCGTTATCGTGTGGTATGATGACCAATTTCAAATCGGTTTTCACAGGATGAATTTTCAGTTTGTAAGCTTTCGAATGAGACCCAATCTATGATGATTACTAAAATATGTGATATGTAAAAAAGGCAATAAAAAAGGGAGCGCCAGTCGTCGCACTAGCAGGATGTGACAGTTCATTTAAACCTGTTTTTCTCAAAATTCTGTTTCTGAAAATCATAGCGATCAGCTGATTAAGATAACCATAACTTTTGTTACAGACAACCAATAAAATAAATAAAAACAGATTTGGAAAGGGCTTGAACCCAGCTTTAATATGGTATCAAAACCTGTAATATGTCAAATTTCACCATGTGGTGGGTTTTCCCAGATCACATCACAAATGTTTATATCAGAAGTAAAACATAGTTTAAATCATTCATTTATGCATTTAAACTGTTATTGTGAACATGCACTGTATTTATGATGGACTCATAATGAAGATTTACGGTTTTACTTCATCTGCCGTTAGATTATAGGCTATATGTGCGTCAGTTTCACTAAACGGCCCAACGTGCTCGCTGGCAGATATTCAAGAGGGATGGATATTTGCTTCAAGTGATAGGTTTGGTGAGTGAAATTATATTTGTATTATCTTTCTGTATATGTATAATTTCCTTCGATTTTCTGTCTAAAAGTGACCAAAAAGACATTTAACTCGAGCTCACCATCGGTGTCGCCAAACTGCTCCATCTCCAAAACGTTCGTACGCATGGGTCAGAGTTTGCGTGCAGGTGCGTACATTTTCCCGTCAAGTTTGTTTTTATAAATCACAACTTATGCGTCAGAAGTGGCGCACGCCTCTTTCAGGGCCTGTTTGTGCGTACGCAACGGTTATAAATGAGGCCCCAGGCATGTAAAAAATATAACATGAGATCATTTTAGGGCTGAACCTGAATATTTGTTCGGTGGGTTGGTTTTCGATTTTTGGGATTTCGAATGTTCGTTTTTTCGCACACCTGGCCATCCACCTCGAAACGGTTCTCATTCGCACTTCAATGTTTACACAATCAAATCTGTCAAAATACAATCCTCTTTTTTACAATTATATTATATAGCCAAGCCGTCTTTATTAGGATGGACCGTTAAAGGAGCCCAATCTTGTTATACCTAATACATACAGTATAGGGCTGGAAAAAAATCGCTTTGAAATAAAAATCGAGTTGGCAGGTCAAATCGATTCATATTTTCAAAAAATTGATTTTTTAGATTTTTTTTTTCTCCCCCTCTTCAGTATAGTGTAACTTTACATTTTGCATTCACCAAATCTTCCTTCAGGGTTTCCACAGTTCGGTTACGACAGTCAATACAATGAAACTCTCTCAAAGATGATTCAATGTTCCTATTATTATACTTGATCTGTAGATAAACGTCTATGGTTTCGCATAAAACAACTTTGTCTTGCTGGAATATTGCTGTAACTAAATCATGACGTTACTTTGTACCGGGTGTCTGTTAGAGCAAATTAGTCAGTAGCAGAGCACTATTGTTCTTCACGCGCACAGTAATTGAAATTTAAAACTGTTAAAAGTAAAGGTTCAATGAACGATTGCATAGCTAGATACTGTATATTATACACGAATCAGTATTTGATTTCCTTTGTGCTTTGAACTGTTCAGTGCGGACTGCGGAGTCGACGCGCTGGGCTCATGTCTGGGCTGCGCGCTGTGACTCCATGTGGCTTCAAGCGCATCATTCAGCGCTCGGAATGCGCATAAGCGCTTTGTGCCGCGGCCCGCGATGTATTGGAGCCTTTCATATCATGATACTTTTGCGCAATGAAAGATTATTAATAGCCTTTTCTTGTTCTGTCCTATCTATCATATGTTACTGTCTCATTAAACAGCTGTGCTATACATTTAAAACATGTCTCAATGGTATAGTAGACCAGACTATATAATAATTGATCCTTTTGATTTTTGTTATCTTGTTTTTCATGAATGTACAATACAAAGAGCAATGTGTAAAGTTTGACCAGATTTAGTGTTACACTTGTCTAGTATTTGTTCCCCACTAAATGTTTTTTCCCCTAAATGTTCAGATTTTATTCAATATTGTGCACTTGTAATTTTTCTAGACTAAATTGCACTGCTGAATTATCCATTAATCTAGTTTATAATAGCATTTTTGTCATAGATTATGATACATATTTTTGGGATTTGTTGTTTTTCTTTATAATGAAATTGTATTAATTAGATTGTGTTTAACACACAAAAGAGTTATAATCAGTTCAACACAAGAGTTATAGAAATTGTATCGAATTAAATCGTAATTGGAGTTTGTAGAACAATCGAGATTTTAAGGGAAAAAAAATGCACCAGCCCTAATACAGTATATTTGCTTCTAGTGTTCCCTGGAGTAATCTCTGTCTAGAGTGCACCACTGCATGAGATTGTATTTTTGGGTTAAGCTTTGCTTTTTAAATTGTAGAAAAGAGAATTTTAGAAACAAAATGTATAAGCCTGTTACTCATTATTTAGGGCTGTGCCGGTAAACTTGACAACCGCACCACCAGCGAAACACATTTTTTGTATGTGAATGCTGTTTAATAGCCTGACTACATCAGACTTCCTAATTCTGCTAATTTCATTTCGCTCTAGTACTCAGTCTGAGATAGCAGCTTATCTTTCAGTTTTCCCACCGGTCTTTGGACGACTGGCCAATCAACAAACAGTAGGCAGGCTGAGAGCCGTGACGTAGATGCTAAGCGGCGAGTTTTACATTGTAGGTAAGAGAAGTCGAAAACCGAAACGACCGCGGAAATGGAAAACGATACACGGGATGCATGCATGCACCTTTCTTTTCCAGTCCTTAAATATTTCCATTTTTCTGGCAAAAATACGTTTAGAGGCCGTGATTGTACCGTGGATGTGTAAATTAACTTTGCATAATCTGCAAAAGTGGTTTACAGCCATGTTCACTCCGGTAACGTAGACTCACTGTATTCCGGACATCACGGTATTCCGGGCACTTGACCTTTTTCGCAAATTTTATAAATAAGCACTTTCAGGTCACGGCATATATATATATCCGTGTCATCTTTGCCTTCTCCTCTTTCCAATTCCGACTGAACCTTATGCTTCCAGAGCCAGTCGTTTCAAAGAAATTAACGCGAGTTTCTAACGTACACCATTGACTGTTCAAAAATGACGAGGGGAAGGTTTTCCGGCAGGACAAATGGATGAGGGATAATATACCTCCATAGAAAACGGCTCTTAAAACACGATCACACACCAGAAAATGACGAAAAAAACATTCTTATGGTCTTATAAGATAATTATGAGTTACAATTTGCAAATATTTGTACTTTAAGGGATTAAAAAAATAATAATATTTAAAATTCCTAAATATAACTTTAGAAATATAATGCTCAAATGAGCAATTGTCGATTAAAAGAGTGTATAGACGCTTATACAACAAAGTTATGAAGATTAATATGATTACTTTACCAACTTATAGTTGTTAAAATGATATGCGTTTTATATTAGAAATGACTGTCCGAAACACAGTGAGTAGAAATTTTCAGCTGTCCAGAACACCGTGAGTCCTCATGGTAATCCGGACACTGACTGTGTCTCGCGGCAGTTTTTTCAAGATTTCTCAAAATGATTTGCTCAAAATGTGTCAAACAAACTTTGAAGCTGTGAAGGCGTGTCCCAGAGACAGACAAGCAATCAGTGTCCGGAATACAGTGATTTTTACAGTGTTTACAGTGTTTAACTACATAGCTACATGGACGGTGGGCCAAAGGGAGATTCTCGTGTTTCTCAGATGATATGCGTGGACGGATAACCCGTTTTTATATATAAAAATACATATTTTATATATATACAGCATATATAGACGCTTTCAGCAGTGACAACATAAACAAACGGTACTGCGCATGTGCATAAAACTGGCACAAACTTAACTTCCGGCAAACTCAGCAGACAATCCATAACAAGTAAATAACCATAGTAGCTGGTATTTCTTGCCAGTAGAAGAGAAAATAAATGTTACCTGGCCAAACTGAAATGTGACACTACCAGACCCGTGTTTAAAAAACTGTGGCGGCGCGGGCGGAAGCGGGGCTTGTTCGGTGAACAGTATCTCTCCTTATTAGCTTCTTTACCCTGCTTGCTAATGTTTCAAGGCGGGTCTTCCACATTCTGACAGCATGTTGGATGGATCTGTGCAGCATTGTTATGAATCTCATTTCTGCTCCAGCTGCCAATGTGTTTGTGAGAGAGAGAGAGAGAGAGAGAGGGAGCGCAGAGAGGAGCGTGGGAATATCGGTCAACTCTGCAGCCAAGTATCAACTAGGATTTCCCCTTCTTAAGATACTGGGGAGACCGGAAATCAATATGTGAGCGGTCCAAGCGCTCGATAATGTCATAGGCTGCCACTAATAAATGCATGGGAACACTGTACCGGATACTCGGATAAACCTAGCTATTTTAATACCGCCGTCTCCCTCTTTGTTAGAAACCTTAACGTTTTTTTTTTTTTTTTTTTTAATCGTTTGCTCCCAAGGTCAGGTTGCATCCACAGCTCAGACAACCTGTTCATCACATTAACTTTCACTGCATTTGCAGTCAATGCCGTATTATCCAATAAACACGTATAAACTGACAGAACGGAAGTTAACTTTGGGCCAGCTCATCACCATGGCAGACGCGTTCTGATGAAAGCGTCTATATATATATAACCATTACACTTTTCAACAAAGCAAATAAAAATTGTTGCCACTCACATACTTAGCACATTACTATAATATCTGCAACTTTCTCTAGGTTATTTTCCCGGCGAAAACAGTAGGCACACGTATGGGGTCCGACATGCATGACGAATTTGTTGCCTTCATCCAATAGCGTGCATGGGAAAGTGTTGGTGACGGGTTTGTCAACATACTGGCGCGCTGATCTGATATGAAGTTGCTGTCTGTGCACATCTTTTCAAGAAGTGATTTTAGCCCAGGAAAGATTGAACTTGTTAACTCATTTTGCCTACTTATGCTACATATTCAGTGAGTTTGGCACAAAATGTGAATGTAGAGGTAACATTAGGCATTCTCACTGTTTTATTTTATGTAACCATTTTTTTGTCATATGATGTCCTGTCATTTCATTGTAATCTTTAACAAATAGGTACTTTCCTGTTATCCGGACCCCACCATATAAAATTTCAAATACGCGCCAAAATCACTGTTTCCAACTCCCGTCTAATTAGCAGTATTTTTTCCTGTTATCCGGGTTAGGGTGGGTTAGGGTAAGGCTACAAGACGCAGGAGCTGGAGGCGGCCGGGTTCGAGCATTTCAAGGTGAACCATCGCTACAACTTCGTGGATCCGGATACTGGCGCCGGGACACACACCAACACCGTGGAGAGAATGTGGGGATTGGCCAAGTGGAGGAACAAGAAACACCGGGGCACTGATAGGCACTTCCTCAAGTCATACCTGGTGGAATTCATGTGGAGGAGCTCATTTGGATTCAGAGGACCCCTTCGATGCTATCCTGGAAGAAGTGAAGATCCACTGGCCAGCACAAGTATTGCCATGATCTTATATTGCTTTGTTGATTGCATATTGAATGAATGGGGAACAAACTATTTCAAAAAATTCTATTTTACTGTTTTTTTGAGGTGGGGTCCGGATAATAGGAAAGTACCAATAAATATAAGTTACCTTTCTGATTTCACACATCCATGGTATTGCTTGGACACACATCAACATCATAAATACCACATCTATAGAAGGATACAACGTTAAAATGGCCTAAATTATAAAGTTATGAAACTTACTTTGCCCTAAACGAAAACGATTTGCCAAGGAACAAATTACAGATTAATGATAGCAAAGATCGGCTGTTAGATATTCACAAGACGAATTATACATCACGTTTAACCACTAGACATCAGAGCCAGCGGCAAACGCCAGAAGCTATAGTGGAAGCCAGTGGAAATTCGCTGCGTGATGTCTGTGGGGTTCGATGCGGACTGTGTCGGCAAATAACATGCGTCATAAACAAACTTATCTGATTGGCTTAACGGGTAACCAATGATTTTAAACTTCAGAAGCGCCCCCTAGCGAGAGAGAAAACACTTCTCTATTATGCCATTCCAGACTCTGTGTACGAAGCAAAGTGAAGTAGCAGAGTCTGGTATTACCAGGCTAGCTGTTTAACTGTTTTACATGAATATTATGACACGAGTGAAGCACAAAGCTTTGTTTACAAAATAAAAAATAGGTTAGCAATTAAACGTTACAATCGCAGCCATGGAAACATTTGGATTCATGACGAATGAGAGTTAAGCTTTGTCGGCTTTGTAATTTGCGATCTGGTCTTCCGATTATCAGCGAATTTAACAATATTCCATTAGTTATTCCACTGGACATGGAATATCTTGTTTCTACTCCCAAATCTTCACTCACAGAAACATTTCGTCCTTTAGTTTGCTTTTAATAAGGCCTATTATTCGCATTTTTGGTAAAGTAGAAAAAACACTGTAGGAAATTAGCCTACCTTTTTACTTGCACGTCAAAATCTTTTTAACACAGTTTGTGCTGCTTTTGCACGCTTTCTCTGTCAACACAAAATCAAACAAAGCCCTTGCCCTTGTGGAAGATAAAATCCACTCTTCAGACCTTCTACAAGTACAAAACATGAAGATATTAGAAAAGAGATGGTCTCTTTCCTGCCTGTGTCCCAAATCCCTCTCAAAGCGCAGAGCGGTCGGCTATGTCACGTGTCTTTGTGTGCAAATATAAAACAATACATATACAACACAATTTATTATTTATTTCAATGCTGCACGTGCTTTAGTGTGTTAATATGTTTAATTAAATTAAGGGCTCAAATAAACAAAACGGACGTTTGAGCCTCGTTCATTATTTTATTTTTTTTCACTCCGAAGCTCAAAAAATGGTAGAGGATTTTTTTTGTGTATTTATGATGTATAGGGGAAAAAAGCCACAGTGGCTTTCCCCGAAAGCTGGAACTTCCCATTTTATTAGATATTTTGCTCCGATTTTCCATGAAGTTTTGTTATCTTAAAAACATGGGATGGAAACAGTGCTTTATTTTCACATTTTTTATGCAATATTCCAATTTTGTGCAATTAAATTTTGTGGGTGGAAACAGCAACAACCAATTCCTAAAAGACTGTCACCTGAATGCAGATTGGCTCTTTCGGCTTCTTCCTGTAGAAAATAGCCTTCACGTCAAAGTCTGGGCTCTGTGTGTCTTTGTGCACCGTAGAAACGAACCTTCTCTCCCTCACAGCTGATGATAACGTACGGATCAGATGCTGAAACAAAAGAAAGAAAAAAAAAATCAGCCATTCAAAAACAAACTACTGGGTCAATTTATTTAAAAATACAAGATCTGAATGCACTTATTTTTAGTTATACATATGTTGGTAATAAAGCTAAACATTTTTCAACATGACATGCAAATACTGAAATAGGAAATGACAAGAGAGTCTTGTGACTGTCTCAAAGTTTCTTAAATTATCAGATCATTTCAAAGAAATCTCTCAGAATACTTTTATGGTATCTCTAAGATTTGTTCAATTAAAATCGCAAAAATACAATTACAGTATTAATAATGATATACATTTTTGCAGATTAAAGCATGTACACTTCTATTCAACTGTTCTTTTGAACTTCATATTTGTGTGGAAACTGTGATATATTTTTCAGAACTCTTTGATAAATATTATGTAATGATGCAGTTAAATTGAGCTTTGCATCACATAAATTACAATTGAAAATATAAAATCACATAGAAAACAGTTAATTAAAATTGTAATAATATTTCACAATAGTACAGTTTTGCTGTATTTTTATCAAATAAATGCTTGATAAGCAGAGATACTTATCATAAGAGATGCTAGTGTACAGTGACATGCATTTTAGTTATCAGAAAATATTTGATTATTTTCCATGGTATAGTTAACACAATATTTTAGATTAATTTAAAATGGTTGTAAATGTTTCAAAAGAATTTCAAAAGTGCTTCAAAGCAAACGCTTGAAAATGTATTTCATGCTATTTATTTCATGTGTAAAGTGCATATAATAACAAATATGAATAATAATAAATAAAAAATAAACACGACATAAAAACTTGGCACATGCATTTTAAACTAGACTTTTTTTCCATTTTGTTTCTTGTATGCTTCAAGAAATGCCTGATTTGAACAGACAGAAGGCAAAAATTGGCTGAAATTTTGAATGTGTTCAGAACAATCATATTTAATCAGAACATTTCTATAAGGTGTATCGTGTAAAAAAACCTGAGAGAACATGACATGACTTACATCCATCTGAGTCCTGAGCCTTGAGTCCATCTGCTCTGTGTACGTGCACCTGCGTGACCAGCTTTGGATACCCACAACACCCCGTCCAACACGTCTGGGCGGCTCGTCTACTGTCAGCTCCCTTAAAACCACACAATGTTCATCGATACATTCATTATCCATAACGCAAATAGAAAATAATGTCCAATATATTACTTGAAGCTGGAAGGTACATCCGTGAAGATGCGCAACAGGGAAGTCTCCCTGCAGGCCGGGTTCAAAGGTCGTGGGAATGATGACATAGCGGCCCTCCTTTAGGTCCTTGCGCAGAAGACGCTGCGGGAGTTGATGTAGATGGAGCTGCCCATTGTTTTCTGAATACTGTGCATACGGTTACGTCCGATTGAGCTCCACCTAGTAAAGAACACATCTCCGCTCAAATAGGTGTTATTGAACAAAATCGAACATTGTTTCCATCCAAAGTTGCCAATTTAATATATGTGCAAAATTAGAATATTGCATAAAACATTTGTGAAAGCACCGTTTCTATCAAATGTGTTCAAGAGAACAAAATCATCACTTCCTGGGAAATTGACAAAATTTGCTGCAGTTGGGAAAGCCAGGGTGTACACTGCGTCTTCAGAGCACGCAGATAAAATGCCATAAACTCTTGTCATGTTATCTTGCATTTGGATGCCTGGATTTTGGGAATGGAATCATGTGAGATACTTCTGGGAATTCATTATACCAAATCATTTTGATGACAGACTTTGATTAATGAATTTCAGAACGACTGAACCAACATTTGAGATGCTGTATGATGCGACTGGTCCACTAAGTAGTCTAGTAATCCAATTGACCTATAGCTAAGCCACGCCCTCAAAAGTGATGAGTTGCATTGCAGTTAGTCAGTTTTCATTCGTTTTCTCTTTTCATTTTAAGTTTAAAATGGTCAAACGGTGTGCATGGGGCACATGCAACTCCAACACTAGGTTCCCGAGAGGCTGGGCGACGGTGTGTTTTTTATTACCCTTTTCCAAGCCACATCTCAACTGAGAAAAGTGTCTGCTCTGGATAAAGTTATGCGGTTGACCACAACACCAACTAAACATGGATAAAACTAAATTATGTCTACATCTGTTCTAAATGAAGTCAACAAAGTATTTGAACGTTATCTTTAACATCTCTATTGTAACGTTAGCCAAACATTAGACAACATTAACGTTAGCTTCTCAGCTGCGTTGTACATCATGTCACTTACCTACATTAACGTATCTGTAAATAACCGAGATAATAATTGTTAACAATGTTGTGCTGAATGATTCATGTAAATACTGTAGCACCAAACAGTGATGGCAATGATACGCAGAAAACATTTTTGCCTGGAGCTGAAGCTTTTCATCAACCTACTCAACTATAAAATTATTAATATAACCCTCCAATGCATAGTTAAGGTCCTTTGGGTGACTTTGAGATTATATATAATCTTTCTGTCTCCAAAAATCACCAATTGCCTCCTGTGAAATGTCTCCTACTGTGACAGCTGCCATAGCGCCCGTGCCCAAATGTTCAAAAGGTTTGTCCGAGTGAGTGGAGGGGGCGTGGTTTAGCCATAGGTCAATAGAGGGAATGCGTGCTGACGTCACCGTCCGGTCACGTGCCAGCAGTTTCTCACAGTGAGTGGCAATAAGACTGAGCGGCTGTATGTGTTTTCAGCGTGAATGCCGCAAAAACAAACAACACATACAGTATAAAGTGGGAAAGAGTTTTGCGATTGACTTTACAACTAGATTTGACAAAAAATTCGGAGATATATTTTTACAGACTGCGATAGAAAGAGGAGCAAATGTATCGCTGCAATTCACAGAAACAACTGGACTCCAGTCAGCGAAAGGTGGATTTGCAGTTATCATTTTGTCAATATGCTGAATTTAGCTGTAAAACCATACCCATATATTTTTTATTGTTATATATATATTAACAACTCATCAATTAATTATTTATCATTGCATATTCTGCATTATTGGATGTTTCTTAATAAACACTGACCAAAAAAAAAAAACTATATAAACTTTTATGGCTGGACGATATGATGATATATATGCTGTATATATAACACTGATTTAAGTGATCACTCGGATTTAGATCTACCTATATTGTATTTATATAAAGCGTTCACAGGCAAATTTGCTTTATGTTTAGGTCTATATTGCTTTTATTTCCCCGGCGTCTAAATCAGGCAAACATAAATGTCAGGCAACACGATTCCTGGCTGCATGTCAATATCCATGGATCACTGGATCTTTAGTAAGTTGTAAGGAACACTATATTGAGTCCAACATTTAATTTAAATTGATAAAATTGTTCGTTTTAGTCGTATTTTCACAGTTTCCCCTATTAAATCCAGTCATGCAGCAGATCTTTTGCCACTCAGTCAGGCTGAGGGGGGTTGTTCCGGCGGGAAAGTGACGTCAATGCATTCCCCTCTGTTACATCCTCTGTTGAGTTCTTTGAGTATGTTGCACATCGAGGGACTTATGCAGTAATTGTGTTTCCATTACATTATTTTTTTATGCACGTTTTTAAAATGTATCCGCATATTGGTGTTTCTATCCAGCGTTTCAAAATGTGCATAAAATATCTATTGAACAGACTCTAGAGTCGAATAATGACATTGTCTTCTGTAGAGCTGCTTATAGCTGAATTGAACTTGTTTCATAATTGATGAATTTTACAATGTTATTAAACTGAAAATTCAACATTGCACTGACTCAACCTGAATTATGACACTAATGTCTCTTTTTTTTTTAATTTGCCATTAAAGGGGAAATGAAGCAGTGAATCAAGTTTACATGATTTACAAGATGGATTTCCAATATAATCAACAATTATATAAGAAACATGACAAATGTAAACATTTAGAAGAAAAAAAGAAAAAACTATATCTTTCGCTGCCAGGGCGCGCCATTGTGGAGTATTCTAACATGTGACGTCACGGGGTTGGTTGGCTCAGGCTCTATCCATAGACAGTAAGTGAATATCGCAACATTAAACTGTTTACACCAGTGTTTTGACCGCGAACGACTAATGTTAGGTACAGTCATTAGACAAAAAGACAACGTCTAATGTTATATGTTGACAAACTGCACATAGAAATATTGTTCGCGATGTCTGCCGTCATATTCCCGTCTCGTCAACAACATGTAAGTTACGTTGCTGTGTAGAAAAGCCGGTGGAGGTTTGGGGCGAAGAGCGGGTTTTGCAACGCCACCAGGTGTGTGTGGCTGTTGTTCTGCGATGCCTACCGTGTCAGAGTCCATCTGCTGTCAAGAGGTTGATCTTGAGCATGTATTGCGTGGTCACCGGCGGCGCACGTTTACTAATATGCTGTTCCGTGAGGTAAGTTAGACGTGTTGGAAGCGGCGATGCTTTCCCTGAAGGATGTCAGAGCGGAGACACTTTCCTAGTACATGTAGGCTGTAGCTACTAGCACTACCAGTGCGAAAACATGGACGTTTCATTTCCCCTTAAACAAATGCTAACTTACATGTTGTTGACGAGACGGGAATATGACGGCAGACATCGCGAACAATGTTTCTATGTGCAGTTTGTCAACATATAACATTAGACGTCGTCTTTTTGTCTAATGACTGTACCTAACATTAGTCGTTCGCGGTCAAAACACTGGTGTAAACACAGTTTGATGTCGCGATATTCACTTACTGTCTATGGATAGAGCCTGAGCCAACCAACCCCATGACGTCACATGTTAGAATACTCCACAATGGCGGCGCCCTGGTGGCGAAAGATATAAAGTTTTTTCTTTTTTCTTCTAAATGTTTACATTTGTCATGTTTCTTATATAATTGTTGATTATATTGGAAATCCATCTTGTAAATCATGTAAACTTGATTCACTGCTTCATTTCCCCTTTAATTATGCTCTTTTCTGGTTTATGACTGTTATGAAGCTGCTTTGAAATAATGTGCAATACAAATAAAAGTGGACTTGATATACTTTTTGGATATCGAAGCCGATGGCCACGTTCTCTCCTTTCCCTTCTTTGGATCGGATTCTCTTGTCCTGCTGCTGTAGGCAGATCAAAACTTCATCCTCTGGCTTCGTCACGTCAAACACGTACTGAAAAACACAGTGACGCTCTTCAGTACACGACACATCTACACCACAAACACGCACTTATGAATGAGAGTCGCACCTGTGGGTTCTGGAGGAACGTGGCTTTGTGGTTAACGCAGCCTCCAGATCGGTTCCTTAAAGGGTCGTCGTGGCGAGCTCCAGGAACCTCGCATCACTTCTTCTTCCCAGGTCTTGTGGATGCTCAAGTACGACGTATTAATCAAGCGGCACAGAATCAGGTCTGTGAAGTACTTACAGAAATCATCAAAATCCATCCTGTGAGAGGAAAGATTAAGACAGAGTAGTATCGATAAACAAAGATCATCAATAACAAGACAATGACAATACTGAAGGAGTTTTGAGGGGTTTCAGTTTGAGTCCACGAGTTGATTCTAAAATAAAAGGCTTGATTGCATACTTACATACATAAAATTCAGCTTTAAGTGAAAGCCAAACAATATGCAGTCCAGCATGCGGTTGATTACCACAGAAAATATCAACTTATCTATTTTTGGAAATAAAATTTAATTTCATTTAGGCAAAATTTAAAAAAAATGTAACGCCAATGAACACATCCATTTTTTTCCGTTTTCCTTTGGCTAGCGTCACATTATATGATCAAGCTCTTATTCATGCAAATGCTTTTAATTCATTCAAGCATGATAAGACAAAAGAGAAGGCAGTGTGTTACTAGACGCACATCTGAGAATCTCCTCAGACATGCCGGAGTCTGTGTGAAGCACACACTCGATAGCACAGAAAGCAGCTGCAGACAGTTTTTGAACGGACAAAAACACACAAAATGATGCAAAAATGCCCATTATGTCAAGAATCCTTGTAATTATTTCATTGAGAACATCAGTAGCAGTATTGGTATCGGTGATACTGACCTTTTTTCATTAAAAAGATTCTATTAAAGTATCTAGCGGTGAAAAGGTATATGACCATCCAGTGAATATTAGTTTCTGTTCCTCTCAATTCCGATTTCGTTTTAACTCCTACGGTGGCCAATGTACAGTCCAAGATTAACATGGCTTCCAGTTCGACCTCTGATCCATGAGTGTTAACTCAAATGTAAACGCGAAAGGCGAAGCTTGAATTTATGTCAAGTATCTACTTGACCCATTATGTCAAGTATCCTTGTAATTATTTCATTGAGAACATCAGTAGCAGTATTGGTATCGGTGATACTGACCTTTTTTCATTAAAAAGATTCTATTAAAGTATCTAGCGGTGAAAAGGTATATGACCATCCAGTGAATATTAGTTTCTGTTCCTCTTCAATTCCGATTTCGTTTTAACTCCTACGGTGGCACAATGTAGTCCAAGATTAACATGGCTTCCAGTTCGACCTCGTCCATGAGTGTTAACTCAAATGTAAACGCGAAAGGCGAAGCTTGAATTTATGTCAGATATCTACTTGACCCATTATGTCAAGTATCCTTGTAATTATTTCATTGAGAACATCAGTAGCAGTATTGGTATCGGTGATACTGACCTTTTTCGGTCAGTGATCATCCGGTCAAGCACACACTCGATAGCACAGAAAGCAGCTGCAGACAGTTTTTGAACGGACAAAACACACAAAATGATGCAAAAATGCCCATTATGTCAAGTATCCTTGTAATTATTTCATTGAGAACATCAGTAGCAGTATTGGTATCGGTGATACTGACCTTTTTTCATTAAAAAGATTCTATTAAAGTATCTAGCGGTGAAAAGGTATATGACCATCCAGTGAATAATAGTTTCTGTTCCTCTCAATTCCGATTTCGTTTTAACTCCTGCGGTGGCCAATGTAGTCCAAGATTAACATGGCTTCCAGTTCGACCTCGTCCATGAGTGTTAACTCAAACGTAAACGCGAAGGCGAAGCTCTGAATTAACGGGTATGTCCCTCTTTGGCTAATGTACTTTCAAGATGGAGGGGCAACATGGCGAGTCCGACATTAGAAACCCCTTACCCGTATGTATTTTCAATGGCATATTATACACTCACGAGAACACTTTATTACTTGAACGAAGTAAATATACATTAATGAGCACATCATTTTTTGAAAGAACTAAGTGTTTTTAGCTAAGAATAAACTAAGAGTTTTACAGTGTAGCTTTAAACAAATACTTAAAATATAGGCTACTGTTTTATGTTGTTTTTTACATTAATTTGGAGATTAAAGGTGATAAAATGTAACTTCTCTACTAAAATGAATCCTGTTTTGGCTGTAGTCACACATTACAATGATCCACTTGTTGGGTTTTGCTATTACCTCTGAAGGCCAGTATTCCTATTTCTATGTGAAGTCTCCGGGTTCGGATTTTCTGCGGAATTAATCGGATGTGACGTACATGCGCGCTCCTGAGCCACTCTCCTTTTTATATACAGTCTATGCGACGGCACTGCAGCTGACGACATGAGTCTGATAACACCAAAAAACTTCTGCTTCCAGCACAACACACACTCCAACACAAACTCCACAGAAATACATCTGCCTAAGCTCGTAAACCAAGCGTGAATCGGATCGACTTGGGACGAAAACACGGATCAACATCAGCAGAGCATTTCAGTTATGAGCGTCTACTTGTAGTCAATGTAATGTTATCATAGTATGACCATGGACATTAGTTAAACGTCAAGCTGATAAAAGTAGCTCATTATTGTAACATTGCAGTGGGAGTTTACATACGTTTCCAGGATGTTTTGTGATGCTTTCTCCAGTGTGTTGAAAGTTTCAGTGTGGCCGGTAGTGAGTGCTTGCTCTTGTGTTCGAGCATGCACAAGTGCTGTTGTTGCAATCTGAAACATCACAGCTAGAGGCCGCTAAACTACATAAAGCACCTTTAAAGGTCCAATATGTAAGGATTTTGTAATAAAATATCCAAAAATCACTTGCACAGTGTGATATATTTCCTGCAGTTGTGTTATTACAATATCCCAAAAGTCTCCAAAGTTCTTTTATTTCAGAGAAATTCCAATTTTAAATAAGTGGCCGTCCCGGAAAAAAATGTCGCCTGTAAATGACGCAATATCGCGCTTCCTCGGCTACCTCGGCTATCCTCGTTTCCGCTCGTATTGCCATAGGCATGACTTAACCATGGCGACAGATGCGGACAACTGCATAGTGAGTAACGTTTAGCGGCACCCAGTTCTTGTTTCGTTCAATCATAGACCATGGCAAGCAGACTTTGGGAAAAACAAGGAGAACTAGAATGAGGATCAATATCAGCGTGATGTTTTTGAGATGCTGAGAGCTAGCGCTTGAGACTGACTTCCACTCGACAGAGAGCTAGCGTCCGTGACTAATTTGGACTTGACACTGACAGAACTTCACGAGTCACGACTTCACAGCTTTATTAGACAGGTGAGCAAAAGTGTATAAAACAAATCAATGTTATAACGTTAGCTTGACATGATGAAATGTTAGAATATGGTCAGTATGTTATTCTTATGTTGATCTAGCAGCTAGTTTCGTATAGCAGACGAACTACAGTAACGCGTAGAATAACATTATAACTTTCAACACACATTTGATTGCCGTTTAGTGTGATAATGTAACGTTATTCAGTGGAACAGCACTGCGTTTCCCTCACAAATTTAATTCATCTAATAAACTGACCTGTGTGAGTAATCCAGCACTTGCGTGTAGTTCAATAGGATGAAATTTCCTTATTCCTTTATATCCGCGGGACTCGCGTGTGATATATGTCTCTTATTAGCAATTGCGACCTGCTTCATACCACTGTAATGTTAAAAAACATGAGTGTTTTCACTTATCCTTAAACGTTATTAGATCCATCAGCTTGACAGCAAGTCCCATCATTCAGCTCGTTACTGCATCACATACATTCGCCTTTGTTATTGTTGGAAACGGCGTCCTCTTGTGCCCACTAAAGTTACATATTGGACCTTTAAATGCTAAATTATTACAATTTAAAAAAAATTTACTTTTATATTGACTTCAAATATTAACTTTAAATGTTAGATGCGCTTAATCACAGTTAGATCATTGATTAAGTTTTTTAAAATGAATAAATTAATTAATAAAATGGGATATTACAAAACAAATAATAAAATAAACACCATTTTGAAAAGTATAGTCGCAAAAACGTTCAAATATGACTAATGCAATAAAACTAACTTTGTGTGAACAGTTACATGCAATTTAATGTAATGTTGTAAAATGTTTCAGTGCTCCTATCATAACCATGTAAACCAGGTAAACCCAGTAACTTTCATATAATACGAGCAAAGATACCAGAACAGGAGGATAACATTTATTTTTGCACTGATCAATTAGTACAAGCGCTTTTATAAGCTTCACATTTCTGCTTTTAAACCCTTTTTTTAATGCTCTACAGACAATTCTGAAAGATGCCAAATGATTTTCTGTGGTAATTCGACACCATTTTATAGGCGAGAGCTTTAAGTTGGATTTGATCAAAATATTCCTTTAACAGATTTTCTGATTGTCCTTCACAATTTTAATGCACAAAGTCTTGAAACACAGCAAAACCTGTGAAGATATTAATCTCACCAGAACTCGCCATCATCCTCCACGGTCACACCCAACCGCTCTCGCTCACCCTTACTGACTCTCTTCCACTCCTCTGAGCTACAGATTCAGAGACAAACAGAAATGGATTCAGAGAAAAAAATAACGTTATTACAGTATGGTAATTCAATTTCCACTGTACAATGGTACAGTGATAATACAATTGACAAATATGCCTGCTAACAATGCATTTCACAAATGGCTCTGGTAACTGAAAATGTTTGCTTTTGCATTTTTAAAAATGAGATTTTTTTCCACCAAATTAATCTGGGATCGAAATCAAATAATGCATTAAAGGAAAATCCCTGCACATGATTCAGGGGAAAAAAATATCATGGCCAAAAAATTTATAATTCATTTCCTTGTTTAAATTAATTTGTTCCCTTGTTTTAATAACGAGGAAACAAATTAGAACACATGGCCATGATTTACTGAAACGAGGAACAAATTAATAAGTAATGGAAACAAATTCTTGATTTGTGGCAACAAAATTGTCTGCATATGTGCAGAGCTTTGTAAAATACAGTAAAAATGTGGTTTCCTTCAAATATATGTTATCAAAATGTATAACTGATTGTCCAATCTATATAATAATGTAATTAGTCCAATAACTCAAATTTAATGAACAATATGACTAGCCAATCCATTAGAATACTGTAATTATATTTTAATGTAGTACAATGCAAGCATGATAAAAAAGTATGTAAATGCATTAATATGGTATCAAATGTATTTTTTGTCTCAAAAACTGGTTTTTGGTTGAAGACCCCTGATTTAGGGCATTCTTCTCACATTTAAATCGGGTTTTCACTCCCAAACTCTTGCAATGTGAACATGATCAGAATAAACTCAAAGACAATTGCTGTATTAGCATGAACAGAATATAATGTAGTGCACCTTTACAATACTGAATACGACACCTGATGTTCAGCTTGTCCTCCAGTAGGAGGCAGCATGAGCACAAAAACACACAGAGCATTTAAAACGCTCACAATCGTGGGTTCTGAAACAAAGCGTCTCTGTGTCCGCACATTTCCTGTTTTTTCCAATGCATCTTTTTTTTTGTTTTTTTACATGGTTGCATGTGCATTATGCATTTTCCACAATAACATTCATACTTTAATCCTTTTTCATTTATGAAGCATGTTTTGATTTAAATCGTTCCTCTTCCTAACCGTTTAGGAAATGTTAGCATTAGGCGAATGCTTTTCTACCAAATGGGGAAATTTGTTTAGATGATCATTTGAAGTGTTCAAGTCATAAATCAAACTATTTACATTAAGGAAGGCCAGGGAAAATTCCAGCTTAAAATAAGGCCAAGTTCCCTTTGCTATAGCACAAACAACGGCGACAGCACAAATGCAGAAAACACAGTAATGAATTTGGTCTCCTGTAGTTGTGCAAATCAATGCTGGAACATCACGCAGACGTGCTTAAACGTGTACCGTCTGCTTTAACGATAAACCACACACTAACAGCTTGCAGATGTTCACAAACCTGTCGCTCCAAGCTCCATTCCACTCTCTCTGACCCCACGGGTTCCTCATCCGGATCATGGAGAGCTTCTCTGATTTGAAGAAGGCCAGCAGGCCGGTGCCCAGACGTACCTTACGCACGTCAGTTACAGCATATGCATGACCCTTGACCAGGCCGCAGTCTGAACGGGCCTCCATGTCCGCCTGAGTAGTCGCCTACAGAAAAGAAAATCCAAACAGAATGAAAACATTACACTGGATGGATGAAACTTCAGTTCATCATATTTCTTATTGCATTTGTTTAATGAGGAGTTTCAGTTTAAGTCAATGATTTGAACTTTAATTGGCCATTGCATACTAATTACAGGGTTTCTGCAGGTATCTTCAAATTAAATTTAATGCCTTTTTAATGCCATTTTAAAATGTTTTAATGCCATATACGACCCATGACTAACCACGCACACACACACACACACACACATATACATACACACTCACCGGCCACTTTATTAGGTACACCTGTCCAACTGCTCGTTAACACTTAATTTCTAAGCAGCCAATCACATGGCGGCAACCGTGCTTTAGGCATGTAGACATGGTCAAGACAATCTCCTGCAGTTCAAACCGAGCATCAGTATGGGGAAGAAAGGTGATTTGAGTGACTTTGAACGTGGCATGATTGTTGGTGCCAGAAGGGCTGGTCTGAGTATTTCAGAAACTGCTAATCTACTGGGATTTTCACGCACAACCATCTCTAGGGTTTACAGAGAATGGTCCGAAACGAAAAAACATCCAGTGAGCGGCAGTTCTGTGGGCGGAAATGCCTTGTTGATGCCAGAGGTCAGAGGAGAATGGCCAGACTGGTTCGAGCTGATAGAAGGGCAACAGTGACTCAAATAACCACCCGTTACAACCAAGGTGGGCAGAAGAGCATCTCTGAACGCACAGTACGTCGAACTTTGAGGCAGATGGGCTACAGCAGCAGAAGACCACACCGGGTGCCACTCCTTTCAGCTAAGAACAGGAAACTGAGGCTACAATTTGCACAAGCTCATCGAAATTGGACAATAGAAGATTGGAAAAACGTTGCCTGGTCTGATGAGTCTCGATTTCTGCTGCAACATTCGGATGGTAGGGTCAGAATTTGGCGTCTACAACATGAAAGCATGGATCCATCCTGCCTTGTATCAACGGTTCAGGCTGGTGGTGGTGGTGTCATGGTGTGGGGAATATTTTCTTGGCACTCTTTGGGCCCCTTGGTACCAATTGAGCATCGTTGCAACGCCACAGCCTACCTGAGTATTGTTGCTGACCATGTCCATCCCTTTATGACCACAATGTACCCAACTTCTGATGGCTACTTTCAGCAGGATAATGCGCCATGTCATAAAGCTGGAATCATCTCAGACTGGTTTCTTGAACATGACAATGAGTTTGCTGTACTCAAATGGCCTCCACAGTCACCATATCTCAATCCAATAGAGCATCTTTGGGATGTGGTGGAACGGGAGATTCGCATCATGGATGTGCAGCCGACAAATCTGCGGCAACTGTGTGATGCCATCGTGTCAATATGGACCAAACTCCCTGAGGAATGCTTCCAGCACCTTGTTGAATCTATGCCACGAAGAATTGAGGCAGTTCTGAAGGCAAAAGTGGGTCCAACCCGTTACTAGCATGGGGTACCTAATAAAGTGGCCGGTGAGTGTATGATATATATATATATATATATATATATATATGTATATAGTGTATATAGATGCAATGATTAATGAATCCATGGCCCGGATATAATTATAAAATGTGATTTTAAAAGTGACCTAACATCAACTATGCAATACACTTTAATTATGTTAGTGCTTATAAAATTAGGAGAGAGTATAAAATATAAAATATTTGGAGAGAGTATGTTTATAATGTGACAATATGTCAGTCATCGAGTAATAATGAAAATATGACGCTTAAACTACTTGAGCAGGTGTTGTCAGTGAACAAGTTGTAAAACTGTAGTCTAAGTTACAGACACTCATAAAAAACTGATGCTAATTATCTGGGAATCATTCTCTAACAGCAGTCAAGTTGTCATTGTTTATGTCAAACAAGTTGTGAATTTTTTGTAACATTAAAACAAGAGATCATGACTTATCTTGAATCTTACCCAGATACAATAGTGCTATTTTCTGAGTGGCTATTGTGTGGCCCCTTTATTATTATTATTTTTGATTGGTGGCTGGCTCATCGCGCTTGATTCCTGCCGGGTCCATAGTGGAAGTGATGTGGCCAGACACATTTGAGGCGCTGCGGCATATTAAATATAGTATAAATTGTTTTCAGAGTGAGAAATACAATGTACCATTAAAGGAACATTAAAGTACATGCGTGTAACGGTCGGGTCTACTCGCTACTAGCAACTTATATTAGATCTCTTTAAATGACAAATTGAACACAATGTACTATTTAAATCTAAAGCGCTGATTTGTGGCCATCAAACCACATTTGGGATTTTACGGTGCTGATTCCCATTGTCCCGAACTTAAATGCTTCTTTACAAACGCTGCAAAATCCTTCATCATTTTTATCACTAATGGGCTGCAACCACGTCTTAAAAAAGTTTTGTTTTTGCACTTCCCCATTTTTTCAAGGTTCAGACCTTTCCACCGCTGTACAACCTTTCTGTATGATACTACAGACCCGCATCACCTTCGCATCACGGCACTTTTGTTCTGGCTGGAAGCAATTAACACTGGTTCTGCATATTTATCACACGAATGTACATATTTTGTGACAGCAAATACAAATTATTAATCATGAAGGCTATGTTCAAATACATTTATATAAAATTATCTTCAAAACAATTAAAAAAATGCCTGTATGAATCAAATTTCATTATTTTTAACACCTTTTAAGGCCTTAATTTTCACAAAATCCATTTAAGGACTTTTAATGCTTTTTAATGCCCGCTAAACCCTGAATTAAAAAAGCTTTAAATGAAAGTTAAATTATATACAGCACCTGTGTCATGCTGTTGATTACCCAATAGAGAACCTAAGTCCTTCCCTTCCGGTCGACCACCATGGGACCTTAATTCGGAAAAATATTGAATGGTAGTCAATGGCGAGAGACAACAAATATTTTGATCTGGTTTGAATTGTGCCCTGAATTACACATATGATGTTTGTCTATTTAAAACATTCATTTTAAAGTCAAGAAAGTCACAGTTTGATGTAAAACCGTTGATGTGTAAGACTGTGAAAATACATAATTACAAAGACTACAAACCCCAAAGGCGCACATTTTCTCTCAATGAATGAAGCTTTACTGAAGCTAATGGCTGTCATTGTTTCTATAGTCTCACGTTATAATCTTCAAATTATGCCATCATGCCTGAGTGTTTTGTACCAGACTGCACACACACGAGCAGCGGACCTCGCTCGTTGTTTCGCTTCCCATGAGATGTAGTTCATAGAGCGATTTTCACATAAAACTAAATGTTACTCTTCTGTTTTATGACAAACTGCAACTTTCTTGACTATTAGAATTATCTTTTAAATTGACAAACATCATAAGTGTAATTTAGGGCACAGTTCAGACGGAATAAAAAGATATGTAATCTCTCGCCATTGACAACCATTCATATTTTTTTCTGAAAAAAAAGGTCCCATGAACCGGAAGCGGAGGGGCGGGACTTAGGCTCTCTATTTAAAGAAAATAAATATAAAATAAAAAAAATGTAGACAAATAAATAATAAGAAATTGTGTTTACAGTAATGCACGTATAATGGACGTCTATGAGGCAGGACATTACAACAGAATACATTTAAAGAAAAAAAAAGAAAAAACTGTATTGAGAAGTAGTGACGAAACATGCATATTCCAATATGACTAGTACAATAAAGATGCTTATGCTTGTGTTAATCACATTTCTTAAATGCATGCGACTTGACATCAAACTCACTTTAATGGAGCAGCTGATCAGGCCTCCTCTGTTGTGGACCTTCAGAACCCGCTCAAACAGCTGATGACGGGCCTCTTCATCCTGGTTAAACTTCCCTTCCAGCAGATCCATGGGCTCGGATACACCGCCAGTGAAATCCACCAGAGCATCACCTGTGTTGCCACCATCCAAAGCCTCATAACATCCACATAACCTGATAAACGAGGAGTCAGATAAACAAACCAGTTTAGTGAAGGACATCATTGAAACATTTCTTATTATCATCAACCTATATCTGATATATCCCTCAAAGTATCTGCTAGCTTCATTCAAGAAGGCATTTTTCTTTCTGTTTATAGTGGTAATGGTACTTACTTGGCATAGGCTTTCTCCACCAGAGCACTCCAGAACTCATTACTGTCGTTGGAATGGCAGTAGATGAGCTTCCCGTTTGCGGTTGGCAGTCGGTCATCAATGACGATGTCCACCCATTCCCCAAAACGCCAGAACCGAAAATGAAAAATCCCGGCATAGCTCTCTGGTTTATCCCATTCCTGGTCCTTCCAATCAGGAATAACCTATAGACAGCAAAATACAGTTTTTAGTTTGTTTTTTATAACTGGAGTCAACTTAACCTTACACTGACAGACCTGACTGACTGACTGACTGACTGATGGCTTATGGGTGAATCAAACAAAAGAACATGCCCAGGTTATATTTCACACCAAAAATCAAAGAAATCCCTTTAAAATTAAAGGGATGATGAACTGAGAAATCAAATTTTCATCTAAGAGATCATCATATTATAAGAATATCCTGTAAGTTTCAGAACTGAAAACGTCCTTGTTAGTCCAATAACAGCTTTTATTGACATCAGGCTCAGCAAACGACTCGTTTTTCAAAGTGGGGAACTATGACGTCAAAGAGGATAAAACACCCACCCCCGCAGCAGAAGATCAACGCCTGCTTCAACACGGCCGGTTTAGCCCCGCCCACCGATTTGCGGATTACACGCATAGCTAAATAACATAGATGCCTACCTCGTGATGACAAACCGGATCGAGAGTGAAACTCATTATAATATGCATAACTGTTATCCACTCACAGCAGTGGGCGTTTACTTCCAAGTCTTCAATGTGAGACGCCCATAAAAACCAAGCGTTTCTGAGCTGGGCTCAAAACTAGGGTAGAAAATAGCCTATTACTTATTCATTTTGAAGTTTTTTTAATGTAAAAACCAAGCGAACATCATAAGTTGACCTCAGAAAACAATACAAAAAATAAATAAATTCAAAAGCCAGTTCATGACCCCATATAATAATAATGATAATTTTTTTCTTGAATCATTGTTAACCCTATTTTAAGCACCGTTATTTTACTATTATAATATAATATTTTTTTTTAGTATTCATATACTATTTTAACATTTAGTTTTTTTTGTACTTTTAAGTTTTTCATCTAATATTTATTTTAGCCTTACTTCAAATACTGAAAACAAAATGTAATTTTTTTTTTTTAATTTGGCCTTTAAGAATTTCTGTACATTTTAGGCATATTTTTCTCCCTGCAATTCAGAATACCGTAATACTAAACATCTCATTCTCATCTCAACAATAAACATATTATAAAGTACGTGAAGAATTTCTAAATCATAGTACTTGTTATACTACATTTAGCGGATTAAAAAAATTGGAATACAAAACTTTTATATATTTGGATTTTTACTGTACAACAATGGAATAAAAAATAATAAAAATAAAGTAAAATGTTCAGATGCATTTGTTAATGACAATATTGGGCTAATTGTAATAATTAAATAAATAAATGCTGTTAATCCAATGTATATTTAAACTATCCACACACAAACAAAACTTTTTTTTCTTGAACAGCAGCAAGCATCTGTTGCCTAGTGCTGCAATACGTCAAACTCAAACAGCGAGTCTCCGGTTGGTTTGCTCCTCCTTCTGCTCCCAAAACTCATCCAGAGGCTCAGAGCATGTGAGGCAGAATCAATAAAGTCCCCAACTAAATGAGGCTTTTTGCCCGTGGGGGCCACAGAAGCGGGTGGGGATGGAAAGTGAAGGTTGAAAGAGGAGAGAGTTTGTTCAGTCGCAAACAGACACAAGCCACGAGCACACGGCTCCTTCCTCATCTTGAAGACTATCGGGTCATGGGTTCGGAAATGGAGCTGACCTTCACCGAGGACCTTCAGCTGACGGAGATGATGCGTTTGAGGGTGCAGTCACTGCAGCAGAGGGGTCAGAAGAGGCAGGACGGCGAGAGGCTTCTCCTGCCGTACGAGTCCGTTTACCGGCTGGACTTCAGAGAGCAGGAGCTGACCTTCTCCCACTGGAACGTGACCCTGCAAGGAACGGGCCGTTTCACGGTCACCGGCATCTGCCAGCTCTGGACGCCCGACCTGACCAACCTGATGACCAGGCAGCTGCTGGAGCCCATCGGCCAGTTCTGGAGGAACACCGGAGATCCCGATGACCTGCCCATCAAATGCCTGGAGGCGGACATCCAGGAGTTCGGAGAGAGGATAGCCGAGCTGGCGAAGGTGCGGAAAGTGATGTATTTCCTGTTCGCCTATAAGGAGGGGGCGACGAAGAGAAAATCTCTTGCTCTTTGACCTTCAACAAAAACAAGTGAGAGATCGAATCCTAAAACCGCAGACAGGTTAGATGCTCTATGTGATGGTCAGTCTAAACCTTTTTCTTTTACAAATCAACGAAAGCCCTGTGTTAAAAAAACGTCAATTTCTTTAGCTCTTGTCCTTTGTACTTTCCTGAACTTCATGATGCTTTCATTAACCTGCCATCCAGAAAAATGTAGGATTGTTTGTATGCATAAAGCAATTGCTGGATGATTTTGTCTGGTGCACATGTAATCCAATGCCATGATGATGCTTAGAGCGAACCTACAGTAAAATAAATTGTGTTGTCAATCACTCTGTTTCTGGATGTGAATGTTTTGTTGATATGGTGAAGGCATCTGACTGGAAGGTCAACTGAGACAGACTCAGCCAGTGTCCGTCACTAACCACCGCACAACTGGATCAATATCGGCATTCAATCAATGTACCCAGCCTTCAGGCAAATGCCACACATTAGTTCTTAGATGTCTGACTCGTTTCAAATGAATAGGTTCTTTTTAACAGTTTGTTTCAATGAACCGGTTCAATAAGCCAATTCTTCATCGCTTTACTTCATCAAGTGTTTCCGTTGACATTTTGTTTGACAACTGAAAGGATAGCGAGTTGTATATGAATCAAACTAGTTAAGTTCAATTTGTGAACTGGTTCATTAAAAGAATCGAGCAAAATAACGGTTCTCACACATCCAACCACCAAAATGTTTTCTGTGTGCTATGAACCAAGGCAACTAAGCAGTCAATAAATGGTAATCATTTAAATGTGCCTGTCAAAGAAATAATGTTAATGGTAACACTTTACAATAAGGTTCATTAGTTAACATTAGTAAATGCATTAACTAACATGAACTAACATAGCAATGCATTAATTACAGTGTTTATGAATCTTTGTTAATGTTAGTTAATATAAACACAGCTGTTCAGTGTGCGTTCATGTTAGTTCACAGTGCATTAACTAATGTTAACTAATACAACCTTTGATTTTAATAACGTATTAGTAAATGTTGGAATTAATATTAACTAAGATGAATAAATGCTGAAGAAGTATTGTTCATTCTTAGTACATGTTAACTAATGTAGTTAACTCATGTTAACTAATGGACCTCATTGTAAAGTGTTACCATGTTAATATATATACGTCAACGTAAATTTCTCATATAATCTTTGAAAACTTTTTCCCCTGATGTGAACATCTATAACATCTAGTTTTGATATACATAATTTCAGTGCCACTGTGAAGAGTACATATGACTTGGCACAATTTTTAAAAGGAAGACACAAAAAAGCCAACCTAATGTGACTCACTTTATTTTTAGGTGACCGTACTACGTGTACTTACTAGTAATAACCGTGAATTATACATAATTACAAGTAACTAACCCTAAACCAAACCCTAACCTAAACCGTAACACTATAAGTACCTGTAGTTAATACTCAACTATTTGAATACCTTGGGCCAAAGTGGGCCAGCTTGGTAAAAGGTGGCCCACTTGGGCCACCTTTACACCGAGTTTATCGGTGTTATGGAACGTAATGATCTGAAGCAAGATGCACATTTAAAGCTGCAGTCGGCAACATTTTTTTTGATCATATTCAGTGAAATCGACACTATAATCCTGACAGAACAACATAAATAAAGTGGTTTTAGAAAAAAACCTGAGCTTCTAACTCCATCTGGAGCGTGTTCTTTGTTTTGCAGAAATCCCGCGCTCCCTGTTAACCGTGTCCAATCAGCCCAGGGGGGTGCTGAGATCTGACTGTCAATCACAGATCGTTACAATCACATGTACACGCCTGAAGTTCGTGCAGTAAGGAAGAGTGATGCGGAACACTAACAGACCAAGTAAGCTCATTTAGAGTATAAATGACGTTAGCAATTGCAATATATTGGTAGATTAGCCAGGGCAGCATACCTCCAAATAATCCATGGTGTTGATGAATGCTGATGAGACGGTCACGTTCACGATACAGAACCTGGTGCGCACGCACTCGAGCACGAACTCTGTGGGAGGGTATTCGTTGATAGTGAGGGAGGGCACATATGAGTTGTAAACATTCAAAATTTTGCCAAAGTCCACTCAATCAGCCATAGTTGCCAACTGCAGCTTTAACTTTTTTATATCGCGCAATATAATTGCTGCTCGAAATGGAGAAACGCCTGTGCTTGTCTGTCAAGATAGCTAAGCTCTTCTGAGCATTTGGGCAGAAGAAAGGGTACAACGTCAATGCAACGGCGTATGAAGAAACGAGGACGTAATAAAATACATAGATGCTGAACTATCTAAGCTAAGCATTCAGCAAGTAATGCTTCAGAGTTCAGAAAAAAAATAGAAAAAGTTGCGGGCGCAGTATTGTAAAAGACAATTAAAACGCACAATGGACAAAGCAGAGTTCAGAGAAGGACTTTCCATGGTTCGACTTGATGGACGATGTGCTGGGTCACCGTCCCTCTGTTAGTGGCGAACTCGCAGACAATTCGGACACTATGCAGGCTGCAGCCACGGCCAAGTGAGTTAATATACATGTGATCTTCCTAACTTAAAATACCTAACTAAATAAATAAATTCATAATACCTGCTGAAATGGGCTGGGTTGTATGTCGTTTGATCCAGAAAGGCGTGGGGCGGGGTTTAGGGCAGCGCTGCAGGACTACTGGCCTGGCAGTGGAAACGCAAGCCTGGCGCTTTGAGGCATGAGGCCACTGGCTCGGCTCGGCTCATTGTTAGCCCTGGCCCGGCCCAAGCCCGGCAGTGGAAACGTGCACTATCTGAGGCTCAACAACTGTTTGGTTACCAACATTAATCAAAATATCTTCTTTTGTGTTTAGCAGAAGCAGAGTAATACAGGTTTGGAACAACTTGAGGGTGAGTAAATAACAGAATTAAAATAGTCATGGGTGAACCATCCCAAAGTTAGCATTTTTCTAATGATTATAATTCATTACATTCATTCATCCCAATCTGCAGAATCCACCTGGATGATGCAAACGCAGCCATATTGCGCCACACCACGGACACGAGCTTACGGGTGGAGGAGACGAAGTGATGAAGCCAATGAGTATTATAAGTGAATGATTAGGAGGCTATGATGATGGACAGAGGACAATGGGCAAATTCTTGGGCTACTGGGTGAAATGGCTGCTTGCAAGATGACTATGCAAGTGCAACACTAAGAAAAAAGAAAAATAGACCGCAAAAACAAACCATTTTAATAGGACAGTTTTATTGAGATTTCATGCAGTACTTAGCAGAAATGATTATAAACATTTTTGTAAATTAAATAAATCTGAAAACATTAGAAACGCTGCCTTGGCAACTGAACCAGAATAACCATAAGTTGAAGCATAACAATACTAACTGGAGATAAATAAAAACTAAAAGTAAAATAAAACTAAAAAAAATAAATAATAATAATTCCTGAAAAATTATGGTAAAAAGTCAAACCTTACATTTATTTTTGTAATTAAATTCTAACCTTTTAATTTAATTAGTAATAGGGATTGTTTTCTCTGTTAAGCACAGATGTGACGCTGCCTTAGAGTATGGTCAAAAGGAGATCTTAAATGGCAACATAATATCATCGCATACCTAACTTTTTTAACTTTATCACCTTTACATTCTGCCTAGGTAGGCAGTCCACTAAGGTATGAGTGTGTGGCCAGATGAGATCTATGAGTGTGTGTCTGATGGAGCTCTTTAGGGAAACCGCAGGAAGAGTTAGCGGACAGTAATTAGACCTCAAGAGGAACAGTTGTCGTAGCAGAGACAGAACGCACAACAAGGAGGGATTCCAGTGCTCAGGGTATCTGATCCGGTGTGAGGTGCATTACTTGCACTGTGACAGCGACAGGCAGGACGTTACGCGGGCTCTTTAAAGAGAATTACGTGGAGACAACACAGACGGATAACGTACAACAGTAAGCTCATGAGTAAATGGAACTGCTTTAAAAAAACTTTTCCAAGCATTTGGATCTGGAAAACTGTGACGCAAACGCATGGAAACAAACAAGTCATCTCGTGGGAACTGATGTTTGTCCATGACTGTGCATCGTGTGTGGACACAAATGAAAGCAAGGTGATAACCCCAAGTCTCCAATTAGTCACAAGCTATCCATGCGATCTCATTCAATCTAACCAAGACTTGTCATTATAATGCATCATTTGCTCAGCTAGCACATCCCATGGCTCAATTTGTAAGGATTACAGTGTACCTGCAGACACGTGTAAGTGAGGAAAGATCACATTATGTGAGAAATAATGAGCTTACATTAAAGAGTCACCTGAACAGTAACAAGACAACCTTGAGCAGAGTTTGAGGATTTCAGTAAAACGCAAACAAACATGACATTTATTACTTGTTAGACAGACAAATGTTCAAAAAACATTCTTCTTTTGAATCTTTTTGGAAGTCATTTCATTCATTTTGTTGAAATGAACCAGGAGAGTCACGACGCGCATCAGCAGGAGCGGAGCAGGCGAGCATTCTGCTGTATAAAACTTAAACTTTTTTATTTATTTTGAAATGATGGATCGTTTTGCTTCGATATGACCCTTATTCAACGTCTGGTGTCGTTTAAAGTCCTTTGAAGCGGCACTGAAACTCTCATTTGGACCTTGAACTGTTTGGAAGTCCATTATATGGAATGAGCATAAATAATGTTGTGCATCATAGGCCATCATTTTTCAACAAAAGTGTGTTTATGAATTATGAATTTATGCCTTTATTTTCATAAGTAAAATTGTGTTTTTTTAGAGAAACAAATTATTGAGAAAAAGATAAGCAAATATAAAACACACACAATAAAATAATAGTACACATACACACACACACTGCAGGTCCATGGGAGTAAATATCTCAGCTAAAAAAACTAAAAGATAAATAAAAATAATAAAATAAATTTGAAATTAAGTCTGAATAATTCTAAAATAGATTTGAGAGCAGTCAGAGAATTGGCCCACTTTGAGCACTGGCATAGACTCTATATCACTCCCAGGGACGTCACTAGGCCCTTCTCAGGGGGGCTTCAGCCCCCCTAAACTTCTGCCTAGCCCCCCTAAAAATTTGGTGATTAATATACACAAATTTGTGTTTGCTTCAGTCTTGTTAATCAGTTCAGCTCATTCTTCATCATCAATCCACAGCAGCGCCGATCAGAGAGCACGTCAGAAACAGAGGACAGGGTGTGTGTGTTCATCTGAGCCTCATTGGTCTGTCACTGCTCGTCAATGTCAGAATATTTGAGATGACCAATCAAATCAAAGTAGGCTAGGCGGGCTTTATGTTCACAGACGCTGCTGAGCGCGAAATCCTCAAATTTCAGCAGAGCAACTCGACGCTTCAGTGTATGATAAAGTGTGACTGCGAGATTACAGTAAGATGTAAGTAAGTAGTAGCTAAACTTAACGTTTCATATTTGACAGTTTTTTTAGGTCATTATAAATGTTAAACGAATGTCAAAAAATAATCTGGCAAACTAATATAACGTTAGTTTAATTTCGCCATCCACATGAACTGCTTTTGTAACTCATGTAACGTTAGCCTGCCCTAATGTAATAATTAGTTTAGCCTACTGTCATTGTGAGGGGACAATTAACATTAAAGCCCGGAACAGTCAGTGCACGAGTTAGTGAAACAGTCAGTGCACGACAATAAATGCAAAACAGCAAGCAAAGAAGTCAAAATGGTAAAGATAGAAGGCTGTTCTTATGTTACGTCTTCTTACCTGAGTGTTCCTTGGTGAATATTTCAATATTAACATGAGTGGAGTGGAATCAAGAAAGTGTTTAGCAGGATTGATATTCAAAACGGTAAGCACGCGCTGCTTTGTTTACGTTATGTGTATCTGCAGCCGGCAGCGCAGGTTTTCCTTTTTAAATGACGAATATAGACTAATATATCTGCAGAAATAGACAGTTGTCTCAATTACACGCAGGCGCAGAACACACATTCTAGCTGACAGTCGCCTGCAGTTCTCTCGGTGTGTTCAAGTGCAGCTTTTTACCTCGACAGAGCGGACTTCAGGCGACAACACAGTCTGCTTTCATCAGCGCTAGTTCATTGGCGTCGGCTTGGTGTGTTCCGGGCTTAACAGTAGGCACATGATTTATAATGAATGTGTACATATTGAGAATATAATACAAATTGTAGCCTTTTGTAAATTAAAAAAAGATAAGCTTTATAGGAGGGAAAGAGAAAGGGCAAGATGAGAAGACTGAAAAAAAAGAAAGGAGGATGGAGATGAGGAGAGAGCAGGTGTTGACAAATAATTTACTGCCCGCTGACATGGTTCCCCTCCCCTTATATAGCATTGTTTGAACATGATTTCATTCTTAATTGTCCTTTATTTGAATACTGCCTTTTTGTTGTTGATTTATATCATACATTGTATACATCATTTGGCAGAATAAATCATCTTTAATTGAGAAACGCTCAAACCTGTGTTGTCAAATTTCACTATGACCTTAAAATTCTGGTTCTTGGGTTAAACTGTATGCAAGCCAAACTACACAGCGAAATTACACTCTGATTGAACCAATCCAAAGCGCAGTTACAGTAATTAGTGTAATTAAATAGCATTATGTGGACAACTTATCTTATATAGAGAGGAATTAGATCAGTATGCTATTACTTTATCATACATTTACATGAGGAGACAGATAGCATTTCAGTCATTGCTTATATGAATAACTCATCAGGAGCAAAGTCTGGTAAATTTCCCCATGCAGCTTTGATGTGTCTAAAAGCTAACATTACAGTAACTTTTCTTTAACACAGTAGAAATGGAAGAAGAGGATATGTCTGTCACGTTTTACTTGTTAACATCTTGGTTTCTTGACTGGTTGTTGACATAAGTGTAGCTCTAGATGTGAGTGCAAAGATTTTGCAAACAAAAGTTAAAAATACCCTGGGGGCTAAGCCCCCCTGTCTTCCAATCCTAGTGACGTCCCTGATCACTCCTATGATATTTCCCACATCTTCAGAATAGTAAATCTTGTTCATCGGTGTCCTCATTCTTTCAATATTATCTTTCATGGACATTGAACTTATTCATTAACCAAACTAATGATAAGGATGTGGGCGTTAAGATGAAACGCTGATATCGCCGAATTACAGAGCAGGTTTTTTAATCCTTAAAAACTTACCACAGTAACCATCATTTCAGACAAAATACCATACACTTAAAAAATCAATGTTTTTTTTTTTTTTTTGCATCTATGATTTCATGAAGCACATTTTACATCCATGGACCTTTTCCATTCCACAGAAGATCCTTTATATAAATTACTACTGGTATAATGATATCCTACACACTAAAATGTAACATTGTACCAAGGTGTTTTTGGGGAACCAAAAATGGTTTTCAATATTTTTAGTATGGGAACAATGATGACATGAACTCACCTTCTGCCACAGAGCTTCTCTGGAAGCTAGACTGGAACACGCTGCCACAAACCAGCAGTTTCCCAGCTGCCCCTGGTGCAGGTCATGGGCACTAATTCCATTCACAAACAAGTGTGGGTCCTCACAGAGCTCCTGTTATAAAGAGACAAAGAGATTCCCATGATTCAGTGCTCCATATTCACACATACAACAGGGTCCAGTTACATAAGCACCACAGCTGCAGGGCAGTGTGTTTTTATTAAATAAGAAAACAGAGCACCTGTTAATTAAATCAGCCGTCTTCTGTTGACAGTTTCATTGAGGCACAACAACTTTGAGTACTGCTGGGGCCATATACCATGAAGCCGGTTTAGGTGGCTAGCCAGCTATGTTTCAGTTTAGTTTGCGCTTACCCTGGGTTTTAGGTAACATGAAAGTGGTTTGGCTTTTAGCAGTGTTCATCACCATAGCAACTTCAATCAGTTGTGAGCAAAGTGACACATGTATGACGCAATAGTCACTCCACCTGTTTCTACTCCAAATTAAAGGTCACTACATAGCAAATTATTTTAAAGACAAAATCATCTGGCTTTTAGTAATGCTTATTTAGAATAATTAGGGATGCACCGATATGACAATTTTGGCCGATACCGATAAACGATAATTCTTTATATTTGAAAGCCAATAACCGATATATTGGCGGATAAATCTAAATCCACATTTTAGAATTTTTAAAGGGTACATATCATGCTTTTAAATCATTCATTTTTACTTATAAATCATACATTTGTGGTCTTTATAAAGCATAACTGCAATGCTTGGGTATGAATTACTCATTATTATAGCTCTACAGGCCCCTTTTCTACCCCTTTTCTGACGTGCTTCTGTGAGCAAGTCGTTTCAATGCGGCCCCTTTAAATAAAAAGGCGTACGTCTTACCCCGCCTGCTCTCCAGGTCACTGAGTTCACGGTCAGCTCAACTCCGGTTCAACTCTCCGCGTTTGGCCATTATTGTAGTTTGATAAGAGATACGATTACTATAGCTTCAAAGAACATTTTTATTCACACGTTAACAAAATGTCAACAACGGAAGACTTGTCCACCAAGCCTTACATATTCGAGCCAGAGCGAGCGATTTGAAAAAGATGACGACGACGAACCGTCTTCATATGGAGGCAGGTATGTAAGTTAATGTTGTGTTATTAGTGAAAGTCGACTATTTCTCTTGTTAAAACAAGCACACTGACGAGATAAATGACTGTGGTCTGATCTTACCACTAAAAATCTGTATTGATAATAATACGATAACTTACATTTAGAAAGCATCAGGAAACACAGCAGCTAAATGATAGAAGGAATTTACCCAATCGGCAAACCCTTCTGTATACTGGCTGAGGTTGTTGAAGTGGGGATCCTTGAAGTGCTTCAGGTCACTACATCCAACAACCGAACATTTTGACTAGCCCTCTCATAACTTCTGCATGATTGAGCTTGGACTACAAAATCGGAGCGAGAAATAATAATGGCGGATTGTTCGTAGTGTTGGACCGGTAGTCAATGTCCTTATTTGTCAGTTCCGCTGCAAATACGATGACGTACTTGCTCAAAAAACATCATAGACAACAGAAAAATCTGAACAGGTTGAAAAATATGACCAAAACAGAATGTAAAGATATAAACAAAACACCTGAAGAGAATAATTTCATCTTTTCTGTACTTATAAACACTCCAATAATCTACAACAAAATGCATTTAAGGGCTAAAAAAGTGGATTTTGCATGATATGTCCCCTTTAAGAGCCTGTTCGTTAAAAAAGTCTCCTCATTAAAAGCCAAGATACAAACACAATTATGATGTTCTTATCTTAATGTTGTGTAGCTGATTTGACAGACTTGCGCTGCACATTTTGCACTTTAACTGGATTTTCCTTTTTTAAAGTGATTTCAATCGTATTTCAAGCAATTTAAAAGCATCATGTTGAACAGTGCACATCTAAAGTGCCTCAGCTGAAGGAAATGATACATTATTTATCGGCTTTTAGATATCAGCTAAATGTTCTTGTTGGGCCGATAGCGATACCATTAAAAATTATCATATATCGGCCTATACCGATAATGTGGCAGATATATTGTGCATCCCTAAGAATAATACATTTGTATGATTTAGAAATTATTATTTTAGAAACTTCTCTCACAAGAAATTATTTTCAATGAGTTTTGAACGAGTTTCACTCTTTCTCAGCATGTGATTGGCTGTTCGCTACTGATGTCACACCTAAACTCCAAACTCAGGACCAAAGCCAAAGTTGACAGAGAAAGTTGGTGATCAGCAACATGGTACCAACAAAGCCTTGTTGGATTGGTTTGGTTTTGTCAACTCGAAACCAATCCTGCAACCCTGAGTTTGTTCATCTACCATCATGGTACAGGCCCCTGAAATGGCATTCCGTTCATCCTAACTAACTACACGCTGAAGCTTCATTTATCTAAAAGGTGTTAATGCCAACAAAGGAGAAACATTAAAGGGACAGTTCAACCAAAAATGAAAATTTGGTCATTATTTACTCACCCTCAAGTTATTCCTAAACCTGTGTGAATTAATTTCTTCTGCTGCACACTAGAGGAAGATATTTAGAAGAATGTTAGGTAACGCTTTCTTTTACTGTCCAGTTACCCATGTAAATACTATGTTCTTATATAAGTAACTACTATTACTGGGTAAGAACTAGTACTAACCCTGAACCTACCCCTAAACCTACCCCTGTTCCATGTACTTACCTTATATTAGCTAGTACTTTCTAGGTAAGTACACTGTAGTACTGTACTGTAAAAGGAAGCGTTACCGAATGTTGGTAACCAAACAGTACATGTTCCCCACTGACTTCCATAGTATGGAATAAAATTCTATGAAATTCAGTGGGGTCCATCCGCTGTTTAGTTTGATGTTCTTCAAAATATTCAAACAGAGTTTTGGACAGTGTTGTGCCTGAACACGTTCAATGAATGATAGTTCATGAACTCGTTCATATTTTGGGCGAGCATGAACTGAACGTCCTGTATTACTGCCTGATGAACGTTACCGTGAACGCGTTCATTCTGGTGACCGTGAACATACGCTTTCTCAGTTTGACTTCGTACAATAGGATGCCAGATTTCTAAAAAAATCTAGAATCTAGGTAGCGAAAAAAACAACAATCTGGCAACACCAGCCACCAGTGTCGCACATGGCTGCCGTTGACAAAGTAGTGAGCGGAGGAGGCGCGTCTGATCATTTAAAATGATTTTATGATGAGGTTGGGAAAAATCTTACATTTCTATGCAAACTGCCCATCGATTAAATAATTGTTGTCTGTGGTTGTATATGGGCTGTGGCAATTATATAAAAAAAGCTTGCAACATAAATAATTAACTAGTTCATTTTTTGATGTATGAACTATGAACTAAACTAGTTCATTTTAAAATGTGTGAACTGAACTTTGAACTAGTTCATGTAGAACGTGAACTTTCCCAACACTGGTTTTTGAATAAATTGAGGGTGAATAAATGATGACAGAATTTCCATTTTTGGATGAACTATCTCTTTAAGGATTCCCTATGATCTTTCACCTAAAAAAAAAAAAAAAAAAAAAAAAAGATTTGAAGCTTAAATGTCTGAAAATGATTCATTTGAGAATTTTTTTTTCTGTAAAAAAAAAAAAAACAGAAACAAAAAAACAGTAAATATACTTTAAAATGTATAATGTAGTTTTATTATAGGTAATATTTGACTGGTTTTTATATTCTGTGTATTAACATATGCCTAAACACATAATCGTTATAATAAATATGACTATTCTATTAATATTATTATTATTATTATTATAATAATGATATTTATTCTACATAAACAATTTATTTTTGCCCTTTTTGTGTAGCCCTATAAACAACAAATCTGAAGCTCTAATAAATGCATATTAAACTCCAGTTGCATAAATAAATAATACAGAACAGAAATCATAATTAAATTTTCCCCTAAGCATTCTTTCTCCCTTCCCGCCTTAACAGAACAGATAGTATTATTTCAGATGCTAAAGAAAACATCAGCTGCAGTGAGGAAGAGCTGCTTCATGCGACATTCATGAGTGAAGGTCTGTATACACCACCGGCTGCTCTGATAAACAGTACAAACGAGTTCATGACAGGTTTTTAGCGGACGGATGATTGTGTTGCACTTGTTTAACTGCATTGCACTCATGTGCCCGAACAGATCACCGTATTTCATGACGGACGGTGAAAAAGGGAGTGTCCTAAAGCAATGCTCCCTAAACGCAAACACACTGCTCTGTGTGACCGACCGTTCAGTGGTATTTGCTAAAGCTCATAGCATTATACTTTAAGGTGTAACATTTGTATTTCTGACATGAATGATTCCTCAAGTCATACGGTTAGCTGATGAATTCACTGTTACTTTACCAAGTCATCAGAAGAACCGCATTTTCACCTGGAGGATGATAAAACGGGAAGAAAAAATAAATCACATATGAAAAAGAGCCAAGACAACAGATCAAAATCAGTGAGCAAACAAGGTTACTAGCTGCCTCACGAGCTAAAATATCCTTTGAGCTTGTCTAACATTGACAATCCATTCAGTGGATCACTTATAAACCTCATGCATATTTAACTAGTTAATGGAATGACAAAAAGACTTCTTCTACAGCCTTTAATGGACTGGGTTCAGTTTTAATCGATCAAGACAAAGATCTTTTAGGCTTGTTTTTGTGTGATGAGTTTTAGCTAATTGCTGCTGTGAAGACACTGAAAACAGTACGGAAGGCAAGGGAAAAAGAGAAACAATACGTTTCATGTAGTACTATTAAGGGTCATGAACTGGCTTTTTAAATGTTATTATATTGTTGTCTGAGGTCAACTTATGACGTTCGCTTGGTTTTTGCATTCAAAAACATCAAAATGAATAAGTAATAATAGGCTATTTTGTACCCAAGTTTTGAGCCTATCTGAAAAACGATGGGTTTTTATGGGCGTGTCACACTGAAGACTTGGAAGTAAACGCCCACTGCTGTGAGTGGATAACAGTTTTGCATATTATAATGAGTTTCAACTCACCCGTCGAATGCACTTGGGGGAAATTGTTTTGAAAACATCCAATGTTATAAAATGGCAACCGGAATGATTCGACTATACATGTTCGACCCCAGACTCCGTGTGTTGCACAATTCCTGTCAGATTCAATATAGACGGCACAGCACCGTTCTTTACTTTTAATCGGTCTGCAAATCCAGTCTTGTTTACAAAACAATCCTCAGTGAAATGAAGCGACAGACGGATGACGTTTTACTCTCATCTGCTGGAACGTCATTAAAAATAAAGTTTATCCATGCACTCTTGCACTATTGTAATCCAGAGGAAGCTTATGCAGCGACTGTCTTCTACCACAACCAGGCACTGCACAATATTTTGTATTGCTCGCTTGGTGGTTCGATCAGGTTTGTCATCACGAGGTAGGAATCTATGTTATTTATCTACACGTGTAATGCACGAATCGGTGGGCGGGGCTAAACCGGCCGTGTTGAAGTAGGCGTTGATCTTCTTCTGCGGGGGTGGTGTTTTATCCTCTTTGACGTCATAGTTTCCCACTTTGAAAAACGAGTCGTTTGTTGAGGCTGGTGTCAATAAAAGCTTTTATTGGACTAACAAGGACGTTTTCAGTTCTGAAACTTACAGGATATTCTTATAATATGATGACCTCTCAGATGTCAAAAGCTCAAGTAAATTTTGATTTCTAAGTTCATCACCCCTTTAAAGACCCTTTAATTATAGGCTTTTGCTAAAATTGTGCTCATCTATGAATTTCTGAGCACGGTGGATTTAGTTGCTTAAGTTTGTAAATAATACGTATATGCACTACCTTCAGAGCCCGTCTACGGAGAGCCTTGGCACTTCCTATTAGCCCTATTGTGTATCATCTTGGTTGCAGTTCCATTAGAATTCCACTGGAGGTGATCGCGGGCGAGAGCAGAATGAATGGGAGTCTATGGGGCTAAACGGCTAAATGTGTCTTTCACCTGCTTGTCGTTAAATTAACATAGATTTTATTGTTGATTCTGCAAGTTCAATACAGATTATAGGCCAAAAGTGGAATGAACGAGTACTTATGTCCTTTTGATTTCTTACAGGTTAGGCCGTTGTTGGCCGGAACACGCTAGCATTCTGCTATTGTGTGACGTCATCACAATTTTGAACGGATTTTTAGAATAGATAAATGAACTAAAAAATTAAATTTTCAGCTGAGTGTATTATCTTAGCTCTCCCTTTTAAATGCAACTTTCAAATTACATCCTGAGAAAAGTGGATTTCTGGGGGTGAAACCCCATTGACTCCCATTCATTCTGCACTCGAACGTGAGCGCCCCCGCATGGACAGAGACGTGTTACTGCAGCCAGTCCAGAACCCGGAAGTAACCAGCCAGTGCCAGTTCTCTTCAATTAGACATTCTCTGCTACCGTTCAAAATTTGGGATTAGTAAGATTTATTTATTAAAGACATTAATGCTTTTATTCAGCAAGGATGTATTAAATTGTTCAAAAGTGACAGTAAACACATTTAAAGTTACAAAAAAATTCAGGTATAAAAAGAAAATTCTTGAACTTTCTATTCTTCAAAGAATCCATAAAAATAGGTCTCGCCGTTTCCACAGACGCACAACGCTTTCAGATTGAGTTTTCTACACTGATAACAAAAAAAAAAGTTTCTCGAACAGCAAATCAGCTTATTGGAATGATTTCTGAAGGATCAAGTGACTGAGGACAGGAGTAATGATACTCAATTCTGATTCTGAAAGTTATTGTTATGATCTTATACTATAGTTTCACAGTATAACAGAATTTTTGATCAAATAAATGCAGCCTTGGTGAGCAGAAGAAACTTCTTCAAAAAATCTTACTGACCCTAAACTTGGTAGCATACTAAATATTGCACATAAAAACTGATTTTATCAACAACTTTAAGCCACCCATTTCTGGTATTGTTTAACCTACATCCTGGTTCAGATTTATTTATATGCTGAAAAAAAAACAAACAAAACAGGTTCATTTATCAAACAGCATGACAGCTACAGGAAATTATTCCTGTACACAAACCTTTACTCAAGCACATGTCTAAACAATAACTATTATAATCTTTGGCTAAATATAATATTGACAAGAGTCGAGCAGGGGATTGCACGAAGATGTTATTGTTTTAACTACCAACACATTTATCTGGCATCAGATTAAATACGCTTTGAGTAACACATGGTGTCCAGTTACACAAGATCTAAGGTCAGAAGAGCCACACCTTCCATAAACACAGAGCTCAGATATGATTAATGACAACATCCAGGTTATTTAGGAGATGGGTTTAATCTAAACTGATTAAAGTGTATTAAGTTACAAAAGGCCACTAATTATCAAGTCATTCAATACATTCCTTGGTGTATTGAAAGAAGTCAAATTATGCCCTTTTTCCAAAGACTTGATTTTGGGGTATAATAGAACATGTTTTCATGCTTGATTGTTTAAAAAAAGTACATACTTTTACAGCTCCTCTCTCCAGTCTAGCTAGAACACGCCAATTTCTATGAAGCCCCTCCTTCTGAAATACAAAATGTGCTGTGATTGGTTAGCTGGCCCAGTGTTTTGTGAGTGGCAGCTGTTTGGAAAATGTCCTGCGAGTAACTGCAAGTTCTTCTCTAGTGTAAAAATAAAATTTAAAACCAATGTGAGCCCGATTCAGATCCTGACAATGTTAACGATCAAGAGGAGAGTGCAGAACAGATTTCACAGGACGTTTCAGAGGAGTATGTTTGTAATTTTCTTTTGGATTGCAAAAATCGTGGCCAATTTTCCTAAGGAGCAGTTAGGAAAAACAACAGACAACAAGCGGTTCAAGAACAGGATTTAAAATAAATTAACCACTCTATGTTATTCAGCCTTAATATGGTCAAACAAATGATTTTGGAAATGTGGAAAAAATAGTGTCTCTGTCTTCTCTAATGCAGAGATCAAACTGCACAATTTTAGGCCTGATTTTCACTCGTCGACAGGTTTTGGGAGATGATCGACAAATGCCCGAAAATCATAGGCAATTCAGTGCTCGTTCACGTGAGTGACAATTATGCAGTGTGAATTATCAAAGATGCAATCTGAGAGAATCGCCAACTGCTGCGTGAATGTGTTCTGACTGAAAACTACATCGGCGATGACCAACAGCCAATGAGAGAGCAAGATACAGGGCAGCGGGATGTTTAGGGAGGAGTTATAGAGGGAATGCATTGACGTCACTTTCCCGCCGGAACAACCCCCCTCAGCCTGACTGAGTGGCAAAAGATCTGCTGCATGACTGGATTTAACAGGGGAAACTGCGAAAATGCGACTAAAACGAACAATTTTATCAATTTAAACGAAATGTTGGACTAAATATAGTGTTCCTTACAACTTACTAAAGATCGTGATCCATGGATATTTACATGCAGCCAGGAATCGTGTTTCCTGACATTTATGTTTGCCTGATTTCGACACCGGGGAAATAAAAGCAATATAGACCTAAACATAGGCTAAAGCAAATTTGCCTGTGAAAGCTTTATATAAATACAATATATGTAGGTATAAATCCGGGTGATCACTTATATTAGTGTTATATATATAGCCTATATATATATATATATATATATATATATATATATATATATATATCTCATCTCATCATATCGTCCAGCCCTAAAACTTTATTTTTGTGCTTGTTTTTGCGGCATTCACGCTGAAAACATATAAAGCCTCTCACACGCATTCCCTCTTTAGACCACAATATCACTATTTTAATAATTATATTTACAATGATATCAAACAGATACAAAGCACAAACATTTGCTTGACCAGCAGCAACAGCAGCACATTGCTAAATTATTTATTTACCCCCAACTCTCTTTGCTGAACACACAATCCTTGTTCCCCTCTTCTCCCCAACCATTTCCTCATGCATAATCAGTTTTTTCCCCCTCTCCTTCGCGCAATCAGCGCAAAGACAATTCAGATCACAAGCTTCTTGCAGGCTTTTATTTTTAATAACAATTTCGGTCTCATGGCACGTGATTTGCGTTATTTCCTAATCACTTCTCGCGTGTGTTTGGTTGTGAAACGTAGTTTGCGGACCAGACAGAAGTTGTCGACTCCTGTTGCCGATCGTGCAGTGTGAACACACTAGCAACTGAATGTTACATATAGTTGTGCAGTGAAAAAACAGTGACCTGACTACTTTGAAAATCTTGCAGTATGAATTCGGCTCAACCAGGCCTCGTCCCTTTTTTGCGCATTCTATGGGTGGGGATTATTTAAAGGGGTCATGAACTGGCTTTTAAAATTTTTTTGTTTTGTTGTCTGAGGTCAACTTATGACGTTCGCTTGGTTTTTACATTCAAAAACATCAAAATGAATAAGTTATGGGCTATTTTCTTCCCTAGTTTTCAGCCTACTTGAAAAATGCTCGGATTTTATGGCCGTTTCGCATTGAAGACTAGGAAGTAAACGCCCACTGCTGTGAGTGGATAACAGTTTTGCATATTATAATGAGCTTCAACTCTGTCGTCGGTTTCGGTCGTGCATGTGGGGGAATTCGGTGGGCGGGGTTAAACCGGCCGCGTTGAAGTAGGCGTTGACAGGGCCGGCGCGTCCGTATGGCGATATAGGCAGTTGCCTAGAGCGGCACTTTTGTAAGGGCGGCAAAATGTGAGCCAACCGGGAATGAACAATTCACAAAATAGGTTATTTATATGATTTACTGAGCTGCCGCCGCCCGCAGCGCCGGCTGAGTGCGAGTCCCTGATCTCACACGAGTCATGACTGGGTGAGGGGAAGTTCGAATCATTTTACTGACTCTCTTGAGTCATTCGAGTCATTTCGTAAGTGGCTTGGCTTTAAATGTTATTCTTTTAACAGACAAATTCCCCGATCACATCTACCTATGCAATGTTGATTATATTCTGAATTAAGAAATCACAATGCAGTAAACATAAATAATTACTTTATCTTCCGAGTCTTACTTTCATTTGGGTGATCTGTTCATTGTGTCATATAATGAACAGATCGTCCGTTAATCACCGATCAGGGACAGGATGTCGTCGTCGAAACGATATCGCTTCAGGAGAACGCAGTTTCTCAAAGTTGAAATTAATAAAAAAAACTACCTTCGCAGTACAATGAAACAAGGTTGGCAACAATCTTCATAGAGCGTGAACTGGCTCAGAGAATCAATAAAGAGGATGCAGTGAAGAGCTTTGCTGCGATGAAGGCCCGCCGTGCGCGCTTCTGAAACGTAAGTTAAGCTTTATTTGCTCGATGCTGAACCTGCTGATGATATAATGTGCTTGCGGACATTTCATTTGTGTGTTTTTTTACGCACAGAAAGTGGTGTAAAGAAATTTGCAAACAACAGTAATTTGAGGAGGTGAAATGTGATTATTTGGAAAAGTCCTGTCATGACTGCTGAAAGAAAAATGCCAGCAGTCATTTGCCTAAATTTCCTCCTGCATAAACTTTATTATTGTTGACATTTTGGGCACACGCGTGTTGCGCACAATTTGCGTTATGTAGGCCTATGGCTTATTGGTCTTTATGTGTTGTTGCTGGTTTTGCGTTATATATGGCATATTGGTCTTTGTGTGTTGTTGCTGGTATACGTTGCAAATAGAGGGGCGGCACAATTTTTTCGCCTAGAGCGGCAGAAGTGCACGCGCCGGTCCTGGGCGTTGATGAGCGGGTGGGGTTTTAGCGTCTTTGACGTCATACTTCCACACTTTCAAAAATGAGACGTTTGTTGAGGCTGGTGTCAATAAAAGCTTTTATTGGACTAATAAAGTCGTTTTCAGTTCTGAAACTTACAGGATATTCTTATGATGACCTCTTAGATGTCAAAAGCTCAAGAAATTTGATTTCTCAGTTCATCACCCCTTTTAAATGAGTAACATTGTGACTTCATAAGATTCGAAAAATCACATTGCAGTCGAACGTGCCATAGTTCCATAGTGCCATAAAATATCTCTGGAGATATAAAAAGCAGGAAACAAGGTTCTTTATACCTTTGGTCTCTTCCAGGTGACTTTTCCAAATACGGTTTCCATGATAGAAGAGCGACTGGTCCACAGGGAGGAAGAGTGGGTCTTCGAACAGAGTCTTGTTCTGCTGGCACTGTTTCCTCAGGGCTGAAAACTGCTGCCCTTCAAACGGCTTTACTGACGAGAACATCCTGCAGTCTGGAGCGACACACAGACACAAGATCAGAATGCAGGAATGCTGGGATTACTTTACTGCAATATCTTCAACATTTGCCTGTTTTCAGAGGAAATAGGGTCATAATTCAGGAACAAGCACAGAGTTATGTGTGTCATTATAAAACAGCACAAAACGGCTAATGTAGAAACACCGTTCTAGATGTGTTTCTCTGGCGATGAATAACATTCATCATAGTTTGACGGTCAGTACTCAGTATACAGTGAAAATCTCTCGAAAAAAACACAAAAAGGAAAACCCAGAAGATTGGACATTCTCCCAAACATATCATTTTGTGTAAAAGACAATAATATAGGTTTATGGCATATCACCATACTTTCCCCAGTATATAAATCACACCACATGCTGCAAAAAATATCATAATGAAAAATCCTAACAAAAAGTTCTCGATTTATACAGGCTTCATATTCTTCTTTACTTTCAAAGCTATGGGTTAACTTTCGTCCTGACGATCAAATGCGTTTTAAAACAACACACAGAAAAACCAAACAGCCTAAAAAACAATCCTAAAGGCCTGTTCACAACGGGACGAATTTCACGCGCAATATTACGTCGACGTTTAACGCCTCGTGACTAAACAATGGGCGCCAATGTGAGTGTTCACACCGACACGAAAAGCGCCACGCGTAAAAGCGTCATTTTTTAAAAAGCGCCTCGCGGGTTCGTTTTTTGGTTTGACGCGCCGCGTTAAAACCTATCCGACCAACGAGATTGGCGGGTTTCCTCACGTGTCTGGTACTCCTGAAGTTACAGTAAAACAACTTGGAAGCGCACAAACACAAAACGGTCTTGCCGAGCAGTGCACACATACGGCGAAGAAGAAGAGATAACCTACAAGGCAAGATACCTATGGGCAAGATTAATGTTGAGCTGCTGGTTTCGGAGCATAAAGAGCTATATGATCATATTTAGGCTATATTAGTATTTCTGTAATAATAGTATAGTATAGGGTGACCAACAGTCCTGTTTTCCGGACATGTGTAAAACGGTGACTTTGTGCTTTATAGGAATCTGAGTTGAGATGAGAACTGCGCATAGTGTGAGTAGTGTCAGTTAGATTTTGACAAGTGAGGAGAGGAGATAACCGCTCTGCCGACTCTTTGTATTCTTTCTTTTAATTTATGTTTCTATTGTGACCAGATGTCTGTTTGTGTTTTTTTTTCTTGCTCGATCCCCATGTATGAGGACGAGTGTAACGTTTGAGTGGTTTTATTAAACGCGGGAAAATACGACAACTCTCGTCTCTCGTGCATCTGTTCATCCGACAACTAGTGCTATGTTTTTATCTCTGGGCAACATTTCAACTTTGCGTTACACATGTCCTGTTTCCACGTCCTGTCCTGGCTGTTTTTAAGTGATGAAAATGTCCTGGTTTTCAAAAAAAAAAAAAAAATGCTGGGAAAGATGCAGTTCTACAGCAAAATATAGATGGGCAAGGTGGATGAGGAAGAAAAACAGGATAAAGAGGATGAAAACTAAAGATATAAATAGGTTTTGTTAGTTCGTTTTTGTAAGTTTGTGAGAGCTATTTTTTGTTACATTTGGAGGCATTTCTTTTAGTTATTTATTATTTATATATTTATTTTTCTAATACAGAAGACATTATTTCTATCATTATTTCATTCGTTTTTTTTAATCTGTCATAATAAAACATTGAGACATGAATATGATCACCCTAGTATAGTATTCTATTATTATTTCTGTTTTACATTAAGCGCCATCTAATGTCAGGGAATGAATTTGCATGTTCACTCGGCTCATCGTCAGCGAAAAACGCACTTGGGTGTGAACACAAAAAACGCGTTGAAAAACGCTGAAGAATAAGCGCGCTGATATTCGTCCCGGTGTGTACGGGCCTTAATAATAGGCTGTAGGACCGCGTATAGGTTTATTTTCGTTTTGTTGCATTATTTAGGCTATTTTCAAATGCGTCAAGTGTACAAATAAAAACGAAAACATATTAAGAAAACACAGCATGATAAAGCCGTTAAAAGGCTGCTCACGTCTTTTGCGCGCTCGAGTTCGAATTTCAAATGTAAGCGCGCGACTTGCGCGGTCTCCTCCCTCCACAGTCTTGTCGTCTTTGATTTAAAATGCAGCCCGACAAAGATTTAGATTTCCTGGACATTTTGTCGACTAAAGCCAAAACAAGCAGCGTTCTAACTGAATGAATACAGCATCCCTTACCGAGCGCGTAACAGCAGCGCAGCCGGCCGGCCACAGGTGCGGTCCCCGAGTGTGTTATGTGTGTGCGCTAAACTGTAGCGCCGTTACAAAAATAGCCTAAATTAAAGCATTTTAAAGTTGGGGACAAAACATAGGCTAATTATATTTAGAATACAGAAATAAATAACTGCTTACAAAGGAATAAATATCAAGAAGTAAATCATTGAAAAATTCTTTCTATTAGTAAAAAAAAAATGCAACTGGTCAATCAAAAGAATATCAGTCGACCAGACGGCATTGAACCGATTAGTCGACTAAACGACTAAAGTTGACAGCCCTATTGTTTTGTATTACAAGTCTTCTGACTTTTTATGTTTTAACTATGCAAATTAAACTAAAAAATCTAAATACTCAATTGCATAAATGTCCAGCATATAATTCTGAACACGGGATAAAGCCAAGTACAAAATTCATTTTTGACGACATATTAGTTCGTTTTTTAAAGTTTTTTTTTTAAATTACTCTAAATCAGAAAATACTTTTTTTTTAAATAAATAATGTTTTTAGGAATAAAATGTTAAATACATATCAGGTGGATGATACATTAACAAACCCTTCTGTAAAAACCTTCAGAGAGTAAATACACCTGTAAAGCATGGCGTATGTTAAACTGCTGAAGTAGAGATTTTGGCCTCAAAAATTATGGCTATCAAATATATGGATTAATTGAGATCTACAAATGCAAATAGATAAAGTGTAATAAAAACACTTAAATGTGTATTTTAAATGTTTTCTTTCCACTAGTCTGAAAGAAGGTACGTTGTGGAAGCGATGTCTCTGGGTTTGGCCTGTAGAGTCTTGCCTCAAGAAAATAATATGGTTTTGGAATAACATGGCAGGAACTATTCCTATTGTAAAACTGTTTAACATTCATTCAGAATGATGATCAGTGAAACATGAGTCAGTGTCAAACTGTCACACAAGAACAGTCAAAAAGGGGAAAAAAATCTTTAGTTTACTGTATGGTTCTGCTTTTCATCACTCAGGGCTGCAAACACTCACATCACCACACAGCCGTAGAAGTATTACACACGACTGTGAGATAGGAAAGATCGATAGGAAGATCAGATTAATCTATTTAAGACACCATACACCCATCCTTACTGGAACCACACCATCCAATTGACAGCACAAAAGATCCCGGTTTCTGAAGACAAACACAATATAAGTCCCTTTCACAACAAATGGCTCTTCATTCTCGACTATCAGGATCGTGAGAATGAGTCATCGATGGTGTGTTTAAAAGAGGGTGCGTCTTCAACTGGTGACATGTTTATTTGGGCATTTTGAAAGGACTCAGAAAGTATCTGGACACTTAAAATGTATCAGTTTCACTGCATTAAAAATATCATATCAAATTATGTTATCTCGCTCAAATGCTACAGGATATTGTCTTTTAATATGTTTAGATGAACATTTAATGTTAAATCAGTGTTCAATCGTAAAAATCAAATATGATCCATCAGGCTTCTGAGGAGTGCTTATTTGCCCAACTCTCAATCATATTGCATTGCATCATATGTTTCGCCCCCACAATGAAAACTACAGATACAACTAAGCCTTTACATATCATATTAAGACATAAAAAGTGAAAAGTAAACAACTGATATTTATATGCATTCTCATATCAAGTTATATGCATTCATCTTCTTTTCATCAGAATCTCACATATCTTACATTTTGACCAAAATACATATTTTTTGCTCAGTTTGGGCCTCTAAATAAAGGTGTTTTCCCCTCCATATTCTTACTACATCATACTATATGAAAAGCCTGTTGTGTCAAATATGATTAAACACATAGGCCCTTTGTAACAAACTTTTTGTAAGCTAATCCATAACTGAACATGCATAAACAACCCATTTTTTTATTCCAAAAATCAGCATGTTAGGAATGTAACATTTTCAGTAAAGAATACAATGTTACGATGGACTAAATCAATGTTCCCATAGTTTTGGCAAATGTTATGGGATTACTGGATAAATTATTAATAGAAATATTAGAGTTATTTTATTTATCTAAATTTAATTAACGAGTTTTCAAGCCAGGAAATCACAAAATAACTAATATTGTTATGAACATAGAACCCTGACAAATATATCAAAATATCAAGTTCATTCCAGCCAGTTTCGGTGTAACCAGCCTTTTCAACATTCCACACACATGCAAACAAAACATGTCACAACACAAACACTAAAAACAAGAGAAAAACACAGCATATAAGTGAGATGTTGAGATGTAGCCACTTAAACACTTCCCAAAAAGTGACACATTTGAAAAGAAAAATTCAGTAAACATGAGCCCGTAGTGTTGCAAGAACATTAAATTACCTGCAAAACTCTTCGTGTTTTCCCCAGCTGGTTGAGGATATTCAAATGAGGAATGAACAGATGCTTCTTTTAATTTACTAATTCATATGCACAGATGAGAGACATTCACAGTTCAGAACCAGTTTTCTCCTGAAACCTCCAGAGACTGTAACCCACTGGACTGTGTTTTTCTGTAGGCTAGTTCCTCGTGTCTTTCATGTTCTCTGTGGTCTGAGTGAGGGAGGGGCCTTCAACGCGGGTGTTTCTGCAACTCATCCGCGTTTATCAGAGGGGAAACAGGGTGAAAACTGTCTATGGGGGAAAGGGTTATCGAACCACATAATCAAACTTTTCGGAAAGAAGATTGCCTGTTAATCTCTGTTTCGAGCTTCCCTCTAATTCTACAGCCATTTTTATATTGCCAGCAAAGCAAAGCGACAAATGAAAGAGAAACACAAAACAAAACAGTTTCGCAAGCCATGGTCATATGGTGATCTTTCTTTAGATTTACTGCTGCCACCTTGTGGCAAAACGCTGAAACGTTAAAGGAGGATTGTTGAACAAAAAAAAAAAAAACAAGGTGGATTTGCGATTAAATTGGTGTGAAATTCAGTTAAAATATGGTTTGCAGCCTGAAAATTTCTATTCATTTATTTGAATACATAATTATTGCTGGGGGAAAAATGTATAGACCGCTGCTGAAGTAGGATGGTGTTGTCACGTGATATCTGTTACTTTTCTCAGCGCCAGTCACTACTCTCATTATTTATTTATTTAGTTAGTTAGTTAGTTTTTCTTTATTCTGAACAATACACCGGACAATAGGTACAGAGAACAATAAAGATACTGTAACCTGTTCAACAAAATTAAATCAACAGTGTACGTACAAACCAGAATTAATATAATTATAGAAGGGGAAAATACAAAAATATGCAGTTCCTTCAGGAGATGAAATGTTCTTGTAGCCTTCATGTTTTTCATGTTTTCTATTGTTTTGTAATATAATTTAAAATCCAAATGTAATGCCTTAAAACAAGGTTGTGAATTAGACCATTTACATTTGTGAATATGGTAAACAGCTGAATAACAATATATATATATATATATATATATATATATATATATATATATATATATATATATATATATATATATATATATATATATATATATATATATATATATATATATATATATATATATATATATATATATATGTAAGCAATAATTAGAGAGGCTGTGTGTATCGTGAAATAAGTAACAGCTGAAGGGCGTTGTTAGGCACGACGCAAAGCGGAGTGCCTGCAACCCCTTCAGCTGTTACTTATTTCAGCGATACAGCACTTGCCTCAAGATATCTTATTGCTTTTATAAAACGGTTGCCACACAATATTAAAGTAAAAAACAATATAAGTGCAACTTTCTTGAAGTAAAATCACTAAAAGCCTACCTTCCGCTGGAAAAAATAGTCCCCGAGTGTGAACAGCAACAACGTTCCAGTGTGTAAAATGCATGAAAGCTCAAATAAAAACAACATAGAACCGCAGTGTTGCGCAGCGATCAATAGAACCGTTGGGTGAAGCGGTCGTAGCCGTGTTTTATCGTGAATAAAGCACAGCTCTTGACCAATCAGAATCAAGGATTCGAACTACCCGTGTTTATATATATATATATATATATATATATATATATATATATATATATATATATATATATATATATATATATATATATATATATATATATATATATATATATATATATATATATATTTTTTTTTTTTTTTTTTGACAAACCACAAAAATCAAAGTATAGCATGACATCAAAAATATTGATTCTGATGTTTACATTCAATTTTGTGATTATATATTCACTACTCTCATTATTGGATGAGTATTTGTGTACAAAACTTGGTGGCCAACGTGATCTGCCACATCCATACAGCAGTAAATTAACCCCGAAAATAAAGTTGAAATTTAAATTCACTTCATTCAAAATGCATTTAGATTTGCTAAATCTATGGGTTTGCCTCAGGACCCAAATCTTACACTGCATCGAGTGGACCAATCTGGGCTAGGCTAGACACACAGCCTTTGACTTCAACAACAAAAATCTTCATATTTTTTATTATAGCAGTCCATATGTTTAATGATTTGCATTTAGCATTGTTTTCCCTGCTCATGACTCATCAGAACAAATCTGTCACCCAATTTTTAAAAGCGATGCACCACAGAGAGAAATTCATCTGCAATTTATCTGAAATATGGCCTTTTTTCAACTATGGATTTTTTCTACTGTTGTATTGCATTTAATGGATACAATTAGTCAATTTCTTATTTGTTATCGCATAAATTTTTCATGGTGGCAAAGATAAAGAATGTTACTAATTACCTGAAACTCAGATTTGTTCAACCATAAACTGACTAACTGTTACCTTTAAAACATGGTATTCTCATCCACATGACATCCTGTCTATTATTGAAGAGAAAAATGTTAATCTTTAAACATGGAGCACGAGATGAAATATAAGGGCTGTCATGTGAGGACTGTACTTTACTCTTATTGAGAACTACAAGACTCCTTTCTGTGAGTATTTGCCTGGCTGAATGATACTTATATGTTTTTTCAAATGATAACAGTTTCTGATTTTCTTACTCAACTTCAGATTTTGTGTGTGTGTTGTGAAGACAAACCACAGTCGTAGGGCCTACTCATTGGGGCTGCTGTATAAACTACCGGTCAAAAGTTTAAGATTTGGTAAGATTTTTTATGTTTTTAAAAGAAGTCTCTTCTGCTCACCAAGGCTGCAATTTTTTTATAAAAAATACACAAAAAACACAGTAATATTGTAAAATATTATGACAATTTAAAATGACTTTTTTATGTTAATATATATTAAAATGTAATTTATTCCTCTGAATAAAAGCTGAATTTTCAGCATCATTACTCCAGTCTTTAGTGTCACATGATCCTTCACAAATCACTCTAATATGATGATTTTATGCTCCAAAAACATGTATGATTATTATCCATGTTGAAAACAGTTTTTTACATTTTTATTTCAGGATTCTTTGATGAATAGAAAGTTCAAAAGAACAGCTTTTATCGTGAAATGGAAAGCTTAAAACATACCCTTTAAAAAGTTTGGGGTCAGTAAGAATTTACATTTTATTTTTGGGGGAAATAAATAAGAAATCAATACTTCTATTCATCAAGGATGAGTTACATTGATCAAAAGTTACAGTAAAGACATTTTATAATGTTAGAAAAGATTCTAATTAAATAAATGCTGTTCTTTGAACTTTCTATTCATCAAAGAATCCTGAAATAAAAATGTAAAAAAATGTTTTCAACATGGATAATAATCATACATGTTTTTTGAGCATAAAATCATCATATTAGAGTGATTTGTGAAGGATCATGTGACACTGAAGACTGGAGTAATGATGCTGAAAATACAGCTTTTTTCAGAGGAATAAATTACATTTTAATATATATTAACATAAAAAAGTCATTTTAAAGTGTCATAATATTTCACAATATTACAGTGTTTTTTTGTATTTTTTTATAAAAAAATTGCAGAAAAGACTTATTTTAAAAACATTTAAAAAATCTTACCGATCTTAAACTTTTGACCGGTATATGACTTGGGTCAAAGAGCAGTTTTATATCAAATTATTGCCATAATATTGGTCGCAGTAATAGTTGAAGTTAATGAACGTCTCTTTTTTTCTAGAAATGGAGTTCAGAATCAGCTCTTTGTTGAGATTGATTCTCCTTTGTAACTCTCCATGTATTATTAGCAGCCAAACAGAACACAGTGACGTTTATGAGAGAAGCACTCAACAGTCGACTCGGAGTCAAACAAACCACATGCAGGTCAGGACCTGAAAACTCCCTTCACATTCATTCAGGAGAAACACTGGTGCTTCAGTGCAGAGATCAAGGAAATAAAGGTGAGCAGCTCAACATTTCTTTCTTTCTATATATACACTACCGGTCAAAAGTTTAAGGTCGGTAAGATTTTTTATGTTTTTAAAAGAAGTCTCTTCTGCTCACCAAGGCTGCAATTTTTTGATAAAAAATACACAAAAAACACAATAATATTGTGAAATATTATGACAATTTAAAATGACTTTTTTTATGTTAATATATATTAAAATGTAATTTATTCCTCTGAAAAAATGCTGTATTTTCAGCATCATTACTCCAGTCTTCAGTGTCACATGATCCTTCACAAATCACTCTAATATGATGATTTTATGCTCCAAAAACATGTATGATTATTATCCATGTTGAAAACTGTTTTTTACATTTTTATTTCAGGATTCTTTGATGAATAGAAAGTTCAAAGAACAGCATTTATTTAATTAGAATCTTTTCTAACATTATAAATGTCTTTACTGTAACTTTTGATCAATGTAACTCATCCTTGATGAATAGAAGTATTGATTTCTTATTTATTTCCCCCAAAAATAAAATACAAATTCTTACTGACCCCAAACTTTTTAAAGGGTAGTGTTTAATGTAACAAAAGCTTTCCATTTCAGATAAAAGCTGTTCTTTTGAACTTTCTATTCATCAAAGAATCCTGAAATAAAAATGTAAAAAACTGTTTTCAACATGGATAATAATCATACATGTTTTGGAGCATAAAATTATCATATTAGAGTGATTTGTGAAGGATCATGTGACACCGAAGACTGGAGTAATGATGCTGAAAATTCAGCTTTTTTTCAGAGGAATAAATTACATTTTAATATATATTAACATAAAAAAAGTCATTTTAAATTGCCAGAATATTTCACAATATTACTGTGTTTTTTGTGTATTTTTTATCAAAAAATTGCAGCCTTGGTGAGCAGAAGAGACTTCTTTTAAAAACATAAAGTGTATATGAATTTAAAACACCATCAGGATGTTCTTTAGTATAGTGTAACCCAGTGTTATTTTAGTATCATTGATATATTCAAATCTCAGTTATTTAGTTTTTTAATATATATTGTTTCTTAACCCTTTAGGCGCCAGAGGTTTTTTTCCAAAAACTTTCGATTTTGACATCTTAATTTCAAAAGACAATATCTTAAAAGTGAAACAAGATAGATACTTTCTGTAAATTAGAGAAATATTAAGCATGACCCAAAGTTTATGTAGGGATTAAATTTCCCCATCTAATTTGCATATTATGACGTCATATGGTGGCAGAAATCTTGGATTATAGAATTTTCATGAAAAGTCACATGTTTAAATGATAAAATGCAGCACTTCTTCCCCCAAAATGTCCATCACCTTCTGTATGCTATATGGCACAATACTGAATGCTCAGGTATATAGTAAGTAATAACCAAACTGTGCAAATCATTACTAATAAATGGTAGAACAAACCATATGCATGTAGTGTTTGGCCTTTTGCTGTGGAGATTTTCCATTTACTACGTGCAGTAGGCACTCTGATTCCATGTATGGGGCTTATATTATTCATATGACACACAAACACAAGTAGACAAGACCTGTTTAGTTCAAGAGATGACTCGTTAGGGCAAAGCGCAGCTCATAAGTGATGATAGGAGCAGCGCGATCGCGGCCAGATCTGCCTCGCGCAGCGCACGTCAAGTATGCATACTATTGCGACTCCCCACCCTGCCTTCTGTACTATGAATACTTCGACCTCGTCTAACATACCCAGTGATAATAAACAAAGTCTCCACCACAATACTATCGCCGCGATCACGGAGAGACTCTGATGAAATGGCTCACTCTCACACTATCTCCGCTTTTGATCACACTGATTCAATGCGCTGTAACTCGAACATTTTGTATAGAAACATGACGTTTTTTTGAGTCGGGGATGAAGTATGACATGTCTGCCATCCAGTGGAGGGGATGTCGAACGAAATTTGACACCCAATTTGACAAAATCGGCCGTTTTATTCAGTGACGCATCTTGTCGAGATAAACTCGACCGTGGCGCCTAATTATTTTAGTTCTTATCAATTTTATTTCAGTTTTTATGTTTTTGTTATATTCAAGTGAACATCAAGTGAATGAAATTATGAAAATAAATCAAATCTTTATCTTTTATTTTAATAGTATCTCCATTTTTAAGTATTTTAAGTTATAAAATGTCCCTTGATTGTTTTATTCTTCCCTTTGCAGTGCTGGCACAGTGGTGGCAAACACCTTTTGGATTATTTAACGGTTGCAACCACCAAAACAAAGACCCAGTGGAAACATGCAATGGCACTTTGAGGATTTCAAGGGCCACATCCAGCCATGACGGACTCTATTTCTGTATCCATTTGGACAAGATGAGCAAAACAATTGTGCCTTACAGAATCAGTGTAGTGGGCTTAAATCCCAATGTCAAGAAACCGAGGATGACCAGAGAGGTTCACACTAGACACGCTGTCAGAAAGCCATTTCGCGGCGGCTGTGGCATCATCAGTAATCGTGAGCTTTTTAGTGGCCTTCACACTTGGTGCGTTCAGTAGATCCTACATAATAAAGTGTCTACAAACAATAAGGGCTTGTATACCTTATAGAAAAGAAAATCACAATCATATCAGTAGACAAAACAACATACAGACCACCAGAGAACAACCTGAGACAGTGTTCTTTCATAAAAACCACGACACTGGAGAAGACACTGTGGACATTGGTCTGGATGATCAGGAACCCAGTAACGCTAATAATGTAGACGCTGTAGAAAATGCAGATGGCGGGGAGGACGATACAAACCAAACTCAGAGCTGTGAAGGTGAAGAACAAAACCAAGAGTTCAGATCAGTGGTTAGTCCACATCCAAGGGAAGAGCCGCATCATTAAAGTGTACAACTATGATGAAGAAGGGAATCAATACAGCCACATCAAAGCTGAAGCTAAATTAGAGGGTGACGTCGAGGTCAGGCCAGAGCTGAGAACGCAATCACTGACAAGACTCAACGCCATCATGAAACAGGCAGACTTCAACCCAGTTAAGAGCGTCAGCTGAGAGCCAGTCCACTCAACCAGATGATCCTTCCCACGGAAACGGTGTTTCAGCTACTGTAGACAGCATCTCACAAACAAGTCAAGAGACATCGTAAAGTGGAGGAAACAATCATCGTAAAAAAGTTTGAAACGGTTCATTTTGAGATCAGCATTAGCAGATAATTGGGTTTGATTTGACAATTGACTTAAGTGTCATTGTAAAAATCCATGTCAAGTGTTTATCCAGCAATTTGACATTTATCTTTAAATTTTAAGTTAAATGTTTATACAGACAAGTTATTTCAACTGTAGTAATTTTGATGCTTATATTAGAGTTCTAATCAAAATGATTTATACGGTACTTGTTCAGAAGTTTGGGGTCAGTATGTTTTTAACAATATTAATTTTTTATTGAAGATGGTATAAATTGATCAAAAGTGATAGTAGAAATATATGTTTATAAAGATTACTATTTCACAGGCTACTCTTTTGAACTTTCAATTAAAAGAATCCTGAAGAAAAAAATCCACAAAAATTTAAAGTAGCACAACTGTTTTATTTTTTCTTTGTAATGATAAGAAATGTTTCTTGAGCAGCAAATCAGCATTTTAGAATGAATTCTGTAGGATCATGTGACACTGAAGACTGGAGTAATGATGCTGAAAATCACAGGAATAAATTACATTTTAAAATACATTCAGCTATTTTAAATTGTAATAAAATTCCACAGCATTAGTTTTCACTGTACTTCAGATCAAATAAATGCAGTCTACAGTAGCATAAGAGACTTACTTTAAACTTTTATTTTGAAAATCTTACTGATCCCAAACTTTTGAGTAGTAATGTGTGTAAAAGTAAATCTTTTTCTTCATGCTTCATTTAGATTGTTGAGTAATGCTTTAAAGGGTTAGTTCACCCAAAAATGAAAATTCTGTCAGTATTCACACTTGTTCCAACCCCATAAGACCTTCGTTCATCTTCAGAACACAAATTAAGATATTTTTGATGAAATCTGAGAGCTGGATTCCTGCTCACTCCTGCATACTAGTCCATAGGCTTCTTGAGGAATTGAAACTTGCCGGCCTCGAAAAGTTATTAAAGACATTGTTAAAATAGTCCAAGTGACTTCAGTGGCTCAATCTTAACCTTAACTTTACAAACAAAAATAACGACTTTATTTCAACTATTCACTTCCTTCTCTATGGGCCTGTAGTCAGTTAAACTAGTGTGATAGCGTGAGAGCTACGTCACACGATAGGTTCACTATTGGCCAACGCTGGTCATGTGTGTGATGCGTATGACGTACAACAACAGATCATACAATGTTAAACTAGTAACCTGACTCGAGGCAGAGGGAATAGTTAAATGAACAGTTAAAAATAAAGTTATTTTTGCGCACAAAAAGTAGTCTCGTCATTTCATAAAGTTAAGATTGAGCCACTGAAGTCACTTGGACTATTTTAACAATGTCTTTAATAACGTTTCGAGGCCGGCAGTTTCAATCCCTCAAGAAGCCTATGGACTAGTGTGCAGGAGTGATCCAGCTCTCAGATTTCATCAAAAATATCTTAATTTGTGTTCCAAAAATGAAATGTCTTATGGGGTTGGAACAACATGAGGGTGAGTAAATACTGACAGAATTTTCATTTTTGGGTGAACTAACCCTTTAATGCTCTAACAGCGCTGTATGCCACTTAATGTCCAGAAGAAAAATTATTTACAACTGCTTTTTTTTATTACCTTTTCAAGACACTATAAACAAAGTAAAACTTTAAGGGAAAAAAATGAAAGGGACAAAAATTACAAAGACTGTTTCCCTCTCAGACAAATCATACAACACTGGCAATAGAACTGTTGAAACAAATTAATACATAAGAAAAATATTTCCCCTTTATTCGTCTTGTGATTCCTCCGAGCCATTTTCCTTTTTAAGTAACACTGTAAGAGTCTCTGGGTAGTGATGTATCCGTATTAGAGCATTGGACACTTTGAAGCAATCCTTGAGAGGTTTGCCTGCATCTGGGGCAGCCCAGGGGCACACCGAAAAGGAAAATCTGATGTGTCTTTAATTCAGCGTCTGGTTGTGCTATAATGCAATATTTCTGGCTTTATGCCACTCCACAAACTCATCCAGCATCACTGGCCCTGAAATCAGCACAGAGACAGAGATCATTAGCAATTTAACTGGGACAGATGACAAGACAACAGAGCTGCACGATTCTGCATAAATTGAGAATTTTTAAAAAAATAATTCAACAAAAAAAAAAACATGTAATTTACAAGACGTTCTGACAAAATGTTAATTGCGGTGTATTTATTTATTTTTTAATTAATTTGAATGAATTATAATTTTTTTTAAATGGTTTGAAATATGAATGATTCAATGACTAAATACTGCTCCACTTCTCTCTCAAACAATTGTTTCATTACTGGACGAATCAGCTTTTTTGAATAAATCTCTGGAATGATTCAATGACAAATACATTTTTTAAACAGTCACTTGTCGCCACCTACTGGTGTAACCGATATTTATTTGACGCATCAGAGTTAAGGCCAATTTATACTTCTGCGTCGAGGGTACGCCGTAGTGTACGACGTTAGCTACGCACGTAGGCGACGCCGTTGTGAGCATTTATACTTCTGCGTTCAGGTCTTGGTTGCTCTGCAGTACTGCTCCGAAACGCTAGTTGGCGGCGGAGGGTTTTAATGTTCCACTGTTTAGATTCCTCGAGTTGCGGCTAGGTTTACTACAAGCCTGAAAGAGAGTGGATCATGTTGGAGTTGGAGCTTATTGAGGTGGAAAAACAGTTCATTTTAGTGAAATTACTAAAACTGAAAGGCAGAAATGAGAGAAGACGTCGGAGGAGATGGTACGTGTGGAAATGCGTGAGAAGGTACGTGCGGAAATGCGTATGAGGAAATGCGATGCTACCAAGCCGACCAATCACCGATCTTGCGGTCGCTCGCGCGATGTGTAGTTACATTTTTGAGGAGGTGCGCGTCAGGCTCCGGCGAAGGGTACGCGGTATGGAACCGTCTGTGATGCTACGCCGTACCCTACTGTGCGCACCCGACGCAGAAGTATAAATTGGCCTTTACCTTCGCTACCATAGACAGTGTCTATATATGAACTATAAACTTTTATCCCAGTACTTCTGTGACAATATCAATTAATGTAAAAAAAAAGATGAAAATATTGATAGTGTGTGTTTAAAAGAGTTTGTGGCAGAGCAGATTTGAATGAATGTTTAATACTAGGGGTGTGGCGATATCTCGAATCAGAAAAAGCCAAATGCAGAACTCAGCGATTTGTATCGATGGTACTCTCATTGCATACTGAACACGCCCCGCCCCCTGCTACCCTGGCCCCGTCCAGCCCGGCTCAATGGACATCATGTCTTATGTATACAGTACACAACATATTCAGTTTTGCAGCTTAACCACCATTAACACCAAATGACAAGCTCTGTGTTGTTACTTTCGATAATAAGCAAGGTGTAATCTTTAAAAATCTGCCCATTTGATCACGAAATTCAAACAATAAATGGCGTTTTGGCGCTCTTTGATGTGGCGTGACAGATCGCTGTAGGCCTACTAGGCATTTCAAGCGGCAGTGCGGCGCGCGAGTAAAGTTCAGTGTCCACAACTTTGGTTCCTATAAATGAACTTTTGCACAAAATAAATGCACTATGTTAGCCCATATAATATATTTTACTTAACCTGTTAATGATATCTTGATTATTTAAATGTAAGTTTAAAATCTTTCATGAAAATGACAACTGTGTAAATTATTATATTTCAATAACAAATTAGAGTAAAAACCCAAGTTAATGCAAAAACTGCCTTAAGTTCAGTTTACATGTTTTCATACAAATGTGTTGTGTGTTGATTATTATATCTAAAAAATAAATAGCATCTGAATTTAGGTTAAAAGTCTAGGCTACAACCTCTAATGTTATATAATGTGTGGCTCCCTATATAATTTACAGCATTAGCAGATTTTTTTTTAATCCGTGTGAAACGTTTAATTGTAATTGAATTAATTTAAAGACAGACAATTTTTTTATTAAACCACTGTAAAAAAAAAAAAAAAATTAAATAAAGAAAGAAAGAAAAGAAGCTATTTTAGCTTTCTAAACAGAACCGAGAACGTCAAAACCGTGTGAAAACTGTAGCTATCAGTTCTGTTATCGTTACGTTACACCCATATTTAATAGACATAGCCGAAAATAACGTTATCATGTAGGTAATAGCGACTCCGTCTGTGTTTGAATCGTTTCAGCGATTAATCGTGCAGCTCATTAAGACAATCATAAACTTACAGGCTCCATCTTCATCATAGTTGCTCAAGTCTGTGTTAACTGTACGGCTGAACTCTAAGACTGTTCTACCATTGGTCCTTGTTCACGACTTTATACTTTGATTGCTAGAGGAAAGATACTTCTGTTACAACTGTCTTATTAAAGAACAAATACAACTAAATTCAGAGTTTTTAAATGCATAGTCAAAAAATAAATCAATAAATAGGTTTTAGTTTGGCTTTAAATGGTGTTTTTTCATCCATTTGGAGCTTGACAAACCCTCTGGTTTGGAGAAGAGATGACAAACCTCCAGAAATTGGTGGAACACTGGGAACAGAGGCCACGTTCTTCCAAGGATCAGTGCCAACATGGACTTTGCAGTGTCCATATCAAGACTGCGCTGATCTTTATCCTACAGACAAAATCAGATGAATATGTTGAAAGAACATCAGCAAAGGCTAGAAGTGGAACACACCACACGATTTTTAAATGGTTACAGAGGAAAAACTGGGCATCATACTATAAACAGACTAGGATCATACAGTACCAGACTTCCAAAAACAACAACCTCAGACAGAAACACGCACCTCTCTTGCTTGTATGAAACAAACATGGATGTGCAGGAGATGACCGCAGTAGTTGTTGTAGCGACTCTGTGTTGAAGTCGCAAACGGGGAAAAACCAGAGTCAAGCACATTTAGATCCATCAATATAGATGGACTCGTGCTAAATCTTTTTACAGATTGCAACGGGAGTTAGAGGTGAGTGGCGTAGTCAGATGTTTTATATGTGCTGATGAGTCAAAAATGTAGGCTAATTTGTTATGCGTATTCTGTTTACTTACTTTAACATTTTTTATGTATTTGTACTGATAGAGGACCAACTTCGGTATCAGCAACGGCGCGCCATACAATATACAAACGATGTGTGTTCTGAAATCGTCTCATAGATATCGAACGTGTTTTGATTAGGTTTGAGTATCCAAGAAATCGAGATATTGATTGGAACCGGGACTAACTTTTAGTTTTTCCTGAAATCGTTCAAATGTTAAAATTTCAATTCCTAGTTTCGATATTCACAGTCCGCCGACCCGGAAGAAGAAACCGCTGAACAACACCAATGAAGAAGTGTCTACCGGAAGTGTTGGCATAACCGCGCGAGTTCGAACATGAGTAGCTTACGTCGCGGTCCGAAGTGTGGCTTCACTTTTCTAAAAATAACGAAATCTCGGCAAAATGCTACATTTGTGACAGGAGTATTTACTTCAGAAAGACCGTTGGTTAGCAAGGTTAGCTAAACTTTTTGACCCTGCCTCTTAAAAGAATCGGAATCGAGAATCGTTATAGAACCGAAATCGAAATTCGGAATTCAGAATCGTTTGAATTAAACGATACCCAACCCTAGTTTTGATATCATCTGACTGGATGGAATCTGACTTTCGGCAACTATTGTAGACTCATCAAGACAAGGCAAAAAAATGAGCAAAAGTCGTGCTGTGTATTCCAGCCTTAAGCAGACACAAATTCACTGCAAAATAGAAAAAGATGCAAGCAAAATTTATCTTAAAATGATTAATTTATCTTAAAATGGAAGTGCTCTGGTCCAACTAAAAAAAGCCTCTCACCCTGGCAAAGTCGAAGGCATATCTGTAAATGCTCTTGAATATAACTGGGTCATTCAGTTGAGAGCGTAAATAATCCAGTCTGCCTTGTAATCTCTCTGTGCAGTCACAACTGTAAAGAGAAAAGTGAAGTTAAATGCTAAAATCATCAAATATTTTTGAGTTCTCATGATATCCAAGCAAGGCATGTGATGTGAAGTTCATTCTTACTGTAGTGATGTCATTCCTTTGAGCCACTCTTCTTTTGTGAAAAATCCCATATTTGTTGCTTCAAGTTTCCAGGCTAAAACTAACATTACAATCTAAAGGATCACAAACACACAGTGCGCATTATTTCTAATGATTTCTCAAATTTTGGACAGAAGACTGTCCCTAAATCTAACTTCAGGAATTAGTATGAAATATACAAATGAATTTTACTGAACATTTTCTGGCTCAACTCCGATGTCCTCACAGAACTTCTCCATGCTTTCTGGTCCGAACGATGTCATCTGATCCTACACACAACAATAATCATTTCAAATACATTTAGCAGACGTCCCTATTAGACTTTAATGCATGTTTATGGTCTTATTGCTAATGATGCACAATAATTCAACAAAAAGTAGGCTAATCAAAATCTTTAAGCAATATTTAATGACATGCTCCACCTCAAGCCATCTTATTTTCAGTCCCTGACCATTAAATGTCATATAGACATATTTTACTCCATCCTGATATATAAAATCATGCACTGACGTTCTTTTTTTTATTGATAAATACTGTTTTCACAGAGAAATTTCACATTACGGAAGTAAAATGGTTTGAAAATGCAGTTTCATGTTAACTGGCTGCATGTGTTAAAAATCACATGAAGTATGTCGCTGGCAAGAGAGTGGAAGTTATTTTTATTAAAGATTTTGAGGCACGTGAATTAAAAAATAATAATTATGTGCTTGGATTCATATTTATATTTTGCAATATTCCATAAAAACGGTCCCTTCTGATTCATGGGGAAAGCATTTAATCACATACCTGCATATTCGTAAAACCAGGCGACACATTTCTTGTTAGAAAACTGATCCTCTGGGTTTACCATCCGTCCTGGAGTTTGTGTCCTACAGTAACTGAAGGGATGATACAGTGAATACGGATGGAAGAGTGAAAGATGGCGAGAGAAAGACAGACATTTCTACCTGGTGATTTTGCACTTTCTGATGCTGGGATCTTCCGAGCCGGATGACTTTCTTTTCTTTTTCACGGGCATAATGGAGCTTCAGGTAAGTTGGTTTGGTCTCACTTAACAAATCACAACCAAACAGAACAAATTGAAGCCAACAGTTGCTTTCCTTCCTGTCCAATTCAATATTTCAGGATCAATAAGAGCAGAAACCACCTCTCTACCTGAGGGCACCGTGTCCATTCAAGTGTACCAGACTCTAAAACAGGAGGAAAAACAAAACCTTCATACTTGTACTCAAATGCATGACTTATACAACCAACTATTTAAATCTTTCATGCTCAAATTCAAAAATTTGCTGTCAAGATATGGGACTTACAAGTTACAAGGGAAAGATGTGCCACAAACGACTCAATGTTTTGTCTTTACAAAAGTAAATTAAATATTTTATGAGAGGTTTACCAGCTTCACAAGCAACCTATCTTAGAATATCATAGCCTGCATGTGAACTCCATCAAAAACAACATGAATAGTGATGTCACAATAATTTTTATGTATGACGCATTTCCTGTTGTATTAACACATTTGTAAAGCAAAATATCCATTTGACAGAATAAAAAAAATGTCTAGAGCAACATTTGAGTTTAAACTTAGTAATGATTAATACAAAAAGTAGGGCATTTTTCATTATTGTAAATAAAAAGTAAAATGGCTGCGCAACTAACGTTAGATTTATACATTACTCGAATACTGACCTAAATTCCCTGACACTAAACTGAATGTTTGATTTATACCAACCAAGCTTAAATATTAAAGCCGAATTTTAAAAAACAACCAACTAAAAATCAGATAAAACAATACAAACTGACGCATCGCCTTTGTGGCTGCTGAAATGGCTGAACTGCTTAATGCCACCAGCCCGAAACTCGTCGAAACGTGCGAAATCAACACAAATATAGTTATGTAGAAGTTAAAAGTAAAAGAGAGTAAAACAACTGATGGTATGAGTAAAAAGAAACACAAACACACGCATGTGCTATACGGACATATATGAACACCACCTCACCGGCTCATTTAAATATCACAAATAAACACACAATAAAACCCTCCACTTGTACAACACTCAGTGTAATGAAGAGCGCACTAATCAAACCTGAAGTATCGGCTGGTTTTAAATCGTCCTCTTCAGTTTATTTGATGATAATTTCATCTGCGTTTGTGCTGAAATCTGCGGCTGCTTCAGTTTCACACAGAACCAGGAATGAACACTTCCGGCTCCCCAACCGACATAATAAAAGTCACGCAGTTTGAATTGAAACGTTTTTTATTTAGTATTTCATGGACGCTCTCCGTGCTGTACGTCACATTGCATAGCAATATTGCTTTTGAGAATTTAGTTCTTATTATTTAAGCCATGTTCAAAGAAGCAAAACAGTCTTTTATTTGTTGTTCATGAGTAATTCGTGAAAAAAAAATCATCTTCTATACATATTCATAGCAGTATGACAAAGCAATGTTTGAAAATTGATGACCAATGTGAAAAACTGGTGAAGTGAGTTTACAATCCTAATTCAAGATCTTCGAGCTCTTTCAACAGCTGGGACTCCTTCTGCATCTTCTCAAGCTGTAATAAAATAAAATAAATGATAATAAATCATTATTAAGGTTATTGCGATTAAGCATTACAAAATTCTTGTGTTCTTATAAAAGTTTTAATTCTTAAAAACTACTCATCTCAAGAAGCATTGCACTGGATGTAATCAAATAAGAAACAATGATACAAATGAAAATAATTTAAAATATTTATCAAGATGTACTTTTGAGATTATACAACTATAGTACCTGATTTTTTTGCATTACTTTGCCGGCAGCCTGCTGGTCCTTTAGTTCATCAATGGCTTTGAGTTTCTAACAGATACAAAATCAGATTATGAAACTAAAAACATCCAGTCTGACTCTGATATGCAAATAAAACAGAATGGATATGCATATTTTATTTATAATAGTTATATACTGCATCATACCCATAAACATGTAATTTTAGGTGTATTCATACTGTGGATTCAAACCCTTTTCAGGGTTTACTCCATTAAGAAAAGAGACAATTTATTCAAAATAAAGGTAAGAAGTTAATTTTCTACAGATTACATAAAAGGTGTATAAATAAAACAGGTTAAAATAAAATCTAAAAGTAGGTTTTATTCCAAGTCAAAACTAAATGGCAGAATTTAATTTCCTTCCCCTCAAAGAGACTGCATCTGTGTGTATATGCCTGTGTGTATATGCCTATCTCATTTCAATGTAAACATATTCCAAACATTTACCTTTTTTAAATTCTTGATCTTTTTGTCAGTTTCAGGGTCTCCAAAGTTAGAAGTCACATGAGTGGCAGGGGTGGAGTCTGCTTCTGGAGGCGGAGCTTCATCAGGCTTGATTTCCTGAATTAATACAAAGCATCACTTTGAGTTAAATATTCCTCTGTATATTTTATTGAACATTAAAAACACATGTACCTGCTTAGCTGCTTTCTTTGCTTCTCGCCTTTTCTGGTTTTTCAAAGCAGCTTTAGAGATTTGCTTCTCTCCGGCAGCACCAGGTTTCATGTTCTGCGGCAGCTCCTCTTCATGCTTGAATAGAAATATTATTGCTATTATTCTGATGGTGCCTGTTTTGATCAGGCATGTCACACTCACAAAATATGAAGTGCATTTCGACAACCATTTGCAGGGGCTTGTATTATCTCTTAAAGGGTTAGTTCACCCAAAAATGAAAATTAAGTCATTAATTACTCACCCCATGCTGTACCAACCCCGTAAGACCTTCGTTCATCTTCGAAACACAAATGTAGATATTTTTGATTAAATCTGAGAGCTGGGTCACTCCTTCATAGACTGCCTAAGGGACTGGCTCTTGACGACCCATAAAGTCATTAAAGAAAATGTTTAAATATTCCATGTGCCTACAGTGGCTCAATTATAAGTTTATAAAGCGACGAGACTACTTTTTGTGCGAAAAAAACATAAATAACGACTTTACTTCGACTATTCCATTACTTCCTTATGGGCCTTGAGACGAGAGTAGAAGAGATTTCCAGAACGCATGCACGAGAACTGAGATGAGGACGTTCTTCTTCGACTACTTCTTGTTACCGGCTGCTCACCGCTTCAGGAGTATTAGCGCCACCTACCGTATACGATGATGATCCATATATCCGAATTATAAGCCGCACTGTTGTTTTTTTGAGAAGATTAAAGGCTTTTAAGTGCGCCTTATAGTGCGGAAAATACGGTAATTGAAAAGCGTATGTACAGCGCGCATCTTCCTCTGCTTGTAAAAAGAAAGTTTTGGGCTTCCAGCTATATCAGCACATCATCTGTATACGGTAGGTGGCGGTAATACTCCTAAGCGGTGAGCAGCCGGTAACAAGAAGTAGTCGAAGAAGAACGTCCTCATCTCAGTTCTCGCGCATGCGTTCTGGAAATCTCTTCTACTCTCATCTCAAAGCCCATTAGGAAGTAATGGAATAGTCGAATAAAGTCGTTATTTACGTTTGTTTGTTTTTCGCACAAAAAGTAGTCTCGCTGCTTGATAAACTTATAATTGAGCCACTGTAGGCACATGGAATATTTAAACATTTTCTTTAATGTCTTTATGGGCCATCAAGAGCCAGTCCCTTAGGCAGTCTATGTAGCAGTGATCCACCTCTCAGATTAAATCAAAAATATCTTTATTTGTGTTTCGAAGATGAACAAAGGTCTTACGGGGTTGGTACAGCATGGGGATGAGTAATTAATGACTTAAAGGACAACTCCGCAAAATGAACCTTTGGTCTAATTACACATTGTTACCTAGTCAACCGTTATCTGAGATTTGTTTTCATGATTGCCGAATGTAAATAGTTTTATCTCTAAAAACAGTTTAGCCTATAATGCTAGTATAATGCTAGTATATTGGGCATAGAGTAATTACAAATAAAAATCGCTTGTTATTACCACTAACAAGGCTCAAAATAGCCCCACAGTAACACGGTAGCATAATAAGGGTCCCTACTTAGGCTGCACGATTAATCGACACGATGTTGATATGCGCATCTAATCATTAAAGCCGGTTCCTTGATTAGCAGTAAATCACCTTCACCTGCTTTCAGATGAGCGGCATTTACTACAAAGAGCCGTAGTTAACTGACAAGCTGAGCCACATCGCATTAAATATCGCTGGCGATACGTCCTCGATATTAACGCGATTTGGCTCAGCTTGTCAGTAAGTTCACGGCTCTTTGTAGTAAATGCCGCTCCATCTGAAAGCAGGTGAAGGTGATTACTACTAATCAAGGAACTGGCTTTACTGATTAGATGCGCATATCGACATCGTGCGATTAATCGATGCAGCCCTAGTCCTACATTCAAACCGAAGCATTGAGAACTTTGTCAGTGTCCATACAGTTTACTAAGAAGATATTTTTTTTACACAGTCAACTTTGCGAAAACAGGAAGAAGCCATCTTTAAAATATAGTCTCCACCAGTCGATCTACGAACGCTGATCCAAGTGCGCTGAACTGTGCAGAATCTCATATAATCCGTTGTTTCTGGAAGAAACACAAACACGAACCATTTTCTTGTCTTCAATATGTACATGTTGCCTACTGTTCGCGCTCACCTTATCACCTTATTCCCATCTCACCAGCGCACTTGGATCAGCGTTCGTAGATCGACTGGTAGAGACTATATTTCAAAGATGGCTTCTTCCTGTATTCACGAAGTTGACTGTGTGGATAAAATAATTTCTTATTACACTGTATGGACACTGACAAAGTTCTTAATGCTTCGGTTTTGAATGTAGGGACCCTTATTATGCTACCGTGTTAGTGTGGGGCTATTTTGAGCCTTGTTAGTGGTAATAACAAGTGATTTTTATTTGTCATTACTCTATGCCCAATATATAGCGTTATATGAGCATTATAGGCTAAACTGTTTTTAGAGATAAAACTATTTACATTCGGCAATCATGAAAACAAATCTCAGAGAACGGTTGACTAGGTAACAATGTGTAGTCAGACCAAAGGTTCATTTTGCCAGAGTTGTCCTGCTTAATTTTCATTTTTGGTTGAACTAACCCTTTAATCACCAGAAAAACATGTATGACATCATTTTTTGGATTTCAAGGTTAGAACTATGGCGAGTGACATAAGAAAATGCAGCTACATCTGTGGGTGGTTTACTACATCCAAACAGCGAGAAAAATTACAGATTTTGTGAAAGAAGTGTATTTACTTATAAACTTGTGTTTATGCAAAGTTTTTGAACACGTTTTCCCCAATACTTTGCAAATTGAAAGTTAAATGATACATTTTGAATACTTCATTTTGTCAAAAGTTTCTGAACATTTGACTGCCTTTGTTATTTTGATATGTGCATTAACGCTGATAAATACACTACAGTTCAAAAGATTGAAGAAGAAGTCTTTCTGCTCACCAAGGCTGCATTAAGTAAAAAATACAGGGTACTATTTTACTGTTAAAAAAGTTTGGGGTGGGTATGATTTTATAATGTTTTAGAAACAAGTCATCAAGGCTGCATTTATTTGATCAAAAATACAATAAAATCCATTATCCAGCATTTTGAAACATTATTACAATTTGAAATAATTGCTCTATTTTAATATATTTTGTAATATAATGATTTGCTGCTCAATTATCAATTATTATTGACAATAAATTATAGTTTATTGATTTATAGGGCTTCAGTGCTGCCCTAAACTTTTGAGCGGGTAGTGTATCATGGTTTCCACCACCATGGAAGGATCAAGTGACTCTGAAGACTGGAGTAATGATGCTGAAAATATAGCTTTGCATCATCAGGGATAATATAACAAAAATAGGGCTGTTAAACGATTAATCACATCCAAAATAAAAGTTTGTGTTTACATAACATATTTGGGTGCACTGTGTATAATTATATATATATATATATTTATATATATTTATATAAATTTATATATATATATATATATATATATATATAATTATACACATGCACCCACATGTTATGTAAACTTAATCGCGATTAATCGTTTGACAGCCCTAATTAAAAATATAGATTTAATAGAAAAAAGTTTTTTTTCTAAATTGTAATATCTATTTTGATACAATTAAATGCAGCCTTGGTGAACAGATTTAAAAAACATAATAAAAGCATAGCAACCCCACACTTTTGAACAGTGGTGTATATAAGTTGAATTATCCGCAGGATGCAGGACTGTGTATGACACAGACTTACTAGTTTGGAGCTGGCTGTCTGGGGTTTGTTGCGGAGAGCGGGTGGCCGATACGCCTGGGCCGGTTTGGCTTCAGTGCTGCCGAGCTCACTTGGCAACGCCTGGTGTTTCACTGGCTTCTCTGGGAAGGTTCCAGTTGGGAAGGGTTGCCATAACACTTCCCAGAGCTCTTTATTTGATGGCGTTTCATGCTTGTACATCACAGTCCCGGTGTAATGCCAGATCTTATAGCCATTGCTGACCCTGAGCCTGGGGAGCAAGTCGCCGTCACTACGTGTTCTCCGTCAGGACACCAGAAGAAATGTGTGGTATCTTCAGCCTGAGGTTTCGACACCTGCTTGTATTTCTTCACGTCCCAAACTTCCATCTGCCCTCTCAGGTTCCCGAACCCAGCGAGAACGAGGATATGACCCTGGGGCTGTAGAAGCTGCGTTGCGGGGGCCCGTGCCAAAGTCAAACACTGACTCACACTTGCTGTTGAAGATAGTTGCCTTGGCAGGCATAAAACCATAAACCACGCAAAACTCAGAAGAGTTGGGATTCCAGGATACATCATATATGGGGCCTCTCTTTGCTGTGCAACACACACAAAAAAAGATTTTATATATATTATAATATACTGTATTAATGACTTTACACACACACACATATATATATACACACACACAAACAACAAAAATATATACAACAAAATCATTAAGTGTAATTTTATAATTAAAACCAGTATAAATTAAAAGCAGTGGAACAAATACAAATGGTATGTATAAACACTTTACTTTTACATATAACTAATATATATTATTTAATTACATAAATGAGAAACAATAATGCAAAATCATCTAAAAGGACCCACAAAAAAATACTTCATTTCCTGCAAATCATAGAGTTTTTGAATGCTCTTGAAAGTCTCTCCAAGGTTGCATTTATTGGATGGAATACAGAAAAAACAGTAATATTGTGAAACATATTTAAAATTTAATACAATTGTTTATTTGAATACATTTTAAAATGTAATTCATTCCTGTAATGCAAAGCTGAATTTTCAGCATCATTTCTCAAAAAAAGAAATGAAATGCAACCTCAGAATATTACATGAATCTGCAATAGTTAAAAAACACAAATATACTGTTTTAATCTCACATTATAAACCAATGTCTTTGCTGCTAACCCTTTAAAGTCCCCATGTGGTGAAAATCAAGTTTTTAATGTTGTTTATATGTCTGTGTTGTTTTTGATATGCTTGAAAACAAACCATGTGCAAATTCATACACTGTAAAAATTAATATGTTTTACCATTTTTAAATGTGGCAACAGATTACAAGTAATATTATTAATTAAATGTAATAAATTAGAATTGAGTAATAATTAATCAAATTAATTCCTTAAAAGTTAACCATTTAAAATGAGTAAAACTTACAACAACCAAAAAACATACATTTAAGTCACCATTATGGTGATCGGTTTTGATTTTTAGGTTTTCTCCTTCAGTGATTCAGCTTGTTAACATCAGGTGTCTTAAATGTTGGCAATATAAAATAAAGAGTTCTTAATTAATATTTGACATCTGTCTGTTAGTGAGATATTTTTGTGAATTTCTTTGGTGTAAACTTTACTCATTTTAAATGGTTAACTTTTAAGCAATAATTTGATTAATTATTACTCAATTCTAATTTGTCAAATTGAATTAATAATATTGCTTGTAATCTGTTGCTACAATTCTATTGATTAGATAAAGCATATTCATTTTTACAGTGTAAGTCAACACCAATGCTGAGAATTTTCTCCTTAAAATTGCATTGAACCAAAAGCGGACTACACAAAAGCGCGGTTTCAAATCACCATTGTTCTCTACATCACAAATTGTTGTAACCAATCACAGTCCACATGCGGACAGGCTTTACCATTTCATCATTACTATGCTGTGAAGCAAGGATGTCTCAAGAGAAGCCATCTGGTACATTTAGCAATATAGTGGGTGAACAATGTATATGATGTACACTACCGGTCAAAAGTTTAAGATTGGGTAAGATTTTTATGTTTTTAAAAGAAGTCTCTTCTGCTCACCAAGGCTGCAATTTTTTGATAAAAAAATACACAAAAAACACAGTAATATTGTGAAATATTATGACAATTTAAAATGACTTTTTTATGTTGATATATATTAAAATGTAATTTATTCCTCTAAAAAAAGCTGAATTTTCAGCATCATTACTCCAGTCTTCAGTGTCACATGATCCTTCACAAATCACTCTAATATGATGATTTTATGCTTCCAAAACATGTATGATTATTATCCATGTTGAAAACAGTTTTTTACATTTTTATTTCAGGATTCTTTGATGAATAGAAAGTTCAAAGAACAGCATTTATTTAATTAGAATCTTTTCTAACATTATAAATGTCTTTACTGTAACTTTTGATCAATGTAACTCATCCTTGATGAATAGAAGTATTGATTTCTTATTTATTTCCCCCAAAAATAAAATACAAATTCTTACTGACCCCAAACCTTTTAAAGGGTAGTGTTTAATGTAACAAAAGCTTTCCATTTCAGATAAAAGCTGTTCTTTTGAACTTTCTATTCATCAAAGAATCCTGAAATAAAATGTAAAAAACTGTTTTCAACATGGATAATAATCATACATGTTTTTGGAGCATAAAATCATCATATTAGAGTGATTTGTGAAGGATCATGTGACACTGAAGACTGGAGTAATGATGCTGAAAATACAGCATTTTTCAGAGGAATAAATTACATTTTAATATATATTAACATAAAAAAGTCATTTTAAATTGTCATAATATTTCACAATATTACTGTGTTTTTGTGTATTTTTTAATAAAAAAATTGCAGCCTTGGTGAGCAGAAAGACTTCTTTAAAAACATAAAAAATCTTACCAATCTTATCATTTTGACCAGTCAGCGTAGATTACATACTATATAAAACTAGAGTAGTATAAATATTATTATTCACCCAATTTTTAGCCAGACAGTGATTTTTATGTGATTTCAATGAATTTAATTGTTAAAGCCATAAATTGATTTTTATTGACTGCGCTGTAATTAATGACTCATCATTCAAAACGAAGTTGATACTTACGTAGCTGAATTACAGCACTTTCTCCATTGATGGCAACATAATGTAAAGTCTGTTCTCCATAGTAAGAGGCTCCAGTTTTATCAACCTCTGTGCTGGCGGTCACTAAAACCGCAGTTCCTTTAGGAAAAAACAAAAAACATTAATACATATATGACAACCTTTTTAATCCAACCACTTATTCGTGAAACCAGAAATGATCTACCTTTCTTGTTCCACAGCATGCTCACTCTATCGGCTTTGAAAAAGCTTTTGTTTGCCAGAGCAGATGTTGGACCTCCGAAATTGGGATACTGATACAGCCGTACAAAAGACGGACCTCCTTTGCTTCCAGGAACATAGACGACAACCTTAATTAAGTGTGAGCGAGGGATTAATACGCATTTGTACGAGTAAAATAGCACATGCAGCAGAGAGAGAAAATGTTCTGATACCTTGCTTGTCTGTGATCCAGGAGACAAAGCAAACTCAGACACCTTCTGGAGGTGAAGCTTGTTGGCAATAGTTTCTACACAACAAAACACATTATAGATCAATCTCAATGGGTATTTAAAGCCATGATATTTTATATTTACTTAAAGGAGAACTCTGGCGAACAATGAACCTTTGGTCTAATAAAACATTGGTACCTAGTCGATCGTTCTATGAGATTTGTTTCCATGATAATCGAATGTAAAGTGTTTTATCTCTAAAACTGTTTAGCATATAATGCTAGTACTGGGGCATTGACTAAGTAAAAATAAATCGCTAGTTTATACCACTAACAAGGTTCAAAATAGCCCCACACTAACACAGTAACATAATGAGTGTCCATACATGCAAAACGAAGCATTGAGAACTTTGTAAGTGTACAGACCGTTTAATAAGAAGATACGTTATAAAGACAGTTCACTTCATGTATACACAGCAGGAGCCATCTTAAAAAATAGTCTCGATAAAGTTCAATCCCTGAACGCCGTTCATACAGTTCAGAAGTTTCAGAAGCCTTGTTTGTGGTATAAACTAGCGATTTCTTTTACTTAGTCGATGCCCCCAGTGCTAGCATTATACGCTGAAACAGTTTTTAGAGATAAAACTCTTTACATTTGATTATCATGAAAAAAATCTCAGAGAACGATTGACTAGGTAACGATGTTTTATTAGACCAAAAGTTCATTGTTCGACGAAGTTCTCCTTTAATCGAACAGTAAATATTTCATTTTAGTCATTCCTGTATGTATTACACACACAGGCTACATTCAATATTTTTACATTTTATTTGTCATGATGGAGGAATCTAAATACTCCACCCAAAAATGTAGTTTCTATCATCATGTACTCACCCTCAAGTTGTATCAAACCTGTATGAGTTTCTTTCTTCTGCTGAACACAAATAATATATTTTGAAGAATGTTGGTTACCAGTTGATGGAACTCACTGGAAAAAAAATCTATGCGTCCATCAACTGTTTGGTTACATTCTACAAAATACTATATCTTCCTTTGTGTTCAGCAGAAGAAAACAATTCATACAGATGTGGAACAACTTGGGTGACTAAATGATGACATAATTTTCATTTTTAGGTGAACTATCCCTTTAAGAGAACCCACGAAACAGACAACTACTACAAATAATTAGAAATCTAGAGACTTTCCTTCATACATTCATATACATTAAAACTTTAAAGATATTGTTAAAAAGCCATGTCAGTGTTATTCATCACCGTTTTCACAGGCAATTGGAATATAACATGCACAAAGTATTAATTAAACAGACACGATGTTACCAAAGTTGTTGTTCTCGTAGAAGTGAAGTTCATTATTGACATTTCTAGCAGTAATACTTTCATCATCTGCCCAGCTTGGACACCTGTGAAAATACAGACAACAAACAAACATGTTTAACAGTTACAGAAAGAACACAAATAAACTGTTATGAACAGCAATAGTTGCTCACCATCCTGTAATCTTCTTCTGGTAGAACGCTTTAATGCAGGCCCCTGTTTGCAAGTCCCAAAGCTGCAGGTTTGCCTCTCCCTGAGGGTTGTCCTGCGTTTCTGAAAAATAAAAGCGTTTTTTTGTGTCCTGCTTGATTACATTACATCTTTCTTATAGTTATCAAAGCTAGAATGTCATAAAACATTATATATGGATATTAAATCAAATTTTGAGCTTACTGGTATAATGCTGCCAGGTGGCCAGAACTTTATTCAAAGGTGAGAATTCCAGCGCGGATGTTTTGGGTAAATCAAAAGACTTCACCAATTCTCCAGTGGAAACTTTGATCACATTGACCCTGCCAAACACACACAGAAGATATACTCAAATGTCCATCCATTCTATTGGAAAAGCTGTGGAAACTGATTGCCTTAAAATTTGCAAGGAAAGTACTTTATTTTTGAGTTGACAAACCTAATAGAACTTGGTAGAGAGAACTTGCATGTAACTAGAAAATGTGAGTAAGGGTAACTCAATTTGACAAGTTGAAATTAGTTCAGCCATATTATAGATTTAAATGCGTTTTACTAAATAAATAAAAAAAAACAAATCGAATCAAAATTATTTTAGGGAAACAGCACCAATTTATTAAGTCATCATCTGTGATATTCTCTCAAAATGACATTGCATTGACAATTTAACAACATACTTTTGAAAAAGAGTGAATAAAAGAGATAACTGCGAAAGTGGGGGAAATTGTTTATATAATATATTTTTATATCTTTTGCTCAAATCAAGTTATCTTAAGTTAGGTTTTCTGAGTAACAAAGGCATTATACTAGATTTTTACAATTAAGATCAACAAACTATTGTTGTACTATAAGTTAAGTCACCTAAAAAGGGTTAGTTAGGAAATGTGTAAGAAGATTATAGTGTACGATACTGTGAGCCATTGCACCAGCCAAACAGGGACCCATCACTGCTGAATGTCATGTGTTTGCCTTGCCGGTCATCTCTGAAACAAATGAAACAGTTACTGCTACTAAAGTAAACAAAGTTTTATGGTGAAATCTTTCTAAGTGCAGCAAATGCAATAACTGACCTCTGGAAAGCAGAGCTCTCCTGACAGTTAGGAGGTCCACACAACAGCAACGTTCCATCTGATCCTCTGACTGTTTGAAATGGAAAAGGTAAAGAAAAAGTGTATGCTGGCTCAACGACAAAAATAAAGTTCAGCCTTAAAGTGTAAAGGTTATAAATCATGTGTCGATTTAATATTTGGGTTACTTGAAAATAAATCAGAATTTTGCACTGTACAGACAGATTGACTGGAGGATGAATAGACTTTTCAATGTACGTCTGTGGGACTTTGGGGTTTTTTTGATGGTCAACAAAGGGAGGGAAATAAGTCTATTAAATCAGAACAAGCTGAGGGATTTTCTGCTTTTGGTGGATGCAGCTTGAAAATTATTTAAACTGATACAGTTAAAAAAATTGTTCTCAAGAAATTAATTTAAAAAGTGTCATCAAGAAACAAAGACCTAAGTTGACAAAGCATTTATCAGCTGAAAAAATTATATATTTATTTAATATTTAATATTTCCATATGTGACATTCTGATACGTGTTAGCTCATTTCTCATTACGCTGAAATAACGTTAAAAAATTGCGCACATGACAGTAATGAGTTCATGCATTTATATGTCTGCAAATCTTGAGAAAAAAGACTTGCAGTTATTTCATAACATGCTGGCCGTTTCACGTTGATTATTTATCTTATCGCAACTGAAATGAGCATGAAAACACATTTTAGAGCAACAACTCACCTGCTAAATGAGGTATGGGGGCGCCATTTTGAAACGGAAGTACGACAACGTGCCACGTCATAGCAGTTCAACACCGACGTCGGAGTTTGACGTGTAAAATGTCAAAACCATATTCTTAAGGTAAAGTGGTTTAATACATAATGTCGATTCTTTTCCGATTGTCGGGAGAGGATTTATTTGAATTATTTATGTTTTTATCCCTAACAAGTCTTAGTACAGTTATTGATTGTGTTATGTCTTTTCAAATAAGTCGAATATAGCTTGTTAAATAATAATAATAATAATAATAATAATAATAATAATAATTTTGTTTTGGACATGTGTTAACCAACTTTGTAAAAAAAAGAACAGAATACTGAACATGAGGGCAAAAAAACGGTTTTCTGTTGTAACAATCCTCTAGGGGCGATCGGCCATTCACTCAATGTTCCATTTAGCCGCATAACAATTTGTCTATTTTGTCTAATCTATTTTCATGACATTTTTTACGCTAAAAATACGATATTATTTTCGATGTTTACCACTTAACACAAACACATGAATATTTACTCAAGCAACCTTTGCTTAAAAAAAAATGCTTAAAAATATATATTTTTTTAGCTTGCAGTGATTGGTCCAACACCGCCAGCGCTGATTAAAGTTGCATTTATCACGTGACAACAACTCTGCGTTTGTTTCGAAGCGCTCCGGAAAAATAAATAAAAATATGGATAATAAAAGTGATGAAATTTAATACTCATTGGCAAGAGATAAGAGAGAAAAGATACAGCAAAAATAACTAAAATAGAAAATATATATATAATTTAGATTAATCAGCTTGTTAGTCGCCGCCCATTATTGTTTCTTTTTCTTCCGGATTGCCATACCATTCTACTCGTTTATTCTCTTTCGAAGCGTCCACGTCTCGTGGGTGGAGTGATTTCCTCTTATGAACACGTAGACTAAACCAGTGCAGTGGCAAGATCACACGTCAACTGATCACACAGCCTCTCGGATCGCCGTCGGTTTCGACGCTTCCTCTTTTTTCTTTCTTTAAAAACATCAAATTATTAGTAAAAGATGGTGGCCAAACAGAGGATTCGCATGGCGAATGAGAAACACAGCAAAAACATCACTCTAAGAGGCAATGTGGCCAAATCCACGGTAATTTTCTCTGACTTTTACTATAGTGATTATTTTAATGTATCTAAAATAGGTCTTTCTGCTGTTTGCTCTACAGTAAAGGTTTATTTCGTGTATTGTACTGGACATTGGTTTAGTCATGTAGAGGAGCTTTAATTTGTCCAGTGGATCATATTGGCTTTCTTTAGAAGTAACTTAGCTAATGTATGTCTCTAATGTATGTCTCTAATGCTAATGTATATAATAATGTTGATATTTTTTCAACAGAGAGGCAGTCAAGAAGAGAAAGGAGTGGTGGGACCGTGGCTTCTTGCCCTGTTCGTCTTTGTAGTATGTGGATCAGGTGAGTTTACAATCCGAAAAACATCCACTATCATTAATGTGTTGATGTCTAATGCATTAAAAGGGTCATTCTTTGAATTAAGTAACTGATGACGTTTTAAAACCAAATACATCAGCATGCCAAACGTGAACCTTATTTCATAACTTTTTAAAAGGACAAAGTGCATCCATACTGCAGACAGGTTTCTAACCTGATCCATTGACAATTTTAATTTCTTGTTTTCTTTGCACACTATATACGATTTAGAAATCGTTAGTCTAAGCTTTAGCTAGTGATGTTATATTAGATAAATAATAAAGGGAAATAGACATTTCTTTTTAATTCCTAATTTAACTTGAAGTTCAAAAAGAATTTTTCACATGCATGAGCACTTAATTCAATGTAAGTGTACTCTAAACAATGTACACTTTTAAAAGACCCCATAACATTTCTTTGCTCTCACTATTCAACATTCTGTCATTGTTGTGTCTTTGTGGCAAGGACTAAATAAGACATGAGCAGATATTATGAATTCTTAGATGCTTTACATTTTCTGAAGATCAAATGTTTGAGTTCTAACGTTATTTCTTGGTCTTCTCATTACAGCAATATTCCAGATCATTCAGAGCATCAGGATGGGAATGTGAAATGAATGGTCATCAGTTTCTTCTCTTCTCATGGCTTGCCTGAAGATCACTTGATCATTCCTGCTTTCTTAATTTAATCTTAATATGTCTCAAGCTTTTTCATCACAACACCACGGTCTCTTGTGCCTTACTCAAAAGCTGGAAGAACGTTATATTCCGAAAACATTCCAATGTGGAACTTCTATCAATGTTGCTGCTGAATCCATAACCGAGGCAATAAACCCAAGACTACAAATGACTTTCAACTTTTTCTGTGGAAAAAACAACAACATATGGTTGTTTAAAAGAAATGCTGTCAATGTATTTTCTGTGTTCTAGGTTTTTGGACCAGTTCATGTTGATTAACATTATTTGGTACTATGCACCTTTATTGGATTTTCCTCTACATTTAGAGCTGAATTTGTGTTCCTTGATCATTTGCTCAAGGAAATGAAGGTCCACATATTCAGTTGTGTGTAGAGAACATGAAAAATAATAAAAATACTTTGAAATCTAAAATGTCTTTTTTTTGTCTTTAAATATTTTGTAAACTTTTTTTTTTAACCAGGAAAAAACTCTTGAGATTAAAAAACATATTTTACAAGAGGGTTCTGTCCTGGCCAGGACAGACAGCACACGTAGTTAAACATGAAAAAAATGTTTACAAATGAAAATAAATCCATTATTTACATTTACAAGCTTGTTTAACTATTAGTAAAAACCATTTCAAAAAGGTAAATCTGTAAACAAATCATTTAAAATACTCTTACATTTATTTAGAGAGGCTAACTCTTTAAAACACAATTAATCTTGTAACTGATTCCAATCATGATAAAATGAAGAGTTCAGATGCAAAAGCCTCTAAATGCCAATTGAAATTTTCTTCTAAAATGACCATTTTTATTAAGCTTGTATATTTAAGTTCAGTAATTTCACTTAAATGGCTGGCAATGAAGCCATTTAAGTGAAATTACTGAACTTAAATATACAAGCTTGATAAAAATGATCATTTTAGAAGAAAATTTCAAATGGCACTTTAGAGGCTTTTGCATCTGAACTCTTCAAATAGAGCTAGGTTTCTTTTTTTGTGGATCAATAAAGGGGTCCATAGGAATGATATAAATACATTTACAAACAACGCTTATCATTACACAAATGTAAATACCTGATGGCTTTTAGCATAATATGTGGAAATAGTTTTTTATGATAATGGATTTTTTTATTAAAATTATAATACAGCTTGTGATTTTTAATGATTTATTAGAAGGTTCCAAAAAGAGTAGACAATCCTATTCTCAGTTTTATAATTGACCAGAAGGGGGCCGTTTGCATATTTATATTTCAAAAACAACATTATTACAGGTCAATACATTTTTAATTTGATTTAACTACTTTTATATGTCTCACACTCGCAAGAGTTTATCGATCGTAGAACCACAAATCAAAAATTATTTTTCTTGACTATATAATAAACAAACTTGAGTTTGTATCTCAGATCATGCATTGACATTTATTTACCATGCGATTTATTTACCATGCGAAAGGGACACTTTAATAGAATTTATCAAATAAAATAGAGATAATATTAATTTATTTCTTTGTTTATTAAGAAAAGTCATGTTCATAATACTTGTCAACAACCCTTTATTGAATCTAGGATAAAATTAGAACTCAATTAGAATATGATACGATAAAGGAGAAGTTTGACTGGTTGGACTTTTTAACGCTGATCCTTCAATCCACGCATGCACTAGTGTCCTCGCTCGTGCTCCGTTGGATCTGTCTGGTTTCAGACCCCTCTGTCTGTGCCCTCTGTGCGCCCGCGCATGCGCACTGCCACTGTCCGCGCTCGTGTGTGGGGCCCGTGAGGATCCAGCGGGAGTATTAGCTGTGTAATGGCGGCTTCGGTGTTGCTCTCCGCGGAAAACGCCGTGCCCTCTTTTACCGTCGGCCATCCCGCCGCAGTTGCTTCTGCGGGAAGTACCCATCACGGATTATCCAATGCTCCCGGACCCTCGTCCTGGAACCGCTCGCTGGATCGGGCGCTGGACGAGGCGGCGGCCACTGGAGCTCTTAACCTGAGCGGCAGGAAACTGAAGGAGTTCCCGAGGAGCGCCTCCGGACACGACCTCACCGACACCACCCGGGCCGGTACCGAGGCTATTTACTTACATTCTGCTCCCCTTTAACCGTCTACAGCCTTAAAAGCTAGTTAGAGGCGTGTTGGTGGAGTTTTAAACTAGTTTACACAGGGGTTGACTGTTGTAAACACACGGGTGTGTGCTGGGCTGGTAACGTTAGCCCATCTGAACTCATGATCAGTCATTTGTGACCAATAAATGTAAACGATTCATCTTTAGAGCTGAGGCTTGTCTAAAGTTAGAATTACCTCAAACTTGCAGATCATGGTTGTGTTAAAATCTATCCGATGGGACACTAGACATTCAGGGAACATCTGTCAAATCAAGATCCATGAAACGTTACCCAAACACGGGGCTAGTTCATCAGGTTTATAGGAGTTTGACAGGTTAAGATGTTTGAACAAGTTGCTTATCAGATTGAGGTGTTTGATCAGTAGATAAAGTTGGTTAAGGCTTGATCATTATGGGAATTGGGTTTTGATCATCATCATGTAGGTTTTTTTAAGAGCCACTCAAGAAGTTTGATCATCTGGATGGCTTTATAGACGTGATTAAGAGGTTCGGTCATTGTTTTGTAGGATCCAATCATACTTATCTTAATTTAGACAACGCTTTGAACTTAAGTTGTGTGATCATTTTAGATCCATTCAAGGTGTTTGATAATAGGATGTTGATGAATCTGATCATGTGGATCAGGGCCTTTACTATTTTTTAGATGCCATGTCCAAGTGACCCCATCCTAAAACGTAAATGGCCGTTATGTATTTTCATGTCCAGACTCCATTTGGATTGTGGAAAATGGATAAATGTGTTAAACATTGTTTGAAATGTAGTTTCTGTTATTTTAAAATGATTATATGATGATAATTATCACTGTATTAGTGGCTTATTAAATAGTTTATAAATTTATTTTATAAAATCATGTAGTTTACAGTTTTTTTATTCGCTTTGGTACTTTTTCACAAGTAAGGTGTACATTTTCAAAACTCTTAGTGCTAATATCACAACAGATCATCAAAAGTGCACTTTTTTCAAACATCTCATCGTGTTTTCAACTGTGTTAGTACAATTCACACAATCACAAAGTATCCTTTTCACAACACAAAATAAGTGTTTCATTTACATTATTGTTTCATTCACAGTAACAGCCTTTCATAAAGCTCTTACTATCAAACTTTTGATTTGCATCTCTTTTTGTTCAGTTTAATACTTTTGTCTATTATTTAATCCAACAGATCTTAATGGTTAATCAATTAATCATTTGGTAAACCTATAGATTTTCATTTCAGCAATATACAGTATATGGATTTTGAGAACTACAGAAATAAAATGTGTGTTTGTATGAATATTTAAATTACATGTAACCACACATGAAGAATACTCGTTATAGCTAATTGATTTCACATAGTGGTAACCACAATTGGCCACTATATACAGTAACATTCATTGTGATGTGGACGAGAATCTATGGCCAAATGCTCAGGACAGGCTTGATCCAAATTACTGTAATTTAATGTGTGCACTAAATGTTATGTTTTGTTCTCATTTAGTTACATTTCCTTATAGAAAGTATACCTATGTTACAATTATATCTGAAAAATAAAAAAACTATAATTTGACTACAGTAAATGATTGTAGAGGATGTATTCATTGATCCTTCACTTGATTACAAATATGTTGGATATTTGGAAATTATAGATTATGTAGGCAAAATGTTGGGTACTGTAAGTGTGTTGCCTAATGTTACAGTAAAACTGTGTAATCTGTCTTTTACAGTACTGTAGCATATTCATTTCAGGACTTCTAAGGCCGATTTGAAACATGTATCTTACATTGTTTGCTGTTGGATGAACTGATTGTTAAAAGTACTAAACTGAAAGAAGATCATATTGTTGTGTTTCAGTGATTAAACCAAATGTTCTCATTACATATTACAATAATCTTGTGTTTGAAATAATGATTATGTGGAGTGGACTGAAAACATGTGCAACTGACTGAAAGCATTACATCAGGTTTTGAAAGAATGACTAGCTGCGTTACAAGTGTGATCAGTTTGGATTTTTGTACTAAGAGTTTTGAAAATGTACTCCTTACTTGTGAAAATAGTACCAAAGCGAATAAAAAAACTGTAAATGTGCCTTATCTTATTACTAATGTTGCTGGACTGTCACTTCAGATTGATTCTGAATGATTCAATCATTATTCTGAACAATCTACACTGTAAAAAATATTTTCAAGATTAGTTATCACAACATATTTTCTTTTGTCAAATCAACTTTATAATAATTTATTTAGTTGAGATAACTTATTATTTTGAGTTTCTTGATGATTAAATTAAGCTCTTTCATTGTATTAACTCACTTTTTCCAGTTCAATCAACTTAAAAAATAAGTAACCTGGGTTGCCTTAAAATTTTAAGTTAAACCAATAATATTTTTTACAGTGTGGTAATCACAACATTTTTTCTTTTGTCAAATCAACTTAAATAATTTATTTAGTTCAGATAACTTATTATTTTAAGCTTCTGATGATTAAATTAAGCTCCTTCATTGTATTAACTTCACTTTTTCCAGTTCAATCAACTTAAAATTAAGGCAACCCAGGTTACTTATTTTTTAAGTTAAACCAGACAATATTTTTTACAGTGTATTGGTTGTTAAAGTATGTGTGTGATGGCCAAGAAGGACAATATTGGCACTAGTACTATTTTTTTGAAAATAATAGGCTAGTTATACCCATGCCTGCTTCTTCTGCACAATGAAAACAAGACTTGCTGTAATTAATATTCGGTAACTAAAAAACAGGTTTCTTACTCGACACATATGGTGCAGATATGTTGGTTTAGGTGTTTCTAGACGTGTTCAGACGTGATTTTTTTTTCCCTTTATTTTTCCCTGAAGCACTATCATAAAAGTAGCATGTCCTTTATAAGAGTTGTTACACTCATCAATGTAAGAGAATCATAGAACCTCTTTAAATGAGTCCAGTCTCTCCTAAGCATGTATAGGGCCCTTTAATTTCTGCGAATCACGGAATAAAAAGCACTCTCTTTTTACAACTAAAATAACAGTAAAGGGTAAAAAAAATTAATTCCCAAAAATTAAAACAGAAAAAACGGAATTTGCAAAAATTAAAACGGAAAAAACGGAATTTGGGAAAAAATAAAACGGATTTTATAGGGCCCTACATGTAACTGAGCAGGCTGTACATCTGTCTGGGTTTTCAGGACCGCTGTACATTACAAGTGTTTACACGTTAATGCTTAAATGTCTATAATTGATGGCTATGTTAGTTACATGCAGATAAGTTCATTATTCATTATTAGGTTATACTTTTAGTGTTTTGGACAAATTGCAGATTTTTGAAGGTTCATTTTGTATTATTATTGTTTACTGCTTGATGTGTATAGCATCTCAAATTGCCATTGCCAATAGAAGATTGTGGAAACCTTTTTTATGCATCATTGTAGTTTGACTGTGCATAAAAGAGCTAATAGCATTGTGTAGAAATTTAGACACAATCCACAATAGCATCTTTATGCTTAAACGTACAGTCTGCAATTTTTGGCCACCAGGGGGCACTCGATCTAAATAATAACAAAAGACGTACTTTGATGACGTCGGGAAAGAGTATGGGCTTACGGGAGTTGTTGTCGCTGTCCCTGACAACCAGGGAGAGAGAAAGAGCGAATATGGAGCAAACACATTGGAACTGTCATTCCCTTCATTCCTGACTCATTCTAACTATGTATTTTTGACAATCACGTCTTTTCGGAACAGAGATATAAATGAATTATCAGACCCCTATTAAATCAATATTCCATCTAGCTAGTATTAATAGAAGTTTAAAAACACGGTCACCTTTTGTTAATAAAATAATTACGTTTATACTATGATATCGTTAGTGAACTGCATATGAAGCTACTTTCTCTAGCTCAATTTAGAAGATAGAACAAATTTTAATTTACATTATAGCAACTATACATGAGAGCTAGCCCGTCTGCGTTTCCCACATGACATAATTTCACAAAATATACAGATAGATATAGTTAACTGAATGGGTGCTTACCTGTTTATTAGAATTAGGGCTGCATCTAACGATTATTTTTGTTGTCGAATAATCTATCGATTATTTCTTCGATTAGTGAACTAATGTAACGATTATTGTTTCGAATTAATCTAATGCATATTTTTTTGGATTGGGAAAATTTCCAATAAATAATAAGTACAACTTCTACCATTAGTATATCAAACTTTTATTAATTCATTTTCTGAAAAATACATAGAAATTTACCAGTATAAAAAATAAAGTGCCATTATTAAAATCCAAGCAACACTTTAGTGCATCATGTAACATTAATTTCACATAAATTCTGCCAAACACAGCGCAAAAAATACATTAATATGAAGGCATTAAGTTGTTTAAAGGAGCAAAGTACAACATAAACAGTGCAAAATAGAAAGAGGTCCTTTTTATGGAAAGAAATATTGCACACAGCTTTGTCTCTTCCTGAGTAATAAAACAAGCACAACAATAACATCATAAACATTTTTAATAATAAAATATATGAATGCTACCAATATATCAGCTGTATTTTGAAGAGTAGGTAGTGCATCTGTATATTATTTTAACATGAAATGATGAATGACAAAAAAAGTTTTTCAGAAAGGGTAATGAAATATGCAAATATTTTAAACGTTATTTGTAACTAATGGTACTATTTCATAAAATGTCCGATGTATACAATCACAGACCTATTTAGGAAATGTGTTTATTATAGTCTGTAATTAATTACTATAGTGGGAATATGATTTACTCAATTAACTTGTTCGAAATGCACTTTTTTTTTATGCAAAAAGGTTCACATACACTAGATTACAGCCTAAGGTACTGTTAATATGTAAATATAACGTTATCGTTTGTTTTTAAAGATTCGGTTTTTCTCCCTTAATAATTCCTAAAAAGCTGATATCTGTTATTAGCAATGAAACTGACTGCACAATGAATCTTTCATAATATCGATTTGCCAATGCAGAATTCAGCACTGAACAAAAAGTCTATTTTGAGCCGTGAGGAGATTCTATCTTAAATGCTTCCGATTGGCCAATGCATTCAAGAAATCAACACATATGTCTGTGATTGGCTACATTGTTAAACGCTGCAAACATGATATAATAGACTCCGGCCTGTAAATAGTTTTTATTTTGTTTTAGTGGTTCTTGTTGCTTTTGTGCAACAGATATGTGACAATTTACTAGTTTTGAAATGTTCAATTTATAGAATTCTATTTTGTGGGAGTCCCGCGAATAGTTTTATTCTCCCGCAAACAGCACACACACAAGTGCGTTAACGTTACTGTCTTTGCCCGCACTTGTCGGCCATCAGATACAGCGCCTCATTCTGTTGAGTTGGGTCCAGCGGGAGTGCAGGTATTTAGCAGACATGAAAATCACTCACCTTCAGTTCAAACATTCAGTTCAAACAAACAAGCGCATCGACTCCTCAGTCATTCTCCATTCAAACAGCACAGCACGCTCGTAAGTCATCAGCATTCAAACAGCACAGAGCGTTACATGTTCGGCAATGATGAATCTCTCTCCAAGATGATTAAATGTTAATATTATTATACTATAGATAAATACTATATTATACTATAGACGATCATGTAGATAAAGCTCTATGGTTTCGTATACATTGACTGTCTTGCTGTAGTACCTCAATCATGTTTATCATCCTTTACGCGTGTCTAGATCACAACACTGGAGAGCACTATCATTGTTCTTCACACGCACAGTAACTGAAATTTAAAACTGTTAAAAGAAAAGGCTCAATAAACTATTGCATAGATATATTTCCTTTGTGCTTTGAACTTGTCAATGCGGAGCTGCGCGCTGTGACTCATGTTGCCTCAAGCGCATCATTCAGCGCTAGCGATGCGCATTGGAGTCTTTTATAATCAAATCATAATACTTTTGCGCAATGAAAAATGATCAATAGTATTTTTGGTTCTGTTCTGTCTATCTAGCATATGGTGCTGCCTCATTAAACAGCTGTGCTATACATTTGTGCTATATATATATATTCTTAATTTTGTAGTAGACTATAAAATGTTTGATCTTTTTGATTTTTATCTTGTTTTTCATGAATGCATTTTACAACAATACAAAGAGCAATGTGCAACGTTTTACCAGATTTAGTGCTACAGTTACTGTCTCATATTTGTTCCCCACTATTTTTTTTTACTAAATGTTCTGATTTTATATAATTATTGTTTTTCTAGACTAAATTTGACTGAGTTACCCACTAATCTAGTTTATGATATAATTTTTGTCATAGTTTATGATCATATTTTTGTTGTTGTTGTTTTTCTTGAAGTTGTCTGTATTAAGTAGACTGTGTTTAACACACAAAAGAGTGATTATCAGTTCAACACACAGTTATAGAAATTCTACAGATTATTATTATTATTATTTTTTTACTGCGATGGTAACAGATTTGATATCGATCTTTTAAAAAAAAATATTATTAAAATAAGGCCATAATATTTTTGACTCATAGCTGAAGTTAAGTTTCTCCAGCTCTCCCCAGGTTGGCAAAGAATGCATCAGATTGAGGCTTTAATTATGGAATATTTAACATTTTCTTAGAGGAGCATGCCCCAGAACCCCCCTAGAGGGGTAATATCCTTCTCACCTTTTCACCCCTGACCCGCTTTTCATGCCTGATTTAGTCTACATGTGCATACATAACTTTTAAAAACTAGCTATTTAAATGCACTGATTGAAAGCTTCGTTGACAGATTTGAAGTTGAAGTTATAAATGAAAGTCCATTATTGTCGCCGAATGGGGCAATAAATTACATCTGCATTGTTAGCATTATCATTATTACCTAGCATACAAGCTGTAATAGCTGAAAAAAGAAAGTATAACCGCAACAACTCCAAAATCTCACTGGAATAAAGCCTACACTTGCCCAGCTGGCTCGTCGTTTTGAGTTCGCAGTCTCACAGGATGTTTCTCAATGACAGGATGATGCTCGTTCATAGCAGTGGTACGTTACTGCTTTGCATAGGGAACAAAGCACCTTTCTGTTCGGCTGTAGTTTAAAGTATTCCCATATTTTGGATGATCGTGGTCTGGCTTTATGTGATAATATGTGTGACTTTGTGTAATTTTCACCATGAGCTGGAGCAGAAGCTGCCATGACTCGATATTTAATTGTAAATAATGAATGAATGTGACGCGTCGACGCTTTCCATGCATGTCGACGTATTTTCATAGTCGACGTAATCGAATGACGTCGACGCGTCGCTGCAGCCCTAATTAGAATGCAAGCGAGATCGGCATCTCTCTGTTGCCTATAGGCCTATTTAGCTTGTCAAAGCTCCCTCCATTTTAAAATTACGTATGGGTTCGGGTCTATATTTTAAATGATCAGCCGGGTCCGGTCCGAATCTATTACTTCGGGTCCCGGGTCTGTTTAACATTGTGTGTAATACCCGTGCGATCGGAGTGCAAAGTGCAATCTCAAGCGCGTGTCATGTTTCTATGGCAACCAGAGCAGAGCTTCCGCCGGACCGCGCTTTACATTTTCTCCTATTTTTATAATAGTATAAATGAGCCGTCTTGTTTAATCTTAAAGTTTTGGTGGTCAGATTTAGACTCAATGAAGAGCAGAGAGCACAGATATGATCAAGCTGAACAAGCAACAAGCGATCGTTATTATAGTTCAAAAGGGCAAACAGTTAAAGTTATTATGCGAGTTAACTCGAGTCAGAATGTGCATGTGCAAGGTTGCATTTGTCATCCATCACCGTGACATCAAGTGGACATTTAAAGCTGAAATAATGAGTGGATTAAGCTTGGAATAACGAGAGAAATAACATGGATAGAACTTTCTTGTCAGTGGATTGTAATGCATCACAGTCAGTCAGGTCACGGTACAAGGAAGTGAGACGACGGCTACTAAAATTAGGTAAGACAAAAAGTTTTATTTTTCGCAACTCGTGTGAAATAATATGTGACGACAATCGGTGACGACAATCTTTCTGCCGGGTTCGGGTCCAGTTTTCAAATAATAGACGAGTCCAGGCAGTACATTTATGATTTATGATGGGTCCGAGTCCAACTTTTGAAATGAACGACGGGTCCGGTCGTTTCGAGTGTAGCACATTACGGGTTCTTTCGGTTCGGACATGAATTTTTGGACCCGTGAAGACCTCTAAGATGTGGCGCTCCTAACCGCGCACGCGCACAATGTCAGAGTGATAAGCTAGCAAGAGATCTTGCGCGTGCAGCCAAACCCCCCTCAAGTTTGTTGCGTCTGTAAAATGATACTAGCTAAGACTTTTTCTTCGTCGACGTTTTCTTTGCTTTTATTGGTGGTAGTCCGGTGTTTCCCTTTGTGTTTGGCGGTTTCGCCGGGTTCCGCATGAAGTTAGAGAAAATAGAGGAGTCAAAGGTTACATGACGTGATAGACGGGCGACAAAACGGAAATAAAGAAACGGCCCGTGTCTTCGAATTAAACTATACATTTCTCCGGATTTGAAAGTTGGTGGAAACTGCCTGGATAAACATATCTAATAGAAATATATAACATAGATACAGTTATTTTTGCCATTTTTAAAGCAGAAAAAATACATTTTGTGCCTTTAATGTTGTAGGGAATAAAGTGATGCTTCTTAATGCAGCAGGTATGATATCACTTTAATTACTGGTTATAATTAACAAACCCTAGGTCTAGTTATGAAATGACTTCACTCAAGTGCCATAGTAAGTGTTACCCTGGATAGCCTCCTCGTATTGTGTTAAACAGTCTGAAAATAAGAATATGTCAAGACTACAGCGCTGATCCTGAGCACACATGGTATCTCCTGTCTGTGTCAATATTGATCGTCTGTGCAGTGCATGCTGGGATCCACACAGATTTCTCTGATTTCGTTCTCATTCAAAGGCAGTTCACAAAAATGTAGACTGCAGGAATGAACGGGAAAAAAGGAAAGCTTTTGGTTCCAGAGCCCCCAAAATAATTCTGCTGCAGTGCTTTGCTGTGAGTTTGTTATGGTTTGAAAATGACAGATTGTGAGCACCATAGCTTTGTTTCTGCCAGATAGTTTATAGTTCTTTTTTTAGCGAGGTCATTTTTACGATGATAATAACAGTTTAACATCGCATTTGATTCTGATCGAGAGAGGTTTATCAATTAAGTCAATAATGACAAAAATATGTTTTGTTTGACTACACTGTAAAATCATATTGTAAAACTTACAGTAAATTGACAGCTCTTAAGGCCAATTTATACTTCTGCGCTGAGGGTTGGCTACGCACGTAGGTGACGCCATCATGAGCATTTATACTTCTGCGTTCAGGTCTTGCAGGGCTCCACCAGACTAACACACACATCCGATACACTCACAACAGTTTAAAAGACAATGGTTAAAAGACATAACCGGCATAGTTTATAGGATGCACAATATATCGGCCACATTTTCGGTATCGGCCGATATATGATCATTTTTAATGTTATCGTTATCGGCCCAACAAGAACATTTAACCGATATCTAAAAGCCGATAAATAATGTATTATTTCCTTGAGCTGAGGCACTTTAGATGTCCACTGTTCAACATTGAAATACGATTGAAATCATTTTTAGAAAGGAAAAGACCGTTAAAGTGCAAAATGTGCAGCGCAAGTCTGTCATATTGGCTACACAACATTAAAATAAGAACAATATAATTGTGTTTATATCTTGGCTTTCAATGAGGAAAATCAAAAATTGTCAAAAAATTTGGATTTAGATTTATCGGCCAAAATATCGGTTATCGCCTTTCAAATATAAGGAATTATCGGTTATCGAGTCTCGAGCCAAAATTGTCATATCGGTGCATCCCTAATAGTTTATATGAATACTCTTCAAATAATGACATTTAGACATACTGTTGTGTATATTATTTTGTCCATTCAGTCGAAAAAGAGCTCAATTCATTACTCGCGCGCTGTATAGGTGTCTATGGCTGCAAGCTTTGGTCGTGTGTACAGTATGCGCACAGAAAACCACACCGAATATAGTTTTTTTTTGCGTCGTCACTCACTATCTAACATTTTTGTCTAGTTTTTATTCTTTGAATATCCGTTGTTTAACCAGCACAACATATTTGCGATGTCATGAAGCCATTTGATAGATGTACCGCGGAACGAGTCTCTGCGAGTAGCCAGCCAGTGATAGTAACGAAGACGCGCTCCGTTGTAGTCAGCGCTTGGTCGGTTATTTTTGACATTTGGCATAAGTTAGCCTAATAGGCTAGTAATAAACGAACACACATAAAAAATGTCTTTCGTCCTGTAGGCGTCCTGGAGAATATTTCTGTTCGCCCTAAACACATTTTCTATCATCCCCAGGACGATAGACGCCGTTAGTCTCCGAGCCCTGAGGTCTTGGTTGCTCTGCAGTACTGCTCCAGAAACGCTAGTTAGCGATGGAGGGTTTTCTCTTCTACTCTCTCTTCTCTCTCTCTTCTCTCTCTCTCTCTCTCTCTCTGTCTGTCTGTCTGTTAAAACTGACAAGACATGCTTATTTTGTGTGAAACTACTTTTTGAGTGAAATCATATTAATTTTGTCCCCCTGCTTTCACTTTAATTGAGCGCTACGTTTCAGCTGCTGCTCACGCGCTGCCCCTGCTCCCGGTGAAAACTTTGATTAACATGCTAGCCCAAAAAAATATGCGCTGCTCACGTGCAACACCTTTAATTTAGACATTCCCTGATGAAACGTCCTCATGATTGATTTGTGAATTATTGTTTTGTTTTTGTGAGCTGTGACCAATATAAGCGCGTGAATGCAGCATGGATCTGAATGCAGGGAAATCAGCGGAAGTGAATCGCCATCATTAAGAAATGAGATCGCATTTGTGTTTGAAATCAAGAGTCGCGATTTTTTCGATTAATCGTGCAGCCCTAGACAGAGTGCAAGTACTATCAAAAGCAATTAACATATTGTGATATAAACTTTAGTAATGATGCAACAATGGACCGATTGGGCAAGTGACATTTCACCACGCCCTAGAGTGTAGATTGACCAATCACAGCGCAGCCAAGAACGAAGCTCCCACAGAGGTCTGACACTTTTTCACAGCGCTCCATTGACTTTCAACACAGGCGTCTCATAGTTTTGGTCTCCTTTGGCTATTACTGTCGTAGTTTTACCAAAAATATGGATTAAACGTTGTGCCTGGGGCATTTGTAACACAGATACGCGTTTCCCAGAGAGGTCGGAGGGGGTGTCCGTTTTTCAAGCGGCAACATTCTAATCTGAAAGCTGAAGCCTACCCGGGAGTGCGATAAACTGTATCTCAAATCTGCTAAAGGGCAGCCTTTAGTTTAGATCATATTTAGATATAAAATGTATGAAAAATGAGGGCTGTTAACTTTGATTGACAGCTGAATTTTTTCCCTTTCTAGAAAGTCAATTCCTGACAAGTGTCCGTCTTTGGATTAAACTGTGTGGACGTCCTCAGTCAGCTAAACCCCTCAAAGATCAACAAGCACATCTTTTTTGCTTCTAACCTTACAGCAGGGCTCGAGACTGACGGCGTCTGCTCGTCCTGGCGACGATAGAAAATGTGTTTTAGGACGAACAGAAATATTCTCCAGGACGCCTACAGGACGAAAGACATTGTGTGTGTGTGTGTGTGTGTGTTCACAGGGCTCGAATTTCAGCACGGGATTGCATGTATTGCGCATAATTCTAATCATTTCCGCAGGTCTCCTATTTATATTTCGGGATATTCCCGCAATCGTAATCAACACTGATTCTAAATTCAAATCATTATTTTAATAACCATCTGCCATACGCAATTTCACAAACAGCCTGTGTGTTCAGCGGTGCCGCGTCTTCCAACTCTTCTCTCAAAATACTCTTGTGTTGTGGAAGGCAAGCATCAAGCGCTGCCGCGATAATACACACTGGAGTTCAGGAGTCGGGACATGACGGTATATTCACTTGCACAATAGGGCCAGCAGTGCATCTTGAATGAAGTTTACCATTTGCACGTCTTTTTAGTCTTACCAGTTTAAACATTCAAGCGATTTTAAACTAATCAGTGCTCGTGCGCTCTCTGGGATAATTTTCTATATGCGCACATTCATAGAAAATCCGCCTCAAGAACAGCTGGCCAGGAACAAAAGTTATTTTTCACGGTTTGTATTGCTTTAGCACGCAAAACTGTGTCGATTTCGGTCTTCGTGAGTATAATAGTCTAAACATAGTCGGTTTTTGTCTTTAATAAGCATAAAACGTATGCCAGTATAATGAACTCAGAATTCGTGCACTTGCTCTTAAAGTGACAGCAACTATATGTGACAGTCATTCATTTTGTTGTCAAAAAAACAAAAGAGAGCTTTAAAATAAATTAATCAAGAATAATAGCCTATGTATTTAATTTATTCAGGACTAAAATACTATCCAGTGTTATTTTCCATTTGATTTCTTTATCCAGTTTCTGTCTGAATACTAGTGTTAGACCTATTCCAAAACTTTACTCGTTATTTGTCTTTATTTGTATCTTTATTCTATTGTATTTATTTGTGCAACTTTTCTCAATTTAATTGAACAATTTAAATCAAGCTTCGTGTTGTGTAAATTCTTAACAACATTACCCCATTGTAGAAATGCAATGAGCGCAAACATTTAGGCAAGATAAATAAATTTGTTTGGCAAAAATTAAGCTATTTTTTTAAGTCACAGTAGTTAAATCTGTATCTGTATTGCATGTTCAAACTTTAAAATCATTCATATTAACTGGTTAATTGATTTTTTCTCTGGAAGTATGTAGGTTTGGAAATTTTAGAGAAATTCTAAATTAATGCATTACAGTTGAACAAAATTTTAGTCATCAGAATTGTTTTAGTAAACTAACAGCTATGGATGATAATAACAAAGTACAGAAACAAAATATTTATTTTGGGACGGTTGACATTCACTTTAGGACGGTTCAAATTGTTTTTCAGGACGGTTCCAGGACGGAGGTGAAAAAAGTTAGTCTGGAGCCCTGCCTTACAGTGAAGTTATAGTAGTCAGACCGTTTTAGGTTATGATTTCGGTTCTCATACTCGATTGTTGATACGCTAGCACACGCTGCTTATAAATACAATGTTATACTCGTGTAGTCCGTTTGCTTTGTAATAACGATTATAGAAGTGAATAGAGATCCAGCTTTGCGTGAACAGTGTTGCTCCCTAATATTGTTAGTCCCAGCTAATTCTCATTTAGTAGATATGCGGTGGTTCATTTTTTGACAGTGACCGGTGACGTTATGCTTTTGCCTCTATTTGGATGCCTTTTTTCTTGCGTTTCACCTGTGTCTTAAATTTAGCCTTCAAACGCATATGCATGCAGCCCCTTTTGCCTACTTCTATCGGATACTTTATTTGCTGCTTTATAAAAGTTTGATAACATTTCAGCAGGAAGAGCTGTCACAGCATAAGCCATGTTGATACCATGTTGATGATGAAGTTTGATGGACGTAAAAACAGTAACTAAGGGGGCGGGGCTTAGCCAAAGGTGAATTCTGTAACACTTGTACAAAACGTGTTTTTAGCCGCGTTTCCACCGCAGGAACTTTCCGCAGGAACTAGGAACTTTTGGTACTCGGTGTGTTTACACCGCAGGAACCAGGGTCTAAATGAAGTTCCGGGTAAACATTTCCCCCCAGAAAGTACCTGCTGGCGAGGTGGTACTTTTTCAGAGTTCAGGAACTTTCGGGGTGGGACTTGTGCGCTGAACATGCTGATTGGTTCTTACCACGCGTTCGTCCCATCCATCTCACGGTCAATGTCTGCTGATAAAAAACATCTACTTTTATGTCTAGCATTACGAGCTTTCTGAATATGCTTTGGGTGCTCTTCTCTTTTCTGCCGTTTTGTTAATTACCTCGTTAGTAAACCAAATCGCACACAAAAGAGCAGCAAAGCTTGAATCTCCTCCATACAAAACTTAAAACAAACACGCAGGCTAGGAAGAGAAGTCGCACGCAGTTTAACCATGAGTTTAACGTCACTATAATCTTCCCGCCTTGGACCGGTACTTTAGTACGCGGTGTAAACGCAGTAAGCAAGCAGTCTGGGGAAAAAAAGGTTCCTGTGAAAAAAGTTCCTGGGACAAATAGTTCCTGGTAATTGCGGTGGAAACGCGGCTTATGTGAAGTGCCGAATCACTTTCGCTGTATGTGCAGTTCTCTTAAATTTTCAAATAACTGATTTGATCTGATAATCTGTGTGGATTAATTTGCTCGTTCAACCAACAAGCTAATTGAAAAAATGTTTGTGGGAATTTCCCTCCTCATGCGCTAAACCTGCAGGAATTAATAAAATGGTGATCTGTTGGCTGACTGTATTGAATAATTCATAGCGAAACTATTGTTAAGAATGTTTGCAAGTGTCTGTCTGCTGACTTTCTGTGATATTTGACCTCAGATATTTCCTCGTCTGATTGCTTTGGCTGTGTTGTCCTGTGAACTGTGCCAAATGTATTGGTCTCCTGCTAAGGACCGTTGTTTTCCCTCAGCTTAGAAGACTCAGAACAGGTGTCCTCCCTCTCAGAGCGATTAAGGCCTTCTGGACCGCAGTCAATTCAACGACAACCGCAGCACTATTGTCCCTACAGACTGATTCATTAACTTCATACTCCCATTTATACATTTGTGTTTGATGCTGTTGTCTGGTCTGTTTAATTGATAAAGTTTCCTTCAAGATGATTAAATATTTTGGTCTTGCAGCCTTGGCAGATAGATGGAGGTTTGATTGTAAGATTTAGGTTGTTCTATTGATAACATGAAATGACAGTTATGTGTTTAATCATCACAAGAGCTGTTATCCAATGAAAATCCCCCTTTATTCTCCCTGCCAGACTCTATTATTATTAGACTGTATTATTAGAAAAATAAAAATACTAGGGTTAGGGCTGGGCGATATCCAAAAAAAAATTATCACGATAATTTTTCTTATATCAGTCGATATCAATAATTATTACGATATATGTTGAATCTTTATTTCTAAAATATGTTTTTATTAAGTTTAAAGACAGAGTGATAGTGTGATAGAGTGTTACTTGTGTTTTAAACGACTATTTAAATGTATGTTCATTAACAAAAACAGTAACATCTGTTTTTTTTTTATGTAACAACCACATTTTTATTTGGTAAAAAGTTATACTCTGACTGTTTGAGTTGTATTAAAATTAACCATTGTTCATCCAGTATCATGCATTTAGATCATGATAACCACAGATAAAACCAGGTATAGCCTATAACTTAGCACCTTACTATCATGGCATAACTTTATGGTTTCTGTGGTATTTGAATGAAAAACAGTAGCCAAACAGTTAAATACATTATTTAATACTGTACTTATATTCCATTAGTCATTTAATACATTGTCTACATTAATAGTATTATATAATTCAATATGTATATCCCACTTTTCATGGTGCAGTTAATATTACTAGGTTAACCTTGCAGTAAATCCATGGTAGGCTAAATTGATTCAGTATCAATTCAGATTCTGACTGTATCGTTGCACGCAGTGTTTCTCCTTTTTGTCAGCGGTGTTTCATCTGCCTTTAAACTAGGGTTGTAACGGTATACCGGTATGGCGGTTTATCGCGATATTGACATGTACGATTATCATATCGCGCACATTTACTTATCCGCGGTAAAAAAAAAAAATTAAACCAGAATTCACCTGCACTGCCGCATGCAACTTCTTTCATCTTGACTGCTTACACTCCATACCTGTACAGCGCTGAAAATGTCAGAGACAGAGGCTGCGAATCTCTATCTCCCGCCGAAAAATAAATAAAATCTGCAGTATGGGAATATTTTGGATATCCGAAAACGATCGTGGTGTTGTCCTTGAAGATGGATATCCAATTTGCAAGATATGTGGACGAAGAGTGGCTGCAAAAGCAGGAAACACGTCGAACATGTTCTCCCATATTCAGGAACACCATCCCTCCGTGAAGATAAAGGTTATTCATAACTTTTATAACTTAAGGCCATATTATTTCTGTCATGCTGAGGGAATCCCGGTCTGTCAAAAAGACGCACACCCGTCTTTCTGTGTTACAATACAGATATGCCACGTAAAATGCGCGATTTAAAAGATAGATGGATGAATAAATCAAAATATAGCTGCAGTAGCCTAAATCAAATCGCGATGTGCGTGTCTGTGAATATACAACGCAAAAAGACTCGTGTGCAAGCCCCTTCTATATTCAGCGCGTCTCTGTATGAATGAGCAGCGCCGTTTCGTAGATCTAGTACACTCTCAAGTACGCATGACGCACATTGTTTTTAACACTAGAAGTGCCAGAATTCCAAAACTACTAGAACGGCCACAAGCGGTCATTTTGACCGTTAGATTCAAAACAGTGTTTATTTCGTTGTTAAATTATTAAATTATTTTCGTCAACCACATTTTTTCAAAGACGAAAACGAGACGATAATAATAATATTATAATGACAATGATAATAAATAGGCTAATAATAATAATAGGACTTGCAGAACTAGTGAACAGTCCATGCAGCAAAACAAACAGCGCAGGACAGGGCAGCGGAACTCGCAGGATCATCCGACATGAACGGAACATCTGGATCGGCCGTGTCTGATGGAGGAGGAAATGTTAACTTGCACCCAGGAAACGTCGCTTTCACTTTCCACCTCCGATTGTTCCCCTGCATCCGAATCATCACTCGTCAAGTTCTGAAGCATATCCAGGGCATCCTGTAGTCCGGTTTTATTTCTGATCAACAACTAATGTAGAAATTATTATATAGCAAACACCGCTGTGACCGGACGGACCTCTGTTGACAGTTGAGAGAGACCACGATCAACCGCGGGATATTTAACAAAAAAAATACAGCGAAATTCAGTGCGGTCAATATGACCGTCTATGGCCGAAATAGGTAAATATGTTCATTTTTTTGTTTTGCCTTACGTTTACGTAACTTAATTTATATGAAAAGCATTTTAAATGAAAATACAGACAATTTTAGGAAAAGTCAGGTACCAGCAGGATTTAATTATTTTTTTCAACAAAGTTATTGTAGATATAAAATTCAAAACGGTCAAAACGTTCTAGTGTTAAAGCTGTCTCACCCACTATGTGAAGACGTGAACACATGAACATATACAGACAGAGAACACTTAATGTGCACTTTATAATTGTTTTTTAAAAGCATAATCATCAAATACACTGAATGAAACTCATAGGTGTTCAGTACAACCTGTAAAAAAAAGTTTGGTTTAGTCTAGGACTAAAATAATGACTAAAATATATTACTATTGTGTATAATTTTTTTGTCCATGTTTTAATTTAATAAACCTCTCTTGTGTAAACAAACTAAAGTTGTTACATTTTATCTGATTGCATTTTCAAAAATACATTTTGTATTCAATCACAGAATCCAGACCAGTTATTTCAGACAACCCAGAATTTCTGAGGAAATAAATAAACATTTCATAACTCTATTAAAGAAAACTTGTTACAATAAACCATGTTCAACCAAAAAACATATCTTTTTTTATTAATTTAAGGGCCATTGTAGCTGATGATGATTATAATAATGATAGTTTAATATCGTATACCGTGAAACCGTGATATTTTCTGAGACGATTATCATACCGTGAAAATCTCATACCGTTACAACCCTACTTTAAACTGGTTTAAACTTTACATTTGTGTTCTTCACTGAACTCAAGCGCTTCTCACTGGATCTTGTGAGGGAGACGATTAGAGTGCGAGTGTGCGTGAGCTCGCGCTGCGCTCAGTGCGCTGCTGTTTGGACTTTGAGCCGAGCGGATAAATGCTCCGTGTGGCGCGCGCTGTTCAAATGAGTTTCGTTCCGCTTTTGGCGTATAAACATTATCAAACATTTATCGACCTCTTGATATCGTTTTATCGAGAAAAATTCTATCGCGATAATTATCGTTATCGTTTTATCGCCCAGCCCTAACTAGGGTATTTAAATTTTATACGTTGCTACGTTGAATCCATGATAAATCCGAGGCATAGCTCACTGTTATAATTGAATGCACTGGGGTGGTGCTGTGCAACGTGTTTAACAAGTCGATTGTATTTGATCACAATGTCGTCTGCCTTGCAAAGTTTGGAATTACTTTGATAAAACATGATTTAAATGATCTCACAAAATGGAATTACTTTTGATCAAATTTATTAACGAAACTGAGTTATCATTTTATCACCACCACAATAGAAATCACATGAAATCAAAACACCAGTCGAATGAGGAAAGAAAAATAACGTCTTTCTCGTTAAACATCATTTAAGTAAACGAAAATTCAATTTTTATTATTCCATTTTATGAGGCCAAATATTTGAATACAATATTTTTTAAAAATACACATCCCTAGTTTCAACTCCTTTAGGATTTATTTGGTTATTTTGGCAATTTGGTTAATTAACTCATTAAAAAGAGTTTTAATGAAGTGAAACCACATTTAGTTTAATTGACAAGCATAAGCGTTTAAATTAGATCTTGAATCTCACTAATCCTGTCAAGAACATGTTTGTGGCCTATTTTCATTTTAGAGTTTATAAGTGATTAGAAATGATTTTGCATTGTCTTTGATGTGTGAAATGAGTCGTGACGTGTAGTATGGTGTCCCATACTCGGAATTTGTGCTCTGCATTTCACCCATCCAAGTGCACACACACAGCGGTTAGTAAAACGCTACCTCTCACAAAGTGCTGTGGACTGTGGTAATGTCAGATTTGCGATTGTAGCATTGAAAATGTTGGAGACATTGCAATTACACACTTTCCCACGGCACGCTTTGTTTTTGAACAGGAGCTCTTGGCCTTATATAAGCAGGCATGTGAAGTTCACTGCAGCCAACCTCTTGCTTGCAATATGGCCACTTAAACACACTGGTGTGACTCTTGCGATCTGTTCTCAAACAAATCACAGAGATGGAAAAAACAAGAAGTGCTTTTTTTAGTGCTTTGTTGTCCGCTGTGTCATTTTTATGAAAATGATTAGTCAGAATGAGAAATTTTAGGTATTTTAATCTGCCCCATAAACTGTTCTACATATGGGCTACTTTATCATCTGAAGTGTAGAGGTTTTTAAATGTCACAGTAACTTATTTTCCATTTGGTTAAAATTTACAACAAACATTTGGAATGATTTTCGCATTGATTTGAACAAAAACGGTAGACGTGCTCAATGGAAATGGAAATCCGTTCTCTGCCAGTGAGTAAGTGTGCCGGTGCTGTCCTGAACGCCAACCAATCAGTCTCGCTGTACCAACCAATCTCGCTGTAACCCATTAAATGCCCAGTTATCATTTCATGATCGATCTTCGTTGTCACATCAGAGTATAGTACTCATGCACTTCCCTAAAACATACCTTGATTGTTTTTAACTAGATTTACATTTTTGTATTTTACTTCTTGTATTGAACAATTTGTATATAAATATATTTTAACATAATATATATATATATATATATATATATATATATATATATTGGCTTGGATATGTTAGATATTTATTAGGGATGCACCGATACCACTTTTTGGAAAACGAGTACGAGTACTTGCATTTCAGTACTCGCCGATACCGATACCGAGTACTTAATAAAAAATACATGATTTAAAATCAGTTTTAACTATTTTTCCAATTTATTTAATTATATTTTATTTCATTATATATATATATATATATATATATATATATATATATATATATATATATATATATATATATATATATATATATATATATATATATATATATATGTATATATATTCTTTTTTTCTTTCTTTTTTTTCCAAATAGTTAAATAAAAAAAAATCAATTCAATGACTATTATTTATGATGGTACATTTATGAAAGCATTGAAGGCTACATGCTGTTTATACGAAAATATTGATGATATTGAGAAATATTGCTTATAAAAAATCAAGAGAAAAAGCAACCTTATGCACACATTATTAGTAGTAGCAATTTTGATTAATAGAGATGTAGTTAAATCTATTGTACAGTAGCCTAATATAATTATTTCTGTCAATTTCTTACCAAACTTTTATTTTGACGGGTTGCCGTGAAGACCTTTGAGTTTCTGTGCGTGTCTGATACATAGACACTGGGCGTTTCTCAATGTCAAAGGGAAGTATCCTTGACATTGAGAAACACCTAGTAAAAGAAATGATATGACGATCGTTTTTCTCAAATGAAACGGTAAAATACCTACCGTTACTCATGAAGTGACTCTCGGAGATGAAATCATGAATCATGTCATCATATCGTGAGGCAGCAGAGACGGGAGAACAGCGCGAGCGTTCTAGCTAATACTAGCTAATTCCGCTTCACTCTCGGCTTATTTAACAGCAGCAAAACTGGACATTATAGTCACAAATTATGTCATGCTTATTTGAGTTAAGAGAACTGATGGGGATGTTCTTTTAATTGTTATTCAAGCATTGTTTGTCTCGTGACCAACTCACCATGCATGAACACACTTCACCGATAATCTCACTTGCAGATAACTCTGGCTGGATCAGCAGGTTGCAGGATGTGTCGCGTGTTATACACGAGTGTTGCCAGCAGGGACAGTGTAAAGTGCGCTCTGGTGGACAATCTATACAACTCCAACACTCATGGGTCGAGCGTCACTCGAGCTTCAGTGTGTGTGAGAGGTAGCTAACGTTAAATGAAACCGCGCGTCTGCACTGTTCATTCACACAGAGACAAGCAGAACATGCAGGTTTTATATTTAAACAGTCGTTTTGCAGTTTAATATACACAGACACACATCAGCAGCGCCGCCGGTCGCCATGTCTCAGCGCTTTCATGATGATGACGCAACTTCACGCCCTTCGTGCATGCATGTGCAAACGGAACTGGGTTTGATCAGGTATTCGGTACCACCGGGACTTGGTACCGTGACGTTTACATTTTTTTAGTACCGACTTGGTCCACGCGGCTGACAGGTCTCGTCTCGCCTTCTCCCGCTCTGAGCTGCAGCCGGGGCCTGGGGGCGGGCACTCAGCGCCTGTGATTAACCCATTTCTCAGACCGTGGTATCGGTCCCCGGTATCGGGGGACTTTTAACGAGTAGGAGTACTTTAAAAATGTGGTATCGAGGCTGAGATCCCGATACCGGTATCGGTATCGGTGCATCCCTAATATTTATTTTAGACTAGGTGTATATTGCTTGTATTTGGTGAGTTATTTTGCAGTAGAGCCCGACCGATAAATGATTTTAAAGGCCGATACGATACAAATATTTGTTGGTTTTAAAATCCGATATATCGGCCGATTATTTTTATTTATTTTTTTTCTATGCGCAACAAAACATTAAAAGATTTCCCTAACATTAGTTATTTGTAGTTGTTTATGAGTTTTAGCTAAAATAATATGATAATGCATTTTAAAAAGAAATTTGTTTCTTTTATTGTCACAACAGAACAGACTGATGATAGTGGCATTAGCTAGCTTTGTGGTTAGCTAGTCTATGATGAGCCATAATTTAGCAATGGATTACATCATTCTGCAAATTGTAAAACATACATTTTCAATATAACAGGCCAAGGAGAGATGATGCGTCTCATTGCTATAACTGTCACGCGCTATTAGAGAAATACTTCAGCCACATTGTCAAAAGTTAAAAGGACAGTCAGTCAACTACACTGTAACAACGTAACATAACTATTACTAGCTAATTCCGCTTCACTCTCGGCTTATTTAACAGCAGCAAAACTGGACATGATAGTCACAAATGTTGTCATGCTTATTTGAGTTAAGAGAACTGATGGGGATGTTCTTTTAATTGTTATTCAAGCATTGTTTGTCTCGTGACCAACTCACCATGCATGAACACACTTCACCGATAATCTCACTTGCAGATAACTCTGGCTGGATCAGCAGGTTGCAGGATGTGTCGCGTGTTATACACGAGTGTTGCCAGCAGGGACAGTGTAAAGTGCGCTCTGGTGGACAAACTATACAACTCCAACACTCATGGGTGAAGCGTGTTTCGTCCGTTTTTATTTTATTTTTGAAATATTCGGTCATTATAACTGCCGATACCAATAGTTTGGAAAATGCCTGCCGGCAAAATCTGTCTGGGTCTATTTTGCAGTGCGTTTTCTTGAAAAGACATATAAAAGAGATATTTAATATAGAAGGAATGGCGCAGGAATCCTTTGAGGGAGATGCTGGATTGAACATTGCAGCCAGTGAGTTTCTGCTGTTGTTTTGCCTCGAGGCCAAAGTGATGAGTGTTGTGTACAAGCATTGAGGAAGTGAAGTGAACTGGATATCTGAGTCAGTCTGAAATGCTGTGTCCGGTTACACTCATAAAGGAAATATAAACGAGTAAATGCACATCACTCTGTCTTTGCTCATCTCAGCCCTGTTGTTGCATAATGTTGGATGTTTTCAGAATTAGTGCAAACAGATCATTAATTCTTAAACGACAAGTGTCTTGGATCCTGTCTAGGCCTGATATAATCTGTCCAACTTTGCTTGTTTAGTGGGTGTTTGCTACACTGAATTTGTAAGGATTGAATTAGTGTCTTAAAACCAAGAATGAATCTCAAAACTCTTTGCTCCTAAACTGTTTTTTTGTTTGTTTTTTATTCAAAATATAATTTCTTTTTGTCTGTAAGAGATGACCTGGACTTGTTCTTCACTCTTAGTTTTTAGATGCTTGTGCTCATCTGAATAATCTGCCTGCTTTATTGTGTAAGTGCTTGTATGTTTTGAGTTTTCCAAACCAAACTGCTGATAATGCCAGTGTACACCCGCTTTTCCACCGTCGGGACGATTAACCGAAAATAATTCGAAACCGAAATTCAGACAAGCCTAGAACCGACGTGATTTTACCATGTCGGTTATTTCGGTTTTTGAATACTATTAATATATCCGCCCACTGTGTGTTAACGTACTTTCCCCTTAAACATAGTAGTCACGTCACTCCACCCCGTCCAGTCAGCGACATTGAAACAACATGAGCCCCTTTCACACAGCGCGTTCATCCCGGGAAATTGCCAGAACAAACACCTGTGTGAGCGCAAACACGGCCCGGGATTGGTGCCACCAGGTTGGGGACAGAGTAACAATTGCTGTGTTCAGTCCATGGTTCAGTCACGGAGCGCGCGCTGTGTGAACAAAAGTCGTAATGTAATCAATGTCGCGTTGCAGCTACATGATGCCGCTTAAGCCGGGATCGTTCGCCAGCGTTAAACGGTACGTAATGCGCTAGTTTATTATCGAATCAGAGAAAAACAAATGCGCAAGCGTGGTTTTTCGAAAAGAAATCGCAACTCATAAGCAAACTATAGACGCTGCTGAGACATGTCAAGTGTCTTTGCGGGTAACTTGTGTGTGAACGCACTCTCTGATTCCTAGAATACTGAGTCAACTCAGCAACAGGAGCTGCTTTTACCAAAGAAACACGCAAAAAAAAAGAGAGAGAGAGACAGACAAACACCCAGCAACAAGTGCCTCCACTCCACAAAGCAGCTCACGATAACACAGGCATTTACAGATGCCATACAATATGAAAAGGATTAGTTTTTTAGTTTTATACAAGTTATATTTTACTTTTTAGATGGCAATATTTACAATAATTTATTTTATTTACAAAAATAACTATTTTCTACATTTTTTATTATTTTAAAATATTTAATAAGCATTAAAAGCTATCTGTGTGTTTCCTTATTTTAGAATCTCAAAGATTATGCACTAAAAAAAATAAATACATATTTACAGAATAAGCCTTGCCAGTCACATATGAGAAAAAAAAATCGTTCAATAATCGTAATCGAGGTGACTTGTTCGATTAATCGTGATTATGATTTTAGCCCAAATCGTTACAGCCCTAGTTCCAGTTGTATTTCTACTTGAGCCTGGTATGACACGGGCACGACTCATAAACCGTTCTCAGCCCGGAATTCTCAGCATGGTTAGCTAACGTCCCGAACTGTGCTGGTAGAATCTGTGAAGTGAAGTCGTCAGTCGGGATTTCTCACTTCCCAGATAGCAAAGGTACATTTTTAAAATGGCTACTAAAGATCTGTTAATCTGCTGTGTAAAGACATCTGATAAACATCTTAGAGAAAGCAGTTTTACAGGTTTAAACATCTTAATGACATCTTCTAAATGTCTTTGACATCTAACAGGAAACTTCCCTAAAGACGTTTTGCAGATGAGCAAATACTTAAAAAATTACATCTTGCAGTTGTAAGTCCAAACATCAAATAGACGTCTCCAAGATGTACTTGTGCTATCAGGGCTGTATGTTGCCTGGCTACCAGTTTCCCAGTTTCGCTGCTGGAGTGGGTAAGCACGCTATTTGAGTGATGTAAACAAAGTAATAATAAAATTCAAAGCAATATCTGATCATTCTCCATTATGCGGTTGCTTACATCAGTAAACCATTGTGTAACCAAGGCAACAACTGACGCATTTGTATTACATTCCAAAGCGCAGCCATTATCAGCCCCACAGTGGAAACCGTAACAGTACCAGCTGGACCGGATCAGCATGGAATGGAACGGTTACACATTGAAAACCGTTCACACCGTACGGTGGAAAATTGGCATGTGTGAGCATGCTGGTTTTAGGTAGCACTCTGTGTAGGAAGCAGACATTACAGTCAGCAGCACTTCCTGTCTTCCTGACAACTTTAATATACATCCTGACAACTTTAATATACATGTTGATTTGAATTAGGGGTGGGGAAAAATTTATTCGAATGGATGCATCTCGATGCAAAAGTGGACTATTCTGAATTGATTCATAAAAATGAAAAAACAATTTTCTAAAATTGTTTTCTTCTTTTTTTTCTAACTGTGCGTTCACATTGCCACCGACTTGAGCTTCCAAAGCTGCCGGAAGTCATTCATTTTCAATGGAAGCTGGCTTTTCTCAGCTGCAAGGAGCGGCAAATCCATCGACGTCGCGTTTTGGGCGTTTTGAGCGATTTGAGCGTCAATCAGAAAGTTGAAAGAAGCTCAACTTTATCGCGGTTCAGCGGAAAACGCCAGCAACCAATCGGAATATAGACGTCATTCATGCTGGCTGATTCCGGAAAACATTGAATGTAAACTTTCGTTCCTACCAAAACATTAGTTCCGAAAATGGAAGAGACGCTGAATCATCTCCGTTGCTGTGTTTCCTATTGGTTTCGTATCTTTTATGACATGACAATGTTTGCTTATAGGGACCGCATGAGCACAACTTTTTTTTAAGTATTTACGAACGCTCGTTTTAAGCGGGAATGCAATTAATTTGCTCACGGTGACACCCAATTTGACCGCAAATAATAATAATAATAGCTAACTATTTTTTTCCCCCACCAAATGTGACCAAAACAGTTATATAAAAAAATGCTGTCATTATAAAAGGTACATCTTCGATGTATCTTGTTTTTTTCTATATATTACATTTCATGGTGTGACGCTTCTCATTCTCCCTGCAACGTCAGAGTGTTCAAACATCCAAAGTGTCAGCAAGCTTCCCCGTGACTCTTCCACACGCGCCTTGACAGGGCGGCCAGAGCTTATTTGATGCTCAAGTCGGCGCGGTGTGAACACGCAGTAATGTAATTAGAAGCGCAGCGCCCGTACATAAACAGAGAAGCATGATGGCTGAGCCGAGGCATAATTTCAGTGTGGCCTTTTTTCTATTTTTGTATGAGAGCTGCTTTCTGTATTGTATTGTTTTGTTTTCACATCAATATGCTGTAAACAGATCTGTTAAGTTAAGACGTTCATTTAGCTTATTTTCAAAAAGCTGTTTTTGATTGTGTACATACAGCAACAATTTGAATTCATAGCCTAAGTCTTAGACTCTTTATTATTTATTTGTGTACAAGAGCTGCTTTTTATGTTACTAATAATTATTCAGAATATGCATTAGTCCTCAAGCATTATTTTTGTATTAAAGCTGCTTGTACATAATTCTATATTTTTGTATGAAAGCTGTTTGTGATTTTTCTACAGCATAATGTTTGTTTATTTTTTGTCTGAAGGATTACACTCACCGGCCAGGCGGCCACTTTATTAGGTACACCTGTCCAACTGCTCGTTAACACTTAATTTCTAAGCAGCCAATCACATGGCGGCAACTCAGTGCATTTAGGCATGTAGACATGGTCAAGACAATCTCCTGCAGTACAAACCGAGCATGGGGAAGAAAAGTGATTTGAGTGACTTTGAACGTGGCATGATTGTTGGTGCCAAAAGGGCTGGTCTGAGTATTTCAGAAACTGCTAATCTACTGGGATTTTCACGCACAACCATCTCTAGGGTTTACAGAGAATGGTCCGAAAAGAAAAAACATCCAGTGAGCGGCAGTTCTGTGGGCGGAAATGCCTTGTTGATGCCAGAGGTCAGAGGAGAATGGCCAGACTGGTTCGAAGGGCAACAGTGACTCAAACAACCCCCCGTTACAACCAAGGTGGGCAGAAGAGCATCTCTGAACGCACAGTATGTCGAACTTTGAGGCAGATGGGCTACAGCAGCAGAAGACCACACCGGGTGCCACTCCTTTCAGCTAAGAACAGGAAACTGAGGCTACAATTTGCACAAGCTCATCGAAATTGGACAATAGAAGATTGGAAAAACGTTGCCTGGTCTGATGAGTCTCGATTTCTGCTGCGACATTCGGATGGTAGGGTCAGAATTTGGCGTCTACAACATGAAAGCATGGATCCATCCTGCCTTGTATCAACGGTTCAGGCTGGTGGTGGTGGTGTCATGGTGTGGGGAATATTTTCTTGGCACTCTTTGGGCCCCTTGGTACCAATTGAGCATCGTTGCAACGCCACAGCCTACCTGAGTATTGTTGCTGACCATGTCCATCCCTTTATGACCACAATGTACCCAACTTCTGATGGCTACTTTCAGCAGGATAATGCGCCATGTCATAAAGCTGGAATCATCTCAGACTGGTTTCTTGAACATGACAATGAGTTTGCTGTACTCAAATGGCCTCCACAGTCACCAGATCTCAATCCAATAGAGCATCTTTGGGATGTGGTGGAACGGGAAGATTCGCATCATGGATGTGCAGCCGACAAAACTGCAGCAACTGTGTGATGCCATCATGTCAATATGGACCAAACTCCCTGAGGAATGCTTCCAGCACCTTGTTGAATCTATGCCACGAAGAATTGAGGCAGTTCTGAAGGCAAAAGGGGGTCCAACCCGTTACTAGCATGGGGTACCTAATAAAGTGGCCGGTGAGTGTATATTGCTCATTGCACATAACAGGAGGATGTTGGTTAGAAGTCTATTATTAAATGCTAGATATATGCTTCAGAATATGCTGAAGTTTGCATTCATTTCCTACAAGTATGCTATACTACAGGCACACATTTCTGTTGGTTCTTTGCAATGTTGGGACATATGCTGCTGTAACCTTATAACTGACTTCACCTAATCACTTTGATTTGTTTTATTAATAAAATAAGTAAATTCTTTATGGGTCATTTATAAATACTTTGCTTTAAAAGTACCGCACACACAAAAAAAATGCATCGATAATTGTTTTAGCATCGCATCCTAGCCTTCTGAATTGTATCAAATCGTGAGGTTCCTAGAGATTCTCACCCCAAATTTGTATGTATTTGTTTAAAATGATTTCATAAAGGAATAGTTCACCCAAAAATTTTCATGTTTGGCATCACTTACTCACCCTCAAGTAAGTTTTGTTACAAACCTGAGTTTCTTTCTTTCTTCTGTTGAACTATGACAAAAATTCTATTAAATAAATAGATAGACAGACAGACTATATATAGTCTGTCTGTCTGTCTAATATATGAAAGGATTAAACCAAACCAGATCTGAACATTCTTACAATAACCATAACTAAAATTCAAAAACGCCACAAACGCTCACAGCTGCCATGTGGTGGCATAACTGTTTAAATTGTTCTTAAAATGTTCAGCGTCTCCTGTCTGACGTTTTTCTTTTTATGCTTTGCTGCTGTTATTAGGCTGTCTGACGTTGAAACGAGTGTTTGAGCTTCAGTAAGGATACTAGCCTCTTTCATGTTCGCCAGAAAAGAAAAATGGACACTTATCTTGCTTTTAGTCTGGCAGCTATTTTTGGTGGTCATGGGGTCTTACTCATAAGTGTTTGCGAGTGTTTGTCCTCTGGGTTTAAAGTCTGCCTGAATGAAATGACTGAGGGTCAGTGACTTGCTGGCTGCTAGCTGATGATGACTGAACAGACCTGGATAATGTGTTAGGGCTGCACGCCACAGTATATAGAAACTATCGAAATATCGCATGTACAATACATATAGCAATGTGCATATTCGCAACGACTTGCGATAACTGCATTTTTTTCTTTTAATTCTCAATAAAATTACAAGAAGTTAAAGTTTTAGACTGGACAGATACGGGACTGTTACATGTGATATGCTTGCAATGTTTATTGAGTGCAATAAGCGAAGTACTCGCGCACACAGGAAGCCGCCTCTCGGACAGCAAGTAATCCCTATTTCCGTTCTCTTCCACAGCTTAGGCTATATGACCAAATACACACAGAATTATGTCAAAATGTCAAGAGTATTCATGTTAACACAGTCATTTCATAAGTGGACTAAACAGTTAAGAAAGAAAGCACTCTTAAAGTGACAGCAGCCTAATAAACCTGATTCTGTTTGTGCTTAAATGTTAATCAAACAACAATAGACAAAGAGAAAATCACTCACTGCTTTGCCTGAATAACTTTTCTAGCTTTAATAAAAATCAGTGTATATTTAATTCATACTGTGAAGACTAAGGCAGTGTTTTATTTATTTTACATTTGATCATTAAATTTCTGTTGGAAAATAAATCTAATATAAGCCTACTTGAAACCCAAACACCACTGGTTTACACTGACGTTAAATTAAAGAGTAACTAAACACTTAACCAACTTCTTTTAGTTAATGATCTGTTAGAATGGAGCTTCATAAATGCTGTTCATTGATTCGAGTACATTTTTTGACAGTTGGCAATAAAGTCTTTTAATTTTCAAATATATGGTGTAAAAACGTCTGAGTGCTGCCCTCTTCAGGTTAAACGGAAAGCTCCTGCAGCAGGGGTACTCTCTGACGTAGCGAACTCTCTGACGCTACTCTGTCACGCCCTTGGTGCGAGCTCACCACGCCCTTGGCAGCCCCTGGTATAAAAGCATCTGGTTCCGTCAAAACTACTCTAGCGAGTCAGGAGTTGGATTTATGAGTATTGAAAACGATCAGGGTAGCATCATGAGAACCCGAACTCAAAAGATGGACTAATCATTTCTCTTTCCGGTGCTGACAGCATAGACTATATGGGACTGCCAGGAAGAACGAAGACTCGGACCTGGCCGAACTCGAGACTCGAGAGATGGACTAATCTTTATTCTTTCTGGTACTGCTGTGCTATATCGCACGGCCGCTTCCTTTCGGCGCCCATGTTAACCTATGGTGTCGTTCACACCAGACGCGGAGCGCCGCGGCGAGGCGCAGCCGGCCCGCGCCGTGAAGCGCCAGTTTCGGCGTCTAGTCTATTTTTTCCGCGAGCCGCGAGTGATCCGCTGTCAATTCCGGAAGGAAGTTACACCAAGACAAACTCGACCATCCGGTAAATGTAATCAAGATTTTCGTAAGTAGCCTACTAGATGTTTTGGAATATTTAACATGACATTTTAATTATATAATGATGAAATGAACGAAATGATTCATAAAAGATTCGTTCATTTTGCTGAACGAGACTCAAAGATCCGAGTCAGTAACATGATCCGAACTTCCCACCACTATTGCTGTCAATTAATCCGTCACTGCGGGTCTCATGTGCACGCTCCCCGCTCTCGGCTCGTCCCATCTCTCTCCGCTGGGGTCTGCCCACTTTTTTAGCATTTTTCAAATTTTGCCAGTGGGTGGAGTCAGGCTTTGACCAGGGGTTTAGTTACACTTTAAGAATGTGGAACATATGATGTTTATAGAATTTTCAACTTTTAAATATATTAGAAATTTATTTCACACACTGAAAACATGATCATATTGCAGATCGAAGATTGCATTATTTAACCATTTATCGTTTTTCTTCAATATCGTGCAGCCCTAATAAGGTTGCAATAGAAATTTTCATGATGGTCAGCAGCTCTGAAAGTACGAGATCACATATTTTAGGTTGCTGTGTATGATTTTTATTAGGGCTGTCAGTTAAACGCTGTCATTAATGGCGTTAACCCTAAACCCATTTTAACGGCGTACATTTTTTATCGTGTGATTAACGGTCTTTTTGGCCTAGCAAACTTTGTAGTTTTCTTTCACATGTTTTTGCAACAGGATGCGGCATGTGCGTGCTGGCGCTATGAAACCCATTCATTTCAGTGGCTTGTGCCGTGCGAGGACAATTTGTTGCTTCGTCGACCAAAGCGCAAGTGGATCTAGCTAGACCGGAAACAAAACAACTAGCATGCCACACACACTCATTTGTGCTTGTGAGCTGGCCAAATAGTAGGTTAACGTTATATTTGAGTGGATGATGAGCGCGAGATGCCGAAATGGATGCCTATAAGATTCTGAATGGAAAGTTTTCTTTTTAAAAAGTTGACAAATGGTCCCAGTGACGAGACCAAAGTGATCTGTGTGTTTTGTCGTTGTGAACTGAGCTATCATCATAGCAGCACGTCTAGTCTGAAATACCACTTGATGATGGCCAACAAGCACACACACAGATGATGCGATTTCTCCGCCTCCACCTCAGTATCAGGTCCTCGCCAGTATTTCTTTCAACCTTTTATTGATGGACAGTTACATTTGTGTGAGATTATTTGCGCCAAGTGAGAATTTTTTTATTATGATATTCAACACAGTGTTGATGTTGTCAATAAAAAACTTCAACTTCCAAACTTCCGCCGATCCACTTTACCATGTTGATAAGAGCATTAAAATGAGAAAAAATAATGGGTCAAAAGAAATGTGTGTGTGTGTGTATATATATATGTATGTATACATACATACATGCATACATACAGTACATATACACACACACACACACACACATTTCTTTTTGACCCATTATTTTTTTCTCATGTTAATGCTCTTGTATTAAACATATTAATCTCATTTTAATGCTCTTGTACATGTATGTATGTGTATGTATGTGTGTGTATAAATATATATATACACTCACCGGCCACTTTATTAGGTACCCCATGCTAGTAACGGGTTGGACCCCTATTGCCTTCAGAACTGCCTCAATTCTTCGTGGCATAGATTCAACAAGGTGCTGGAAGCATTCCTCAGGGAGTTTGGTCCATATTGACATGATGGCATCACACAGTTGCCGCAGATTTGTCGGCTGCACATCCATGATGCGAATCTCCCGTTCCACCACATCCCAAAGATGCTCTATTGGATTGAGATCTGGTGACTGTGGAGGCCATTTGAGTACAGCGAACTCATTGTCATGTTCAAGAAACCAGTCTGAGATGATTCCAGCTTTATGACATGGCGCATTATCCTGCTGAAAGTAGCCATCAGAAGTTGGGTACATTGTGGTCATAAAGGGATGGACATGGTCAGCAACAATACTCAGGTAGGCTGTGGCGTTGCAACGATGCTCAATTGGTACCAAGGGGCCCAAAGAGTGCCAAGAAAATATTCCCCACACCATGACACCACCACCACCAGCCTGAACCGTTGATACAAGGCAGGATGGATCCATGCTTTCATGTTGTAGATGCCAAATTCTGACCCTACCATCCGAATGTCGCAGCAGAAATCGAGATTCATCAGACCAGGCAACGTTTTTCCAATCTTCTATTGTCCAATTTCGATGAGCTTGTGCAAATTGTAGCCTCAGTTTCCTGTTCTTAGCTGAAAGGAGTGGCACCCGGTGTGGTCTTCTGCTGCTGTAGCCCATCTGCCTCAAAGTTCGACGTACTGTGCGTTCAGAGATGCTCTTCTGCCCACCTTGGTTGTAACGGGTGGTTATTTGAGTCACTGTTGCCCTTCTATCAGCTCGAACCAGTCTGGCCATTCTCCTCTGACCTCTGGCATCAACAAGGCATTTCCGCCCACAGAACTGCCGCTCACTGGATATTTTTTCTTTTTTCGGACCATTCTCTGTAAACCCTAGAGATGGTTGTGCGTGAAAATCCCAGTAGATTAGCAGTTTCTGAAATACTCAGACCAGCCCTTCTGATTGTCTTGACCATGTCTACATGCCTAAATGCACTGAGTTGCCGCCATGTGATTGGCTGCTTAGAAATTAAGTGTTAACGAGGACAGGTGTCCGAAATGGACAGGTGTACACTAATAAAGTGGCCGGTGAGTGTGTGTATATATATATATATATGTATATATATATATATATATATATATATATATATATATATATATATATATATATATATATATACGTATATATATATATATATATATATATATATATATATATATATATATATATATATATACGTATGTGTATATGTATGTGTATGTATATACGTATATGTACGTATGTGTGTATATATATATATATATATATATATATATACATACGTATGTATATATGTGTATATATATATATGTGTATATATATATATATATGTATATGTATGTATATATGTGTGTGTATATATATATATATATATATATATATATACATATATGTGTGTGTGTGTGTGTGTATATATATATATATATATATATATATATATATTAGGGTTGTAACGGTACACAAAAATCACGGTTTGGTACGTACCTCGGTTTTCAAGTCACGTTTTCGATACAGCAAAAAGAAAGCAATTCTAGAGAAATTTCCTATTTGTTTAAAGAAAAAAAAATATTTTTAAATTAGTGTGAGTTTTACTAGATCTTGAAACTTTCAAGTTTATAAATAATGTGGGTCATCTTTGATGGATAAACAAATAATGTTGTGGTCATCACATTAAAAATAACATTTAAATATATATTTATTTATAAAATATTTGAGGTTTGAAGTGCTGGAAAAAGATGTGTGAAGTACTTGAAAGCATTTCACCATTCCAGCCACACAGGTTCCAGTTAGTGTTACTATAGCCTATTAAATCCATGGTGAATGTTGCTGGTCTGTGGACGCAAAGTATTACTAGTTTATTCACGGCACAATGTTTCTCCTGGTTTCCATGATATATGTATATGTATATGATGTATTGTAACCTATTACACAAATAGATGGAAATGTAGCCTAGGCTAAATTTCGTTTCAGATGTTGCGATTTGCCAATTGTAGCTTAAGGTAATTAGCCTTAAAATGTCTTGCTTCCAATATTGGCCAATTCATATTAATAGTGGTAATAAATAAATCAAAACATGTGGGTTAAACTACTATAACAGTGTATTTTCATTAACTTGAAGCAGAGTAGAGCAGAGGTTAGATGGTTTTCAGAGACTTGTTTCCAGCACAATGGTCCAGGAATGAGCCAAGAGCTCGTCAAACACTCTTTTAGATGAGCGAAACTAAAGACAGGTGTGCAGCTCATCTCCTGCCAGACATCCGTTTCTTATTGTCTTTTTGTCTTTCTCTCTGCTCTCTATCCACCATCTCCCCTCAGATCTGTCACGAAACCGGTTGACGGAGCTGCCGGTGGAGGTGTGCATGTTTGTGTCACTGGAGAATTTGAACCTGTACCAGAACTGCCTTCGCTCAGTACCAGAGAGTCTGATCAACCTACAGTCCCTCACCTACCTAAATATCAGGTCAAATCCATAGACACCACATTTATAACACACTCAATGAATTGAGTTATAACACACTCAATGACTCATGCAAATTCGCCTGAAAGATGGGGAAGAAAGTAAAAAAAAAATCCCATTAACTTGCATTGAAATCCATATAGAGATGTGGGCTTTTTTGCCTTGAGTAAGAAACCACCTAGCAGCCACTTATTACAGGATTATTTATATACTGTTATAGTATGTTCATATTTTAATTTTTTTTCATATTTAATTTTAACGTATTAGTAATTTTGTTGCACTTTTGTCATCACTTTATTAGTTTTTTCATATTTCTATTACTTTCTTTTCTTATTATTTTATTTTGGTTTGTTGCCGTGCAACATTTCTAGTAAGTTTAAAAGGGTTATCACCCAAAAATGATCTCATCATTTACTCACTCTCATGCCATCATGGATGTGTTTATCTAAAGAAAGTAAGTAATATACATCAGGTATGGAATGAGAGTGAGGTAATGATGAGAGAATTTTCTTTTTCTTTTTTTCAGTTATCTCTTATATAATGGGATAAAACTAAAACCATTGAAACTAAAATGTTTTTTTAAATAAAAATATTTAAATAAACTCTGAAGTTACATAAAAATATAAATATTATGTTACATTTTTAATGGTTTTAGTTTTAATTAGAACTCTAGCCACCAGAAATTGGTTTCACTGACATTCACAGGAAGGTTTCACTGGTATTTTCTTATATCTAGTATTTGGGCCCTACAGGTTTTAATTCCCATGATTCTAATTTTCTCTCTGCAGTCGAAATCAGTTGTCCACCCTCCCTGCTCATTTGTGCCGACTGCCACTCAAAGTTCTCATTGCCTGCAATAACAAGCTGGTATCACTGCCGGAGGATCTGGGCAAACTCAGACAGCTCACTGAACTGGTGTGTGGAACAGTTCTCACTTAAACTCTGTAGTTTATCTTCACATTTTTTCTCACTCTTGCACATTACTCTTTCTCTCTCTTCAAGGACGTCAGCTGTAATGAGATTCAGACTCTTCCTCCACAGATCGGTCAGCTGGAAGTTCTTCGTGACCTCAACATCCGCAGAAACCACCTCGTTCGCCTGCCTCCTGGTCAGAACCGCAGGCACCTGTATGAAATGAGTGATGTTTTCTAATAGATGTGTTGTGTCATTTCTGTGTTGATTTGATTTGCAGAGTTGGCTGAGCTGCCGTTGGTTCGACTTGATTTTTCCTGTAATAAGGTAACGACAATCCCTGTATGCTACCGAAATCTCAGACACCTTCAGAGCATCATTCTGGACAACAATCCTCTGCAGAGCCCACCTGCACAGGTAACGCATGTCCCTGTTTCGATCCACATTAAACATCCTGTTTTATTTTGAAATGGGGCACTTTATTATTTTCAAAGCCGATTTCGGCCTTTTGAGCCCGATTCAAAGGCTCTGTCAAAGCATTTTGAGCCAACTGATTTTCAACTGTGTAATGTTGCTGTTGGAGCATGAAAAAGATCTGCAAATTTACTAAGCATAAAGTCACTAGTTATTTTCTAGATCACTAAGCAATGTTTCTGAACTCCCTGAAACTCCTTGATTAGGGCTGGGCGGTATGGCGATACATATCAGGGCTCAACATTAAGGCTTGTCCGCTGCCGGGACAAGTGGATTGTTTGTAGGACAAGTAGAAGAGAAAATTAGTTGTCCGAACCGGATAAGTTAAATTTCAAACAAAATAAAATGCCATGTTACTTCACGTTATGTGCCACTCGTTATGTCTATTTAACAGATTTAATTTTACCGATTTGAAACGAACACATTTCTCGCGCTGACTGTGAATGTCCTGAATGTGACTCACAGAAAGACGCGCGCCAGTATAATGCGCGTGCACAGACCACGCGCCACAAGTTCTCTTTCGCGCTTGAACAAACATCAACAACACACACAATTAAGCCAAAATGTCATTTGTCGAGTATCTCCATAACATAAGAGCAGTCTTATGATGGACATAAAGAGTTGTGACTCGTAAGAGAATGAGGCGCGTGTGAGATCCGCGTCTCTGTCCACACTGCTGCTGCTCTTAAAGGGCCAGCTACCAATAAAGCGTTCTGTCAGTAAAGTTAATGAAAGAACAAAGGGAACAGAGAAAATTACTCACTGCTCTTGACTAAAGAACTTGTGAAGCTTTAATAAGGAGTAGTCTATATTTAATTTATAATTTATGCAGCGCAGACTGTTTGATCACTTTATTCAATTTCTGTAAATGCCCTACCTGTTGGACAGTTAATCTTTATCCAGACATCAATGGCTTATTGATCATTATACGTGTTATCAATCATTTAGTTGTTATTGCTAATTTCAGAATTATCACTAATCTGTGTGTGCATTTGGTTTAGAACCAAACAAGTTGATTCTAGAAACCATTTGTTTATTATATCGCAATCGCATATTACAACCGCAATATTGACCTCAATAATCGCAATATGACATTTTCCCCAAATCGTGCAGCCCTAGATACAATTATAAATCTTTACCCGGACAAGTGACTTTTGCGCATGGACAAGTGAAACATAAATTTACTTGTCCAAAGGACAAGTGCCTCAAAAAGTTAATGTCAAGCCCTGCATATCGTAGTGACGGTATAAAATTTGTGTTTCGTTACAGATTTTGCTATATTGTGTTTATTGCGGTATTAGACGTGTCGGTATGCGGTAATGAATACGCACGAAATTGTTATCGCGGGCACTTCAAAATACTGTGAAAAATAATAAATTTGAATTTAGACTTTTAGAACACACATTAGCTTATTTTCCATCAACCGCTTAAAGGCACACCATGGAACTTTTGGCCACTAGTGGCGCTCGAACCTGTAACTTTCACGTCTAGCATCCCTAGAGGCCACAAGCTCCGCAGCACTGTCGCAAAAGTCAACAAACAGTCAACCTTGACGAAAACAGACGGCAATCAAACGCGAGTTGAGGACTCACATCAGAATCTGAGGAAGTTGGGGGAAGTGACGCATGCCGTAAAGCGGTCGAATTTTGTAGTTCTTTTTGTGCTCAGGTTCCTACCCGAAACCTGAAGTTACCTAGTGCTAGTAAAAGCGATACAGACACCTTCAGGCTACGGCAGACATGTCATTCAACCTATTTTAAGTCGATGTACCATCTCAATGGGTTTTGGTAATATATTATAAAGGTTGAAAAGTTCCACAGTATGCCTTTAAACACTGCGTATTTGCTGCGCAAAACATATGCGTACTCTGATGTAAACAATCCCCAACATGTATAAGCACTGTGTGCATGCGGCAGTGCGCACTCTAGTCTAATGTAAACAATCCTCACATGGAGTAGAAGCATGGCGGAAGGAGGAACGCTGGCGACGATTTATCCTCGCAGGACTGCCAACTCTTACGCATTCAGCTTCAGACTCAAGCACCTTTCAGACAGGATGCGGAATACACGCTCGACGCTTTGTTGCTGCGTCGACCAAAGCACGCCGGGGTCAATGTTCAAAATAGTTCAGCTTTTTATTTGCAAAATTGCAAATTGCGTTGTAGGGCAACGTTAAAGGGTTAGTTCACCCAAAAATTAAATCTGATTAAATCTGAGAGCTGGATCACTCCTACATAGGCTCCTAAGGGACTGGCACTTGACGGTCCACATAAAGTCATTAAAGAAAATGTTTAAATATTCCATGTGCCTACAGTGGCTCAATTATAAGTTTCATCAAGCGACGAGACTACTTTTTGTGCGAAAAAAAACCCATAAATAACGACTTTATTTCGACTATTCCATTACTTCCTTATGGGCGCATGCGCGAGAACTGAGATGAGGACATTCTTCTTCGACTACTTCTTGTTACCGGCTGCTCACCGCTTAGGAGTATTACCGCCACCTACCGTATAAGATGATGATCGCACTCCGGTTATATCAGCACATCATCTTATACACTCAATGACTCCCAAATGATTTGTTCGACGATTCATTTTCCCAAACACCTCCTTTTAGTTTTACATTTTTCAGTGAATGTCTGGGGAATATAAAAAAAATATTAGGGCTGTAATCAACCAAAGAAATCCTTCAGTCGACCAAGGTCTTGTCCTGCACAACGATTAGTCGACTAAAAAAAAAAAAACGGATGTTTTGATAGAACATTTTTTAAACAATTGTCATAGAGCATTTATAAAACAACAACGAAAAAGCATCAGAAAATAAATAAAACTATAATAATAATACAATTCTTTGAAAATTAAGTGATTTTTTTAACTGCAAGTGAGGAGCTCTGTCCTTGGTCTATAGTGACAGTCACAATCGCGCACCTGATCACACCACACGCTACAAAATAATATAACTGCTATCTGCCACATAATGAAAAATCCTAACAAAAGCTCTCGTTACAGGCTGTATTCTTCTTTACTTACAAAGCTATGGGTTAACTTTTGTCCAGCCGATCTGTTAGGCGTCTTAAAACAACAGACAAAATAGCCTAAAAAACTATCTGAAATCTAGGCTGTGTTGTAAGATAGCATATAAGTTTAATTTCGTTTTGTTACATTATTTAGGCTACTTTCAAATGAGTCAAGTGTACAGATAAAAACCTATTAAGAAAACAATCTATTGAGTCAGTATGATAAAGCCGTTAAAAGAGCTGCTCATGTCTTTTGCGCGCTCAAGTTCGATTTCAAATAGGCACGCGATGTGCGCGCTCATAATGGAGCAACGCGTTCGCCACCGTCGCCTACCTCCACAAAAATGTAGCCAGACAAAAGATTTAGATTTCTTGGACATTCTGTCGACTAAAGTAGCGCGAACTGAATGAATACAGCAAAACTACCTACCGGTACATGAGCGCGAGCAGCAGCGCAGCCAGTAGGTGCGGTTCCCGAGTGTGTTATGTGTGTGTGCTGAACTGTGGCGCAGTTACAAGAAATAGCCTAAATTAAAGCATTTAAAGATGGGAATAAAACATAGGCTAATTATATTTAGAATACAGTAAAAAATAACTGCTTTATAAAGGAATAAATATCAAGGAGTAAATCATTGAAAATGTATTTCTATTGGCAAAAAAAGAAGCTGCGCGAGTGTACACAACACACACAACAAAATATAACTATATTGTGCATGCTAAAGAAAACATAACAGCAAACATTATTAACTTACAGATTGTGATTCGAAGGCGGACGAAACCTGATCCATATACACTGGATACTGAGCCCTCCTTCAGGAACAACCGGCTTGCGAATCCACATTTGAATTCATTTATGTTTTTGAATGATTCGTTATTAAAATGACGAGAACACAAGTTTCGGGCTGTACTGTTGTGGTACCGTTGCAAAACTCTAACCACTGATTCTTCACATGCTCGACCCTGGGCAATGAAAACAAGTGGCTGAACTGTCTTTGCAATGTAGAACACAGCGTCTTCTTGACTTTCAGCTGAAGTATTTGAATGTTTTCTAGACTTTCTCTAGTTTACACTTCCGTCTGTGCTCGCAGTAACTGGGCGCGGTCAATATGTTTTGTATCTACGTCACTACGAAACAGTTAATGACTCGTTTCAAAAACAATTCATTTCATAGACTCAAGAGTCGACTCTCACTTTTGAAAGACAATTAACTTTATATACGGTGCACTTTCAGATATAAATCTTTGCAGGATGTTTTCATTCCTTTAGAGCTATATTCCACACTACATGAACAGTCATTTTCAAAAATCCATGATAGGGGCTCTTTAAAGATACAGTAGGCTACAACTTACCGAAAGTTATATGCCTTGTACATAATCTCAATCTATCCGTGTTTTTTAAACACGGAAAGAGGTCAATAAACAATTATCTCTGCAGGAGAACAATTGTCACAAAACATTACATTTACCTCAGGATAGCCATTTAATGACCAGCACATTAGTTGACTAGGAAAATCAAGCGAGGAGTATTTTGCTAAATATGTGCACTCTATTATATTTATTATGTTTATTTGTCAACCGTGTAGCCTATACCTAATATTTATCCAAATGAGTCAATAAAGAATTAAGATTGAAATCAAATCCAAGAATACAACAATTCACCATAACGTCACAACAGTAATAGACATTCTTTCAGGTGGCAAAAGCTGAAGTGTTTCTATGGCAATGCTAGTAAATTGCTTGAAAGGGAGACCCTCTGTCAAATGTAAAAATAAAAAATAAAAATTATTAAATATAATGTTTTTTTTATCATAATAACAACTGTTTTTAATGATATAAGTAAAAAATATAATAAACATGTAATATAGTAGGCCTACACATAAGTAGTATAATACTCTCTAGCTCATTTTTCTTGCCAAAATAACATGCTATATAGCCTATCTTGGTCATTAAATGGCTTTCCTGAGGTAAATGTTATGTGACAATTGTTCTCCAGCTGTTAAATTAACCTGTTTGCGTGGTTGAAAAACACTGTTTGGTCGATATTATATATGAGGAATATACATTTCGGTAAGTTGTGTGAGAAAATGGATGTGTGGCATGAGAGCGTGTGAAAAGTGATCAGTGCGTGAGAGTGGGCAGCTCTCTTTTACTTTAGGCAGTGACTGGCAATGAGTCTGATCTTCAAAAGAGACAAGTTTACTAATATTAGTCTTGAATGATAGTCCTGGCTGAAGATAAATGCTCTGCTATGATTTTGTAGATGGACTGTTTTGAGAATACACAAATCAGAGTTGAAGGAGTGGGCAGCAGAATTGTAAACATTGGATGAGTCATATAATTTAGGACATCATTAAGATTTCCTGCTTTTGACGACACAACGATTACCCGCTATAACCTCCTCACCCACAAGAAATCGATACAACCCCTACCATTTTCTGTAAATCTGGCAGCGCAACCCCAAACACAAGACGTTTTCATCATCGATTCAACTTTGCTCAACAACAATGTGTCTAACTATGTAACTGTTACAGTAGCCAGCTGGATCTCTTCAGTTAGTCATTAAAATATTGTGATAATACCTTATACCCTGATAAAAGCTCAATCAGTTAACCGCAGCTTGAAAATTTTATACTGGCACATGCCTATGCGATATGTAAATATACATGTAGCACAGCAATATTGATACTTTAGAGTGATGAAACGCATGAATGAGCCAATAAAGAGCAGGGTGTGCATGATGTTAAAGAGTTAAGCTTTATAAAATAACTATGTGGTGCTTGCACTGACGGACACACAGCGTAAGCTTTCGCACGTCCTCAGCATGTGATCGCGAATTGAGTTTTCTGTCATAGCTTATTGTGCTCAATGGCCGAATACACACACGATGATGTCAAAATACCCATCATGTGGAGTATTCACAGTCAGTAAACGGAGTCATTATATCTCAAGTGAAAGTAAACAGTTGGGTGTAACCCAGATTTGTATCAGTATAAAAGATCCTTGCATTCGGTCTTAAAGTGGCAGCAGCCTAATATACTTGCTGCTCGTATAAGTATCAATTTATATTTCATTCATGCAATGAAGACAATGCAGTTATTTATTTTTATATTTATTATTTTATATTTATTTATTGTGTATATTGTATTTGTCTTATTGTTTGTAATTTGCTTCTTTGTTCTTATTTTTAATAACAAAAATAAATTGATGTATATTTTTTCCATGAAATACAATTTCTTATAACATAAAATAAGATTTTGGTCATAAATCGCTCCCACCCCTAACACCAATTGTAGAGTTTTCTTCCCAAAAACAAAACAAAATTAAGACTTCCACATCCTGAGGACCATGTTTATTGATGTGTTTCTGTATCTTCTTTCAGATCTGTATAAAGGGAAAGATCCATATATTTAAATATCTGAACATGGAGGCATGTAAAGCAGCATCGGACCTTCCAGACTACGACAGAAGACCACTGCCCTTTGGATCCTGGTGAGAACGTACTTCATTGCACACTGCACAGGGTTTTGTAAGACATGATGTGGATCAAACTTTGATGTGCTCCCTTGCTTTCACTCGCACCCACATCCAATTTGAGCCAGTGTTTATCAGCTGTATCTCTCAGAGGACACACAGAGCAGGGCGATTTTGGAGATAAGAAGGGAGGGGAAGGAAAAGACACAGACTGAATGAAAGTTTGGAATGATTGCAATGAAGGTATGAAGAGTGGAGAGATTGCAGCAACACCGGATGATGGTAGATGAAGTGATGTGCAGTGTTGGGGAAGCTACTCTGAAACTGTAGTTTGACAAGCTACTCGTAAGTTGAAGTAGTTTAACTACAGTCAAGCTACCCGTTTAGAAAAGTAGTTAGCTACACTACAAGTTACTATCAAAAAGTAGTTAGCTACACTGAAACTACTTCTGCTTTTTGAACAACGTATATTATAAATTATTGAATAAGTGTCTGAGGAATGTTTTAAGTAAAATATTTAGTGTTTAAAACAAGGCAATGCAATTACGATTTCAAAGAGTATTGTTTTATTACACACAACACTAAAATATCTCTGACTGTTTGTCAAAAGTGCAACAAATAGCCTACAAAATTGCAAGATCGAAATATACATTCAACGTAAATTGCATGTAGAACATTTTCTCAAAAATACTGATTGAACTTGGACAAATAAAGCCATGGGTAATTAACGTTAGTTGTTTCTCCATCCTCCAAATCTGCCGTCACGTTTTGCTATATAATCATAATATGGGTGTGTCAACCTACTTCTGTACGTCAGTGAACCTTTAGCCGCAAGATGCGTGATTAAACAACAGGTGATGGTAATGGCAAAAAATGAGTTTATAATCTAACAAGAAGAAGAATATCCTTGCATCGCGCTGATTCGCGCAGGCTCGACAATGTAGCAATGTAGCTTTTGCTCGCACTACACCGCTACTTGCTGCAAAAAGTAGTTAGCTACTGGAAAAGCTACACTGTTTAAAAAGCAACTGAGCTACTGCCAAGCTACTGAAAAACGTCGTTAAGTTAGTAGCTACGCTATTTCCCCAACACTGGTGATGTGGATATCAAACTTCTCAAGTGGCAGGACCATGTTACATGTTCATTTTTTTTAAATTGTCTGCTTTGTTGAAATAAACCAGATAAAAAAATCAAATTAACTGAAAAAAGAAAAAAAATCCCATAGACTAATGGTGTGTTCACACCGAACGCGAATTTAATTATTTGTGCGAGTAGATTACATACAAAGTCAATGCAAAGACGCAATAGACACATCATTCACGCCGGGTGTTGCGAATGACGCGAATTGGGCGACGCATTTGCCGCGAATGTCTTTCGTGCAAGTTGAAAAATTTGAACTCGAGCAAATGTTCAAGCGTCTTAACTAGGCGCGATAGACGCGTATTTGACGCTCTATTCGCGTTCGGTGTGAACACACCATTACACTAAAAGAGGGACCCAAGCCATATCTAGACACCAGAAGATCACAGAGACTTGAGAATAGGCTTCTTTGATTTGGGCCATTAAGAAACCACCCACAACTATCAGATTATTTTTTGCTTATATCTGAACCAAACGGACTTGGAACGAACGCAGGACTCAAGGCTTTTATTTCAAGCCTAGAAAACAAAGTTCACAGAGATTAGACAGTGGGCTTCTTTCATTTGGGCCATTTAAAAAACACCTTAGCAACTGCATAGCAACACCTGGGTAAACACCACTCTAATTTTCTAAAGAAATTGTAAAATATTGAGAAATGTTTACTTCTTTCATGTAGGGTGAAATATGTGTTAGAAATGAGTTGTTTATTAAAGTTATTTCAGACATTTAATAAACTATTTCTATGCGTTTGTTCCTCATGAAGCAATATGATGATGTGATGTTGCTCTCTCTGGTCTGTCTCCTTTCAGTGTAGAGGATTTGTATCCTGGTTCGGCCATATCGGAGCTCTGGACTCTGGGTTTAACAGTGTGGACAGCGGAGACAAGAGGTGGTCAGGAAATGAGGCAAGTGTTTTTCAGGTCACTCAATCAAGAAACCAATCTATCCAACTCCATTATGTATTTCTCTTTTTATTTTATTTTTTAATTAAATCTGTTTTGCCTTTCCCCCATCTATCCCTTAAAGCCTTCAGACGAGTTGTCAGACTTGCCTTTAAGAGTGGCAGAAATCACCAAAGAGCAAAGACAGAGACGAGAAAGAGAACGTGAGGATCATCGGACGGGTGTCACGTGACCAATGGCACTAGTGAGATGACATTTACATTTATGAAAATGGACTAAAATGATAAGCCACGAGAAGCTGTGTAATGTGTGTTACAATTATTTTTGCCATGATTTAGTGTATTTTAAGCACTTTTTGTCTCTTTCTTTAGTGGATGCAGAGCTTGAACAGATAGACTTCATTGACAGCTGTACAGGGGATGATGATGATGAGGATGGGCGTGAGCCGTAGAAAGGCGAGAGCCAGTCAGCCTCAGCTCTCAGTTTATGGCCTACATTGAAAGGCGAATCACCAGAGAGGTGCGTATTAGTATTAAATGTCTGATTTTAATTCTGATTTTGTTGTTAGTTACCCCAGGGTTTATGATAGCTTTAACTTGTTTCTAGGGTTCACCTGTGAAGACCAGCCCATCCAGAGACTTAAGAACTGATGACCCAAGACGTCAAAACTCCTTAAATAACCGGTATTGACCAAATTACACTGTCATAACATATATATACACTCACCCAAAGGATTATTAGGAACACCTGTTCAATTTCTCATTAATGCAATTATCTAATCAACCAATCACATGGCAGTTGCTTCAAAGCATTTAGGGGTGTGGTCCTGGTCAAGACATTCTCCTGAACTCCAAACTGAATGTCGTAATGGGAAAAAGGTGATTTAAGCAATTTTGAGTGTGGCATGGTTCTTGGTGCCAGACGGGCCGGTCTGAGTATTCACAATTGCTCAGTCACTGGGATTTTCACGCACAAACATTTTCTAGGGTTTACAAAGAATGACACGAAAAGGGAAAAACACCTAGTATGCGGCAGTCCTGTGGGCGAAAATGCATTGTTGAGGCTAGAGGTCAGTGGAGGATGGGCCGACTGATTCAAGCTGATAGAAGAGCAACTTTGACTGAAATAACCACTCGTTACAACCGAGGTATGCAGCAAAGCATTTGTGAAGCCACAACACGCACAACAACAGCAGAAGACCCCACCGGGTACCACCCATCTCCACTACAAATAGGAAAAAGAGGCTACAATTTGCAAGAGCTCACCAAAATTGTACAGCTGAAGACTGCAAAAATGTTGCCTGTTGAGACATTCAGATGGTAGAGTCAGAATTTGGTGTAAACAGAATGAGAACATGGATTCATCATGCCTTGTTACCACTGTGCAGGCTGGTGGTGGTGGTGTAATGGTGTGGGGGATGTTTTCTTGGCACACTTTAGGCCCCTTAGTGCCAATTGGGCATTGTTTAAATGCTGCGGCCTACCTGAGCATTGTTTCTGACCATGTCCATCCCTTTATGACCACCATCTACCCATCCTCTGATGGCTTCTTCCAGCAGGATAATGCACCATGTCACAAAGCACGAATCATTTCAAATTGGTTTCTTGAACATGACAATGAGTTCACTGTACTAAAAGATCTGGTGACTGTGGCCCCCACAGTCACCAGATCTCACCCAAATAGAGCATCTTTGGGTAAGTTGGAACGGGAGCTTCGTGCCCTGGATGTGCATCCCACAAACCGCCATCAACTGCAAGATGCTATCCTATCCTATCAATATGGGCCAACATTTCTAAAGAATGCTTTCAGCACCTTGTTGAACCAATGCCACGTAGAATTAAGGCAGTTCTGAAGGCCAAAGTGGGTCAAACACAGTATTAGTATGGTGCTCCTAATAATCCTTTACTGTGAGTGTGTATGTATATATATATATATATGTGTGTGTGTGTATATATGTATATGTGTATATATATATGTATATATGTATGTATGTGTGTGTATATGTGTATGTATGTAGTGTTATTTGTATTAAATAATTACATTTATACAATTTTATGTATAGTACTATACAATAAACTATAATATTGAACAAGTTGTGTACAAGTAATCATGTAATACAGATAATATATAATGTTAGGCAAAAAAACGTTGCACTCGCTAATTGTACTGAAAAGGAAAGTAACATAAAAGGGGCAAAAAGTACCTAAAATAAAATATAAAACTAAAATAAAAAGAATAGTCATCTGTGTTGTCACTAAGAGTTGTTGTTCTCTCTTCAGCGGTGGTTCAGATACAGCGGTGACGTCTTACGCTCATAATCAGGTAAGAGTCACAGTATATACATGCCTCATTATGCAGTAAATCAAAACATATTGGACTTACTCCGGTTCTGTCTATCAGCGGTCTGCTGGTGTGGCTGTCAGGTTCTGGTGGCGGTGTGGAGAAAGTGAGACGAGAAGCTCAGCTGGCGGCACAGCGGTACGAGGAAGAGAGACAGAAAAGATCAGTGCAAAGAGATGCCGTTATGAATTACGCTAAGGTACTCACACACACACACACACACACAATTTGCTATAATTGTATTTGCCAAATAGAGAGCTTCAGTGAAGACACATATTTGTAGGTTGTCATTTAGCATCATCCTGGTTTCCTCGACAAAATCTCAATAGTATTTTCCCATTGGCTTTTGGATTATTCCAATAAATAAGGTCTGTGACAAACAAGTTTATGATTCTTACACGTTTTATTCATCTTGATAATCACAAATGAACACATTATGATTATGAATTTAACTCTAAATACAATCACCAGAAGGTAGTCAATAATAATTGAACTACACAACTTTGAGTTAGTTCACCTAAAAATTGTCATAATTTATTCTTACTCGCATTATTCCAAACCCGTAAGACTTTCTCTCATCTTCAAAACAAAAATTGTAGATATTTTAATGAAATCTGCGATTTCTGACCTTCCGTTGACCTCTACACTTTGACAGACCACTTTGATGCTTCTAAAGGTTCATAAAGAGATCGTAAAACTAATCCATATGAATTGAGCGGTTTAGTCCAAATTCTCTGTTGAGACACAATCACTTTAAATGATGAACATATTAGATATGGTAAACAGAAGCTCAAGCATGCTTGATGTGTGAGATCCAATGAGGTTCATTCACATGTGTTATGCAGCACATTTGAGCTTCCACAAGAACCAATGAGGTTTGTTGTCACGCATCAAGCAAGTACAGGTGAGCTTCTGTTTATGTTCACTGATCAATGTTTATATGTGAAGAAAAGCCTAAAATCATTCTGTTCATCATATGAAGCGATTTCAGTCTCTTCGGAAAATTTCCAATATGGACAATCCATATGGATTAGTTTAACAATCTCTTTATGAACATTTTGAAGTGAGGTAGTTGTGTGTACTGTCAATGGAGAGACATTTTTCATTTTGTGAGTGAACTGACTAAAAGTTTCTGACAACTTTCAGTCTTCATTTAAAAACATTTTCCCTGAAAGTTTGAGTTTAATAGTTTGCAAAAGCAATATTACAAACACAATGAGGCTGTGAAGGCAGTTCAGCGTGATGTTTAATGTCCCAGACAACCTCTGTAGGCCCATTTAAACACGTAAGCAAATGCTTTTTCAAGACAAGCTTTAAAAAAAATCACAAAAAGATTTTACTGATGTATTTTATTCTGTAGAGAAAAACTTGAAAATATCTTGAACTTGTCTTGACCACTGTAACTTATGACTTTTCCCTGGCTTTGAAGGACTAGGGAGTGGGAAAGGCAACATTAAATCACTATCTATTATTAAAACACTGGGAGAGGGAATAAGGCTAGCGGGAACGGCAGAGCAGGTGAAACTTATTTCTAAGTGCTATGATCAACAAAATGAAGAGAAGATTAAAGAAAATAATTATTTAAAAGGAAAATATCTATATACACAAAGGCAATAATTCAAATACACAGAGTCTGGGGAGGACAAAGGCAACTGGACAGTGCCAAAGCAAAGAAAACAACAAAATACCACTAAATCTTTTTAGCCCTGTTTTAACTTAACCTGTCTATTAAAGAAGAAAAGGTAGAACAAAAAATCTTCAACGTCGAAGATGTCGTATCTACCATAACTACCAAACAAAAAATACAGCTGGTGGCACATGTCCCGGTAATGCTTCCTTTTACAGTCCAGTTACCCTAGTAAATACTATGTACTTGTATTAGTACACTGTAAGTACTATACTGTAAAAGGAAGCGTTACCCATGTCCCTTACCTGGTGTATTTATAAAGAAATATGTCACATGACATTACTTGCCTATCTCTTTTTCTCCATCCAGCACAAGCACTTTTTATATTTCTTTTTTCTTTTTGTATGCTTTTTCTTGTTTTGAGATGTACAGTCCTTTGGTCTACGTTGTAGTTGAAAGGGCTATATAAATAAATGAGACTTGAGGCTTTAGCACAATGATAATGCTTTCAACAACTCAAGAATGAAAGTACCAAAATAGGGTACAAAGATAATGTTGGTTCACATGGTTACAGAAACACACTGACAAAACAAACACAGTCACAGCTCAAGTCAATATGAAGGCAAGTCTCTGTTTCTGCGTTGAGGTGTCCTTTGTATAGTTTCCCTGGCTTCCAATGACGAAATATTCACAAATCATCATTTGACGTCAGCACGCTTAACTCCCCCTCTCGGATGATTAACAACAGCGGGAACCAATCAGCACGTCACCTGCAAAAGTGAAAGTAAAAACCGTGAGCTGCAGAGAACACCAAAGAACACACCCAAACACCTTTGAAACAACCACAGACCTTATTTCAGGCTTAAAAAAAAACATTGAATTCAGGCCGATGGAACTCGTTTCCGTGTTTTGGCCAAGCAAAATGCTATTGGCAAAATTTTTATAAGCCTAAAACAAAACTTTTTGTACAAAAATACATTATCCCTGCAGCAATCTATTAGCCTGGCAAACCAGACCTATCAAGATGTTAGGTCTGGAAACTCACAATTGGCGGGGCGGGATAAACGGTTGTCTTTCAATATCCCTCTGCACGCCATAGGATAGCGCTAACCAACCAGAGCGATGATGGCTGTGGCTGAGTGAGTCCCATGCGTTTTCCCATGGTTTTCTCTCCAGCGGAGCAAGTTGATATATTAAACTTTTGCCTTATCCGGTCGCCAAAACTCTGAACACATCTTCCCTTTCTAAGAATGACTTAAGTTACGTTCTTAACTCCAAGTCATCCGAGTCGCGGCCAAAGCCGAATCGGAAGACCGCTGTTCGCCTGCTGTGTCTTGTTTGTTTTTAAAGTCGGCATGAAATCAAATTTGACAAATCTTCTTTTTATATGTAATATTGTAGTGATTATTATAAATGATTTATCCGTGCACTTCAATATTTTTTTTAAATTCATGTACCCTTGAAATCTTTAATCAAATACATTACCCTTCCCTCCCCCATTCGAAACGACCTCTCTCTCTTTTGGTCACGTGGAATGGCGAACGGATGCGGCCAGATCCGATGAGGGTGCGGCCGTTCGGTGCACCACCTCTAAGAGAATTGCATTCAGAATGTTTGCAACGCCCAACCTCCAACGATCCAATCAATTTCCGAAGGATGAAATCAAGTCCGTCCCTACATTTTTTTCTAATTTCAGAAGCCGTTTCACTTGGATATACGTCACGACAAGGAAAAAATGACAATCTCAACTTCCGTTTCATGCCGACTTTAAGTAGCAGGGAAATCACCTATGGAAATCACGGCGCAGAACCGTCACAACTCTGTCGTCATTGTGTTAAGCCCGCCCACCAACTCTATACACGATGTGATTGGCCAGACCAGAGTTTGGATTTTCCACTTTGAAAGTCAACAGAGAGTTGCTAGACCACACTTTGAGGCAAAATAATTTTTGCTGCCGCTAGGGTGCGTCTAGATTTCTAGGCTAGCAATCTATAGCTGTTAAATCTTGTTTTAGTGCTGCTTAAATTGCAATTTTAGTGTAATAAAAGTTGCAGCAATTGTATCAAATAATGTTGGATGCTTTGAGATGCTCTGATGGGTGAAATTTGATCTGTAGCATCCAAATCCCAGTCGAAAACTCCCAAATTATGCACCATGCCACCATGATGGGAAGACAATTTTCTGTCTTTGTACTTTCAGCATAAATCAACTCCGAGCCCTACGAAGCTCAGTCCATCAGACAGCGAGGTGAGTCTTATCCTCAGATTTTCACATTCACTTCCTCCCTATCCATCACCATCTGTGTGTGTGTGTGTGTGTGTGTGTGTGTGTGTGTGTGTGTGTGTGTGTGTGTGTGTGTGTGAGAGAGAGAGAGAGAGAGATAGAGAGTCTGTAGTCATATGCATTACTGTCCCACCCCAGAGTCTGTACCCCTCCCGACGGTCCACTCACACCGATGACTCCGCCCTCTTCATGGTAAGAGCCAATCAGCTCGAATCATGCACCATCCTCCATCTCCTTTCTCACTGTGTGTTCTCTTCCTAACAAATATCAGTATTAGTCTTTAGAACTTAGCATAATGTATTAACATGATTCAAGGTTATTTCCATTTAAAACTGCTTTTCTGATCAGTTTGAACTGCTAACATGTTTTGAAGGTGCACTCAGTAATTAGTACATTTTACCCATAAAAAATGTATCTATCCATCCATCCATCCATCCATCCATCATCTGTATATATAGTAATCACATTATATCTTGTATTTGATAGTTCTTACTTTGCTTACTGAATGCACCTTTAATATTAGATGCTTTCCTAGTGTGCATCTTTAATACGCTTGCCCTGCTTCTTTTTGCTTCCCTGTCTGTCCCTTTACTTTCTGTCTCTTTCTCTACTTCTCTCTCTTTCTCTCTCATAAATGTTGGTTCTGTCTGTGTCAGAGTGAGTTTGAGCCTCTATTGATGTTTGAGATAGACACAGATACCAACACTATAAAGAAGAGGCCAGACCCTCACAAACAGGTGAAGGAGATACACAGACACGTTTATCTGCTGTCAAAATGGAGACTTAGCAAACACAACTAACAAAAACAATTTATGCTAAATCAAGCATCACAATTAGTATTGGTTATAATTAGGGTTCCATTAGTACATTTTAAATAATATGTAATGCATAATATTTAATTGCTTGTTTGGAGCCTTCATTATTTTATTTCTGTAGATGCAAATAAGTTTATTTTGGCTGTTTCTTGATCATTTTACTTTCAAAATACACTCACCGGCCACTTTATTAGGTACCCCATGCTAGTAATGGGTTGGAGCCCCTTTTGCCTTCTGAACTGCCTCAATTCTTCGTGGCATAGATTCAACAAGGTGCTGGAAGCATTCCTCAGGGAGTTTGGTCCATATTGACATGATGGCATCACACAGTTGCCGCAGATTTGTCGGCTGCACATCCATGATGCGAATCTCCCGTTCCACCACATCCCAAAGATGCTCTATTGGATTGAGATCTGGTGACTGTGGAGGCCATTTGAGTACAGCGAACTCATTGTCATGTTCAAAAAACCAGTCTGAGATGATTCCAGCTTTATGACATGGCGCATTATCCTGCTGAAAGTAGCCATCAGAAGTTGGGTACATTGTGGTCATAAAGGGATGGACATGGTCAGCAACAATACTCAGGTAGGCTGTTGCGTTGCAACGATGCTCAATTGATACCAAGGGGCCCAAAGAGTGCCAAGAATATTCCCCACACCATGACACCACCACCACCAGCCTGCACCGTTGATACAAGGCAGGATGGATCCATGCTTTCATGTTGTAGACGCCAAATTCTGACCCTACCATCCGAATGTCGCAGCAGAAATCGAGACTCATCAGACCAGGCAACGTTTTTCCAATCTTCTATTGTCCAATTTCGATGAGCTTGTGCAAATTGTAGCCTCAGTTTCCTGTTCTTAGCTGAAAGGAATGGCACCCGGTGTGGTCTTCTGCTGCTGTAGCCCATCTGCCTCAAAGTTCGACGTACTGTGCTGTTCAGAGATGCTCTTCTGCCCACCTTGGTTGTAACGGGTGGTTATTTGAGTCACTGTTGCCCTTCTATCAGCTCGAACCAGTCTGGCCATTCTCCTCTGACCTCTGGCATCAACAAGTCATTTCCGCCCACAAAACTGCCGCTCACTGGATGTTTTTTCTTTTCGGACCATTCTCTGTAAACCCTAGAGATGGTTGTGCGTGAAAATCCCAGTAGATTAGCAGTTTCTGAAATACTCAGACCAGCCCTTCTGGCACCAACAATCATGCCACGTTCAAAGTCACTCAAATCACCTTTCTTCCCCATACTGATGCTCGGTTTGAACTGCAGGAGATTGTCTTGACCATGTCTACATGCCTAAATGCACTGAGTTGCCGCCATGTGATTGGCTGCTTAGAAATTAAGTGTTAACGAGCAGTTGGACAGGTGTACCTAATAAAGTGGCCGGTGAGTGTATGTATTAAATGTTACTATTAATTTATATGAATGTGTTCATATTTATTATATTTTTATAAATGTGACTCCTTCAAGAAAACATTCAGCATTTTTTCAATAAATTAAACCTCAATGCATTACTGCTGTAATATTTCCTCTTCATGATAGGTTCAGGAAGTCTTTTCAGTAATAAACAATGAAATCTGACGCTTTCAAAACACTTACACTTTCTCAAACCTTGTATTTATTTCCTACATTCGACCTTTATTTCTCCTTCTTTCCTTTCATTCCTATCCTCTCCTCATTTCTTTGTGGTTGGCTAGTCTCTCTCTGCTGTGCCGCTGGATGGGTGTGTGTCTCCCGCTTTATCCGTCGCCCCCTCCTGTACGCCGCAGGTACTGAACAGCAAGAGCCTGGAGATGATCGGCCTCTAGATGCAAATAGGCTGACTGTGGATGTTTCTTCAACATTTTACTCTAAAAAATTCACTACACAAAGATATTGTGGTTGCACTAATGGCAGAATTAATATGACAAGTTTCATTATGGAAATTATGCTGAAAATCCATCATGTCCTGCTTGTTTAGGATTTCAGCTGATCCATGTACATATTTACTTATGGTTTAGTAGTTGTGGTCAAATCTTTCAAAAACTTCTTATTTCTTTTTGAGATTCACTTTAAAGCACATGCCACAGATACACTGTTCATTATCTGATATTTCAACTGATATTTAACCTTTTCACTTCCTATTTTCTCTCCATTTGAACTCTTGTCTTCGTTAGCAAGGTGAAGATTATGCCTCGCTGTCACCTACTGGTATGTATTCGTTTAAATCATGAACTCCTCTTATTCTCTTTTTATTTATTTAATTCTTTGCCCCACATTGCTTTTTGACAATGTTTTGCTTGTCTTGCAGCCCTCCAGTCACCCACTTACCCCAGCCCTGCTGCCCTGTCCCCTCCCGCGGCCTCAACCAGCGACCTGAGAGTTACTTGTTCCGCTTGAGTCAGCGAGAGGAGAAAAAAAAGGTTTGTTTACCTTATGCAGCTCATTGAACTTTGTGGGTAATTTGTGATGTCATGTTTATCATGAATTCGCATACAGTACCCTTCAAAAGTTTGGGGTCGGTAAGATTTGATTTTTAAACGTCTCTACTGCTCACCAAGGCTGCATTTATTTAATAAAAATACAGCAAAAACAGTTATATTTTGAAATATTATCACAATATAAAATAACTTTTTTTCTATTTTGATATATTTAAAAATGTAATGTATTCCTGTGATGTAAAGCTGAATTTTCAGCATCATTACTCCAGTCTTCAGTGTCAAATGAGTTTTTTGAAGATTATTCTAATTTTGCTGCAAAAAACAAACATTTATTATTAATAATTTTTTTAACTGTTGTACTGCTTAATATTGTGGAAACCATGATACATTTTTATTTCAGGATCATTTGATGAGTAGAAAGTTCAATAGAACAGCATTCATTTGAAATGTAATATTTTTTATAACATTATAAGTGTCTTTTCTGTCACTTATGATCAATTTAATGCTTCCTTGCTGAAAGGAAGAAAAGAGGAAAAAGAAAGTTAATTTAGTTCCCCAAAAGGTGTTCCTAGAACTGAATAGTTCCCAGTTCCTGCGGTGCAAACACGCCATAAGGTTCTAGTAGTTCTGGGGGTACTATGAAAAGTTCCTCCAGTGCAAAAGCCCCTAGTGTAAATTAAGTGCAAAAATCAGTGTCAGCCTAAATATTTGAATATTTTGTAATAAACCTCTCAACAAAATGTGTTTTATCAAGTACTTGTAGTCAGTAGTTTTGTATAATGTTTAATCATTCGTTATTGTTGTTTCCTAACTCTCATGAAAGAATGTAAGTGCACAGTTGTACCTTTGTCGCCTTAAAGGGTTAGTTCACCCAAAAATGAAAATGAAGTCATTAATTACTCACCCCCATGCTGTACCAACCCCGTAAGACCTTCGTTCATCTTCGGAACACAAATGAAGATATTTTTGATTAAATCTGAAAGGTGGATCACTGCTCCATAGACTGCCTAAGGGACTGGCTCTTGATGGCCCATAAAGTCATTAAAGAAAATGTTTAAATATTCCATGTGCCTACAGTGGCTCAATTTTAAGTTTACTCGAGACGGTGAGAATACTTTTTGTGCGGAAACCCCCCCCCCCCCCACAAATAACGACTTTATTCGACTATTCCATTACTTCCTTATGAGCCTTGAGAGCGAGAGTAGAAGAGAACGCATGCGCGAGACTGAGATGAGGACGTTCTTCTTCGACTACTTCTTGTTACCGGCTGCTCACCGCTTAGGAGTATCCTGCCACCTACCGTATAAGACTGATGATCCATATTTAAGGGGCTGCTGTCGTTTTTTGAGAAGATTAAAGGCTTTTAAGTGCGCCTTATATTGCGGAAAATACGGTAATTGAAAAGCGTATGTACAGTGCGCATCTTCCTCTGCTTGTAAACAGAAAGTTTTACGCTTCCAGCTATATCAGCACATCATCTTATACGGTAGGTGGCGGTAAAACTGAAATTAAAAAAATGTAAAGCTATTTTAAAATCTGAATAAATACTATAATCGTTAAATATGAAATTTTCACTGAAGTAGGCAGTCGCTGTTGTGCTCTTTTACAATGACACGTCAATCATTGTTCCTAATTAGAACATGATCATGTAATTACGCAGTGATGTATGGCATGTGTGACCATTTTGCAGGAGAATCGGGTCCACAGAAGGCGGAGCCAGTGGAAGCCACTCCCACGCAGAGTCCAGCCCCAACGGGAGAGGAGGCGCTAGTGATAGAGCAGCTGAGAAGGGTGCGTCAAGCAAACTGCCTTAGTAGTACTCTCCTATTCTTGTTATCTATTATTGATGTATCTATTGTTTCATATATGTATGCATGTGTGTGAACTGTGAATATGATATATATATATATATATATGTATATATATATATATATATATATATATATATATATAAAACTCATTTATATCGTATCATGCTGTCCTGTTAAAGGTAGGGTATGGGATTTGTAAAACGGCCGGCAGATTTTGAAAATACACGACTCAAAAGGTCCTACCTTCTTTCCTCCAAAGCTGGCCCTGACTCCACCCATTCAAAGAACATGGACATGCAATCATGCATCTGCAAAACTCAGATGCACGTGATTGCTCTTACTCTCTCTCTCTCTCTCTCTCAATTCAATTCAATTCAATTTGAATCTCTCTCTGTCTGTCTGTACCGGGGCGACATGTACTTACTGTAACTGGGTCACAAGCTTTGAGTATGTGCATGAAGGGGACAAGCACACAGGGGGATGAGGGGAGGGGCGGATGGTATGACCGATTGATTGACGCACGTACAGTCCAATGATTCTAGGTGGTCTTGGAAATGATTGGCTGGAGTTTTTCGAGTCATGCCCTTTCTATAGATGATTCATTTTTAATCTTAATTTTCATTTCAGTGCTTCTAACTCAGTGGCTGTATGTGGGTTAGGAATAAGATTTAAAGTGATTTAGAAAAAATGGTCAAAAAAGAAAATCACATACCCCACCTTTAAGCATATATAACTCAAATCAAAATATTACAAAACAAATAAAACTGTTTTCCTGCTGTTAGTCTAATTTGTCATCCTTCATGTAGAATATTGAGTGTCGACTCAAGGTGTCTTTACCCACTGATCTTGGGGCAGCTTTGACTGACGGGGTCGTGTTGTGCCACCTGGCCAACCACGTCACGTGCCCGATCCATACCGAGCATCCACGTACCCTCACCGGCAGTGGTGAGTGATTTTTGGGGTTTATTTTGCTCATAACTTAATCTATACGTTTTTGTGCATGTTTATGTGTGCACATAGGAATACATAGTTTCATCTTTTTTCTTTCCAGCCCAAACTGACAATGGCTAAGTGTCGACGAAATGTGGAGAACTTCCTAGAGGCGTGCCGCAGAATCGGAGCTCCTCAGGTACACTTGGTCTCCTACATTTCAAGCGATTTCCTTTTTCATGGAAAAAAAGTTTTTAATCTTTAAAAATCAAATGAAGAAATAGCTTCTCAAACACGTCGTTTCGTGTTTTTTTCCAAACTAACTTTTTAACACCTTTTGCTTTTTCCTCTAATGCTCTAAAAGTTTATGAGCTTATACCACTAACTCTTTCTCTCTCTCTCCCCAATTCCCTTCCAATTTAAAACCATCTCACATCTCTATCAACCTCTCATTGTGTTTTATTTGAATGCTCATGTTCGTCTTCCTCCCTGCGGGCAGGATAGTTTGTGTTCAGTGGGTGACGTGCTGAAAGGGGAGGTTGTTTGTGTGCTCAGGCTGGTTGAGGCTTTACTCTCCCTGGCACCGCCTCCCATTCGCTCCGCCCCTTCTACCCAGCTGGCTGGATTCGCCCTTTTTCTACCTGTCAATCATGTCGCTGCTATGTGTTCTCTACTGCCACCTGGTGCCAAGCGGTTAAATCACACTTCCATATTGATCACTGCACTAAAACAGTCGATTGTTGTTGTTTTGTGTGTTCAAATGAGCAGATTTACACAATAGCCCGTGTTTATGCACATGTTTATAGTGGCACATCATTGATATTTTGCTAAGCTCTGTCTGACCCCTTTGTGTTATGTTGCTTGCTCAGGCAAGCTTTAAAATAACATTCATGCGAATTGCAGTGAAGCGTGCTCATAAGGTGGCACAAATGGATTGAATGGTAGCGTATTACATGGACTGAAAATAATTGTGATTTATGCTAAATATTTGTATGTGCAATTTTCTTTAAAGAAACTAAATAACCGTTCTAAGATTTAGGTCGATAAGATTTTTCAAATGTTTTTGAAATAAGTCTCTTTATGCTCACCAAGGCATTACATTAATATTGTTACAATATTAATAGTATTACAATTTTAAAGAACTATTTTCTATGTTAATGCATTTTAGAATGTAATTTATTCCTGTGATGCATCATTACTCCGGTCTTCAGCATCACATGATCCTTCAGTAATCATTATAATATGCTGATTTGCTGCTCAAGAAACATTTCTTATTATTATTATCAATGTTTTTTTTGTTTTTTTGGAATTGGAGTCAGATTGTGGTGTAATAATTTTTGCTCGAAAGAGCAGCATTTTTGAAATATGAATTTTTTTTTTACATTATAAACAGTGTTGGGGAAATTACTTTTAAAAGTAATGTTACAATATTGCGTTACTTCCTAAAAAAAGCTAATTATGTTGCGTTTTATTGAAAGTAATGTTACGTTACTTTTGCTGTACTTTTTCTCAACTGATAAAAAAGTTCTATTTTTGGCAAATATAATGGGTCTTTTTACACTAAAAGCAAAATAAGCCTCAGACTGAAGAAAATTCACACCTGTACAGTTGATGGCACAGCTCAAACAAACCTTTCAGCTTTCCTGCCATTCTGTAACATGCGTTACTTATATTTTCTTTTTATTGATTTTACTTGTTACTTGAAAAAGAAATCTGATACGTAACTCGTTTCTTGTAATGTGACGAGTGTACCCCCAACACTGATTATAAATGTCATTACTGTCACTTTTGATCAATTTTATGCATCCTTTTTTTTAAAAAAAAATCTTACTGACACCAAATTTGTGGACACTAGTGTACATTATCACAGTTAACCGAAAAGACGAACGCCGCATTTCATGGTTGATAAATGGCAATAGTTGCTAAGGTGTGGTCAGTGACTTTCTAAGGCAGGGCTTAGCAAAGAGTCAATTGAGAGTGTTTATATTTCTGTGCGTGTGTGTGTGTAGAGGGCACATTTCCATAGCAAAATTCAAAGCTTCATCAAAAAGCACAAAAATGGGTAGATTCCCCCATTCAGCCTTAAAGACAACAGAACAAGCTGACTGCTCTGTGAACGAGCCCTTTGTGTGTTAAGTTCTGCTGCACATTTTCCAAAGTCTGCTAAAGTGGATGAGTATTTTGTGTGGCTTTGTGTTTCTATGAGCGTTTCCGTGAATGAATAAGACCATGTGGACTGGAGGATGCCAAACCTTAAACTCCCTGTTTTATCCCTTTGTGCCTTACTGTGTGTATGTCAATGTCTTCCGTCTCACAGTTAACACAATAGTTCTCCAAAACATAAATTTACTCACATTTATGTCGTTACAAACCTGTATGAGTTGCTTTCTACCATGAAGCACAGGAGGAGAAATTTTGCAAATTGTCTGAGCTGCTCTTTTCCATACACGGGAGCCTTCTAAAGGGGTGATGAACTGAGAAATTAAATTTTCCTTGAGCTTTTGACATCTAAGAGGTCATCATATTATAAGAATATCCTGTAAGTTTCAGAACTGAAAACGTCCTTGTTAGTCCAGTAAAAGCTTTTATTGACACCAGGCGCAGCAAACGACTCATTTTTCAAAGTGGGGTACTATGATGTCAAAGAGGATAAAACACCACCCCCGCAGAAGATCAACACTTAATTCAATACGCCAGTTTAGCCCCGCCCACCGATTCATGCATTACACGTATAGCTAAATAACATGGATGCCTACCTTGTGAAGACAAACCGGAGCTACCGAGCAATACAGAATATTGTGCAGCGCCTGGTTGATTCCAATAGGACTGCATGGATAAACTCTATTTTAATGACGTTCCAGCTGATGAGTTAAAACATGGTCCGTCTGTTCGCTTCATTTCACTGAGGATTGTTTTGTAAACAAGACTGGATTTGCAGACCGATTAAGAGTAAAGAAATGGTACTGTGCCGTCTATATTGAATCTGACAGGAATGGTGCAACACACGGACTCTGGGTTCGAACATGTATTGTCGAATCATTCCGGTTGCTATTTTACAACATTGGACGTTTACAAAACAATTTCCCCCAAGTGCATCGACGGGTGAGTTGAAACTCGACTTATAATATGCAAACTTGTTATCCACTCACAGCAGTGGGCGTTTACTTCCACATGTGAGAATGCAAAAACCAAGCGAACGTCTTAAGTTGACCTCAGACAACAATATAATACAATTTAAAAAGCCAGATCATGACCCCTTTAAGAACCAAAAATGACAAGGCAAGGGCACCATTGAACATCCTACCTTTATTGCATAATAAGAAGATAGATCACTTAAAATTACAACACACATTGAATAGGATCTTTCTGTGACACTTTGTGTCTTTTTTCAGAAGCTTGATGCAGGACATTTTTCTTTTAAATCCTCCTTTTGTGGTCTGAAAAAGAAAGAAGGGCATACGAATACTAGAACAACACCGGGGAGAGTAAATTACTTAATTTAGATTTTTAAGTGAACTATCCCTTTAAGTAATATAGTGCATGTCATATGAACTACTGGGTAACACTTTATTTGAAGGGGTGTGCATAAGACTGACATGACACTGTCATACACATGACATAACACCTGTCATGAACATGAAGGAGTCTTTATGAATGTTTATGACTGTTGTCATTAAGTGTCATTCGGTAAATTATGACACTTTAAATGCAAAGTTGACATTGTTTAAAATGTCTTTGTCATGACAACTTGACATTGACAAAGGCAAAAAATGTCTTTGTTATGACATATTGACATTAACCAAGACAAAAATGTCTTGTTTATGACAACTTGACATAACCAAGAAATCATAACCTGTTAACCTGTAATGTGTTAACATTACATTACCCTATCATATGTTATGGTTGGTTTTAACTTTGGTTGTCATGACACCATTATAACTGTGACATGAATATTTTACTTGTCCTCAAGTAAAGTGGAACACATTGTACTAGTTATAAAGATGTCATTAAGGGTCATTAGACTGTCAAATGCTTTAACAACAGTGTCATTAATATTTCCCTTTACCTCAAGTAAAGTGGAACACGGTTGGACTAGTTATGATTTCTTGGTTAATGTCAAGTTGTCATAATCAAAGACATTTTGTCTTGGTTATAATGTCACGTTGTCATGACAGACATTTTTGTCTTTGTTAATGTCAAGTTGTCATAACAAAGACATTTTAAACAATGTCAACTTTGCATTAAAAGTGTCATAATTTACCGAATGACACTTAATGACAACAGTCATAAACATTGATAAAGACTCCTTCATGTTCATGACAGGTGTTATGTCATGTTTATGACAGTGTCATGACAGCCTTATGCACACCCCTTCAAATAAAGTGTTACCAACTACTGATATGAGATGTACTTTTTTGAAGCCTGGCAGTCCCTGGCCTAATTTATCTTCATTCATATACCTTACAATAATAAATAAAATAAAAAAATTGTAAAATTGATTTTTTCAAAAACAGTCCTCTGGATTCACAAACGCTTTGCAGACTTCAGATTGGATAGTTAATAATCATGTTAATAAATTCTAATCATTTGTAACTTGGCTGCTCATTCACAATTAGCATAATCCCACCTACAAATTACAAATAAGTGAATTGCGTGTTCTGGAACGCTGTGGGAACTTCTGGACTACCTTTTCAGGTTTGGTTCCAATATAGTACATAATTGCAAAAGGAATTATTTGGCCATGTGCCTATAAAATTAAACATTCTTGCAGATAAATGCTACTGGTGCTTAAAATCATAGTAATGATAAAGAGGAAAATGGACTGCCGCAGTTTATCAAACAAATGTATTTTTACATGTGGCTAATTGGTTAAAACACCTTTTTTGTTTGTTTATAATATTAAAATTGTAATATTTTATTATTGTTGTAATATGAATAAATGGCAAATAGTGTTATGAAAGTGCAGTGCATTCAGTTTATACAAATAAAAAAATAAAAGTATTATCTTTTCATATGAATACAAACACTTTCATGAATCTGAAGGGCTTTACGAATTATTTGCACAAAAATGATGTTTTAATGAATGGCCTCAGCGTTATGTGGAAAAGAGCAGCCACAACTTTCTGTTTATTTGCTTTTGTGAAGAAAGTAAATCATTTGAAACAACTTGGGTGTGTAAATAATGTCAGAATTGTATCTCTGAACTAACCCTTTAAATGGCTAGAAAACATCTCGCTATCCGTTCTTAACGCTACTGTAAACAAGCATCTTGTCATTCTTGCACCAGAACACCATTTACTCACTGAAATAACAGTCCTCGTCAACCAGTATACCTGTTGTTAATATACAGTGTAATATAATCCTAACACGCATAGGAAATACAACACCGGTCACAGAGTGTTTAAGCGTTTGTGTCTGTCAGATTTGTGTGCCATGTTGCCTGATTTTCCTACAGTCTGACTTGTCCTCCTCTGCTTTTCTACAATAAAATCTAAGTCAGAATTCAGTATAGATGTGTGTTTTATGCAATAGTTTGGTTGTGTGTTTGTGAGTCACAGCTTTATGTTGGGTAGTGTGGTACTGCAGTGATAAATGCTTGGCTAGGTTGTTCTGGATCGTCTAGCAGGTCAAAAAAGTCAGATGGTCTAATACACTACTGGATTTTAAAGACTTTTATGCTCACCAAGGCTGCATTTATTTGATCTAAAAGACAGTAAAAACAGTAAAATATCATTACAGATTTTCAAATGGGATTTATTCGTGTGTTGCAAAGCTGAATTGTCAGCATCATTACTCTAGTCTTCAGTCGATTTCTTATCAATCCAAACAAAGCTGCTTAATATTATTGTGGACAGCCGTAATACACTACCACTCAAGTTTTGGGGTCAATAATATATATACAGTATCAAATTAATACTTTTAGTCAACAAGGATGCACTAAACTGGTCAAGGGACTGTAAAGAGATTTATAATGTTACAAAATACAGGGTTCCTACAGGTTTCTTCAAGTTAAATTCAAGTCTTTTTAAGAGCATTTATATGAAAAATTAATACCTATTTCACGTCCCAACCAGCAAAGAAAAACAAAATCTTTCAATTTGTGTTCATTTATTTTTCAAATGTGGAATGGGTAAAAGATAAATCACGCAGGTAAAATAAAAACATTTCAGTTGGCCACAAGAAAGTTTGCGAACAATGTTAAGTTGTGTTTTAACATTAGCTACACACAGGCAGGACATGAGTTCTGACTCGATTCGCTTCCCAGTATTTCAACAGCTATCTAACATTTTAATCGAGTTTTTATTCGTCTGACTAAAATGTCAACAAATTTTCGTCATAGTTTTTGTCATTCAAAACTAGCGTCTCTGTATTTCGTCAGTGAAAAATTTTCGATGAAGAAAGATTTTCATCATTATTTTTGTCAATGAAATTAACACTGACATACAGCACAATTTTTAAGACCCAGACATCAAAATTCAAGACTTTTTAAGGTATTATTTCCAAATTCATAAATTCAATGCTTTTAAGGCTTTTTAAGACCCTGCAGGAACACTGAAATATTTCAAATTCAAAAGAACAGAATTTATTTGAAACTTGGACTTGTTTGAATCCTAAAAAAAAGCAGCATGTTTTCCACAACAATATTAAGCCGCTAAAAAAACATCATTCAACGTTGAGTACCACACTATAGTCAGCATATTAGAATGATTTATGATGCTGAAGACTAGAATTAAGGCCATTGCACACCGAGTTCGAAGTTCGCATCCGAAATTTTTCGCACCATAAAAAAAAAAATTCGACCTCGCGTTAAGTCGATCACGCTTTGCACCCGCCTCCGAACTTTCGTCCGTCATAAAAAATTCGGATCGGGTTAGATTTTCTGCGTTTTTCCGCATCCACAGCCAGCATTTTGAGAGGTTTTTTGACAATTCAGGGCCGGCTGGAGCAGAGCTCGTTCCGCACATCATTGCACATATGACCAGTGCTTTCAGTTTCGGTTTTCAATTCGATCAAGTTTATGTTCTCTTCTCTCGATTGAATTATAAAAGGAATAACCTCCAATTGAAATTTTGGATCGATTAAAAGGTGTGATTGAGCAGCCAATTCGAGAACTAATGTAGCTATTAGGCCTATTTGGGTCCAATATAGGCTATAACAGCCTATATACAGCTGTTCTGTCACTGTGTGTGTGTCTCCATACCTTAGACATACTGTCAGTAGTCTCTGTTAAGAATCGATTGATTCACGGTAATTGGTGGTCTTGTTTTTAAAATGTTTCTCCAGCATCAAACTTTTCCACTGACATTCTGAAGTAAATTTTGAATCGCAACTCCTTGATAAGGAGGTGCTTCCCTCTCGGCGCAATTTCAGGATTGGATGGATGCAAACGCATTATTTTCTCTTTCTTCTCTTTTCAATAAGAGATAGAGCAACAAAATCATCCAACTGCTTGACGAATTCATTTTGTATTTTTGCGCTTTTTCCGCAAAGGTTTAATAAATACGCATCGGACTCAGTTTGCAAGGTTTCTGTGCGTGACGAATTTTCAGGCTGACGAACACAAAAAACGCATACGAAAATTTCGTACTCAAGTGTGCAATGGCCTTAATGAGGAAAATTCAGCGTTGCATCTAAAATATATTCACATAGAAAACAGTTATTTTAAATTGTAATAATATTTCACAATATTACTGTTTTACTGTATTTTGATCAAATAAATGCAGTCTTGGTGAGCAGTAGAGACGTCATACAATAGAAAATCAGAATTTTTTGATATATGGTTTGTTTTTAGCTCATAGTGTCATGACATGATCTTTAGGTTTAGGAGATGGTTCATTTCACTATAACCCAAAGCACGTGAAATAACAACCACTACTAATTCTAATCTCTCGCTGTTTAGTTCCTGCTTTGTGACAGACAGCTTTCTGTCTAGCTGCTTTTGAATGATTTTTCCCATCTCTCTTCATCTCCTTCATCTTTCTTTAGTTTCCAAAGGTCATTTTGATTTAAGTCCTTCCTTTACTTGTACATTATCTGCTTTATTTGAGTTTATCCATTGTAATCATTTAAGTTGTATTGATTTTTATAATTTTGTTTCTCCATTGACACGCCATTTTTGTCCCTTTTTTGTTCGCCCTGCTGTGTGTGTGTCTGTGTGTTTACGGCCGCAGAGCCAGCTGTGTCTTCCCCTGCACATCCTGGAAGAGAGAGGTTTGGCTCAGGTGGCCGGGACTGGTCGTGCCCTCCTCGATCTGGCTCCTCCAAAGCACACGCCCTCTCCCAGCACGACCCCAACCAGCACCAGCACTGTGTCTCCTCGCTCTGTAGGACCGAGATGTGAACGGGCTAATCTCCTCCCATCAGCCCCAGAGATCTTTAAGACTCCTTTCTGCTCTAGAGAGACCCTTGAACGGTTCTGTAATGGTAACCCCCATCACATCACACTACCTTCTTTGTGAACACACCGCTTTTCAAACCCCAAACCTGTCTTCGGAGAGGGAGAAGAGACGACTGGCGGAACAGAGAGCATGTCCAGAGACTTCTTTGAAGCAACATTTCTTTCGTTTTAACAGTTAGTTTTACACTTTAATATCTTTAACTATTATGGGTGGTGTTGTTTTTGTATTACTATTATTATTATTGACTCTCAAGTAATGTGGGAATGAGAGTTGGCCAAAACTACCCAAGCTCACGTTACAGTTACAGATGGTTAAATCTCACTAAACCGGTCTGGGTCACATTTCACCCTGAAATTATATAAACAAGATACTATACTTAAATTGGCCCTTATGGTTTTTGTGACATTATTTTCATGACAAATGAATTACGGCAGCGCAAAAACATGATGATTAAATATTATTTATACTGTAAAGTATTTATACATTTAATTTATTAAATTAAGTTTATACATTTAACTTGTATGAATTTAAATATAAACATTGTATAGTCATAGTTTTACTGCATTACAGTACTGAGAATATTGAATAATGATTATAAAGAAAATAAAACTTAATTGTTCTGAAAATAATGTCACAATGCAAATCAATAAATAGGCTTCATTTAGCTAAAAGAAAAAATATATTTTGGTTGAAGTGTGGCACGTTGTATAGATTGAAGCCGTGAGACTTTGAAAACAATCCAAACCAGCATGTATATGACTGAATTACACTAATTAGCAGTGTATTAGACGAACACATGAGGGAAACAGGGGTGAGATGTGATCTGCTGAATGTTTCTGTCAGGAGTTAGTGTGTAGCCACAGAGTTTTGTAATGACTCATTTCTTGCTACTTTTAATACTACAAACACAGGAGAAAAAGAAAAAAAAACTATTAAAACTTTAAGAGCTCAGACTGTATTTGACCTTGTAAAACTGAGAGGTATATTAAAGTGCTATAGCAAGGTTTAGCATGATGGGCACATTTTTTTTACAAAACAAATATATGTAAAGACGTTTGAAACAGTAAATGATTGAAACACTTATTCTATTTTTATAGCCTTGGTCGCACCGAGCTGATAGACTGACGAGGGCTGATTTATATTGCTGTTGTGTTTCTATATGTAACAGGTCTTGCATGCTTGGGATTCTGGAGTGTTGGGAGTTAGACTGAAATAGAACAGCAGTATAAAAGCTGTTTTTTTTTGTTTTTTTTATTCAGATTTTTACATTGCCATCGCATGGCTTTGCTTATGATTGTCTGCACAACACTCATTTCATCTGCGGCCCAGAGCTGGACAGATGTTGTTCACTTGTTCAGGCTGTTGTCTTTCTTCCCACACGAATCTGCTGCATCATGCCACTCCAGTTACTGGATTGAGTCCTTAACTCCCAGCAGTGCTTTTTTTTTCATGCTTAAAACGGGGCCAAGAGTACGAGGGTGAACCTCACGAACACAGTCAGAGAACATGGTCACGATCGTTTTACCTCAAAATTGAAAGAAAGAAAATTCATATTTATGCACATTTTCACAGCAATTTGAAAACTTTGATTTAAATTCCTTTAAACAAATTGTGTGTATATATAGCATAAGAAGCATAACATGCTGATTCATTGTGGAAAGTATGTCACAATACAAAAACATCTTAAAATAGACTGCTATTTTTAAAAACAATTCCTTCTTTTTTTTCTTTTGATTTTACGGTGAAATGTGACCGGACAGGTTTTCATGAGATTCACCCATATGGTCATGAACATGCTGTGCTACTAACGTTTATTTTGAATGTAGTAATGCAGCATTTTCAAAGCTTCCTCATAATCTTTAATGCAGACTGATAAAACAAAATGAAACTAAGAGAAAATATTGAGAGAGGAAGAGTGTAGAAGAATCATATAAGTTACTGTTTTAACTTGCTTTTTTTAGAGACGTTGAGTTTTAAAAAGGGAAGTTAAATGTGGGGGAAAATATATTACAAAAAGGATTTGTGTAGATATTTTTAGTATGTTTTATTTTTCTCTTTAAAATAAATTCTTTTGACTAGGGTGTTTCCCCAGCACAAATCATGTTGTTTCTTCTGCAGGGTTTGTCCCTGCGTGTCTGTACAGTAAATAAATACATTCCGTACGTTTACAAGTATGTACCACTGTCCACCCAAAACACGAGGACCTACTGTGCGCTTCCAGACAACCGAAACATTTGCCCTTTTTAGGTTTTTATTTTACAGCGGTTATGTTTTTGAACACATTTACCTGCAAAACATTTGCTGTAATGTTTTTATGTTAAAAAAAAAAGATGGAATTAAATTCTGGTCTGAACATATGGATTTCGTGAAATGCATAAATAAAAATTTTCCCATTTCTGCAGTGGTTTTGTTTATTTGGCGATGTGGATCAGGTTTGGATGCCACAGTATCTCATTTTCAAGGTTTTTGTCATTAATAATGTTATTCTGCAGTCAGGTATATTTGTATAATGACGCGTTATACTGTACAATTGAGTGCTGTTCAGCAGGGATGTAAAAATGTTTTATTGTTCTTGACAAGCTTCTATACTTCTGTTGGGTTGTTGGACTTTTTATTCCAACAACCCTGGAATAAAAAGGGAGTTTTCCCTCCCTTTTCACGTACAGCGCTACGGATACAGGGTTTCCACGGTGTCTTAAAAAGTCTAAAAAGTCTAAAATTTCAAAATCACAATTTCAGGCCTTAAAAAGTCTTAAATTTGCTGAAAGTATTGTGGTCTTGGTCTTAATATTTCTTAAACAGGTCTTAATTTTTCTATGTCAATGTAAATCTCATTGAAATGCTCCCGCAGCGCTTTGGAATGGATTTTTTTATTTATATTACGTAGTTGTAGTTCTTAATTCGCTGTATTACGACTACAAAATAGACCAACATGCAACAGCCAATCAGTTTTGAGGTTATGTGTTATTGGCGGGTATCTCAGATACCACACAGACAGACATAAAATGGATTTTATTCAGAAGTGGAAGTTTAGCGATACTTGGCTTGAAATATCTGAATTTAGGATCTGATTTTTCTGATTTGGATTTTGCTTTTTGATCAGAGTCAACAGTAATAGCGAAGGTACTATGCTCCACACGGCGATAAGACACCAGTCCTACATTGTTTCAAACGATGTTTCCTTCATGTGTGGGAAACATAAAATGGCCTACATTACGTGCTTTGGAATAGGGGATTTTATAAAAACAGAAACAGAACAAATTTTCTAAATCACGGGACCGTTTGTACTGATTTTCGCAGAATGTTCAGTTTGAATAAATTAAATTACTTTGCGAATAATTTTGAGACTCGTTACACGTTTCCTTTGTACGTTTTTGTCATGATATAGGTCTTAAATTTCATTCATAATGGTCTTAAAAAGTATTAAATTTGACTTTGTGAAACCTGCAGAAACCCTGGGATAGTTTTCAATGGCATATATCGCTGTATAAAGCTTCTAGATCACTTCAGCTCATGTTGAAACATTTTTTCTACTGGAATTTCTTGGAAATATATTTTTTGCAGTAGCCTAGAAATCTAGACGCACCCTAGTGGCAGCAAAAATTATTTTGCAGCAAAGTGTGGTCTAGCAACTCTCCGTTGACTTTTGTTGTGGAAAATCCAAACTCTGGTCCGGCCAATCACATCGTGTATAGAGTTGGTGGGCGGGCTTAACACGATGACGGCAGAGTTGTGACGGTTCTGCGCCAGTGATTTCCATAGGTGATTTCCCTGCTAGTTAAAAACAAACAAGATGCAGCTGGCGAACAGCGGTCTTTCGATTTGGCTTTGGCCGCGACTCGGATGACTTGGAGTTAAGAACGTCACTTGAGTCATTCTTAAAAAAGGAAGATGTGTTCGGAGTTTTGACGACCGGATACGGCAAAAGTTTAATATATCAACTTGCTCCGCTGGAGGGAAAACGCATTGGACTCACTCATCCACAGCCGTTCGTTGCTCTGGTTGGTTATAGCGCTATCCTATGGCGTGCAGAGGGATATTGAAAGACAACCTTTTATCCCGCCCCTCGGATTGAGGTATGCCAATTGAGAGTTCCCAGACCTAACATCTTGATAGGTCTTTCTTGCTAGGCTATTTTTGCAGTGTTTCAGCAGAACAATCCAATAACAAAATTCAAAATGGCGGAAAATTCATCATGGCGGAAATGAAATATATCGAGAGATATACGTTTTTCAATAATATAAGACACTTGAGTCTACGACTTACAGTCTAGGAGTTATGAGCAGTTTTGGCAATTGGTTGCTATAGCGTCACCTATTGGGCCAATCGGACTCATAATTTGATAACCTCTCCTCGATTTTTGTGCTACCATCTGACAAAGTTTCAAGTCTCCAGCACTTACGGTTCGGTTTTGCACAATGCATTTTCCGACAGAATAATTATAATAATAATAATTAAAGCTGCAAGCAGCATTCAGCGGTGTTCAGGCCTTTAAGCACAAAAGCATCAAAAGACATTACGTTTTATGAAGCAAGCATTTAACCACTGAGAGCATAGATGGAAATAGACCATGTTTTAGCATGATTTACCATGATACACCACATTTCAGTGTGATTTTCATTATTTACTATGTTCCAGTATGATTTACCATAGTTTCGTTCTTGAAAACCTAATAAGAATGAGACCTTTTTGACCGTTATAGTGCCACCTATGGTCCAATCTCCAACTTTGCATGCTTCTTCTGCATGTTATGACATATGCTCACCGATTTTATTTATGATTTATAGGCTTTGTGTGTATTTTAATATTTGTGTTCATCTTTGAAAGTCTGGAAGTGTTACAGACCGCATGGAAATTCATCTGAATGTACGACAGAGGTACAGAGACTACATGTCATGTCAGGCTACTGCTGATATCATTGAAGGAGATTCATTTATAATGATTTTACGATCTACAAGTCTTTTGCTTTCATCAGTCCACATTAAGATTGGTTAGTAAGTAATGGTAATTGTGTTTTTTAATACAGATTTGTGACGTTGACATTCAATGTTTTAAAGGGTTAGTTCACCCAAAAATGAAAATTAAGTCATTAATTACTCACCCCTATGCTGTACCAACCCCATAAGACCTTCGTTCATCTTCGGAACACAAATGAAGATATTTATGATTAAATCTGAGAGCTGGATCACTCCTCCATAGACTGCCTAAGGGACTGGCTCTTGACGGCCCAGAAAGTCATTAAAGAAAATGTTTAAATATTCCATGTGCCTACAGTGGCTCAATTATAAGTTTATCAAGTGACGAGACTACTTTTTGTGCGAAAACAAACCCCCACAAATAACGACTTTATTCGACTGTTCCATTACTTCCTTAAGGGCGCATGCGCGAGAACTGAGATGAGGACGTTCTTCTTCAGACTACTTCTTGTTACCGGCTGCTCACCGCTTCAGGAAGTATACCGCCACCTACCGTATAAGATGATGTGCTGATATAGCTGGAAGCGCAAAACTTTCTGTTTACAAGCTGAGAAAGATCTGCCCTGTACATACGCTTTTCAATTACCGTATTTTCCGCACTATAAGGCGCACTTAAAAGCCTTTAATCTTCTCAAAAACGTTCAGTTATCGCGCATGCGCCCTTAAGGAAGTAATGGAATAGTCGAATAAAGTCGTTATTTATGTTTTTTTTTCGCACAAAAATAGTCTCGTCACTTGATAAACTTATAATTGAGCCACTGTAGGCACATGGAATATTTAAACATTTTCTTTAATGACTTTATGGGCTGTCAGCCAGTCCCTTAGGCAGTCTATGGAGGAGTGATCCACCTCTCAGATTTAATAAAAAATATCTTCAATTGTGTTCCGAAGATGAACGAAGGTCTTACAGGGTTGGTACAGCATGGGGGTGAGTAATTAATGACTTAATTTTCATTTTTGGGTGAACTAACGCTTTAATCTTTAGGATCTGGATGACTATATTCCAGAGATAATGGTTCTTCCTACTTTTTCCTACCATTTAAGAGCAAAAGTGAAATGTTTTTAGGTGAATATTTTATCCTGAATAGTTTATGGTTTATAATAGTCTTTTTTTCCCTATGTAATATTATATAGGCTATACAGTCATGGTCAGAATTATTGGCACAACTGGTAAATATTATTAAAGATGGATGCAAAAATAAATCTGCATTGTTTAATCCTTTTGATCTTTCATTCAAATCACAAAAATCTAACCTTTCATTGAAGCAACATAATTGAAAGTGGGGGAAATCACATGGTGAAATAAATGTTTTTCTGGCCACAGTTATTGGCACCCTTTTATTAAATACTCTTTTGCAACCTCCTTTTGCCAAGATAACAGCTCTGAGTTTGGAGAACACCTGACAAGAGATCAGCGACGTTCCTTCAGTCAGAATCTCCCCAGAACTATATTCTTTGGTTTAACTCATTGTGGTGGACGATTAAGGATATTTGGCCTTTGTGTTTCCTCATATTTAAACTCATATTTAAACTTCAATTTAAACTCAACCAGTCATGGCTGGACAATTTCACGTTAGTCACCCTGGTGTGCTTAAAAAAAAGTTAAAAATGAATGGAAATATACTTTAGAGATGTTTTACTAAAAAAAAAAGAAAAAAAAAACATTCTAGGGGTGCCAACAATTGTGGTCAACGTGTTTTGGTGGAAAACATTTTTCATAATGTGGCACCACCACCAGATTAAACTTGATTGTTTAGTTCCATTCCTGAAATGCATGAGATGTTTTTAGTGAGCAGGTCTGGATTGGCCTTTCACTCATCTGTAGTCTGTTCTAATCCAGTCACCAAAACCAGCATGGTATCCGTCAGTGCTGAGGAACATCAGCGAGTCTGTAGAAGCTGAGAAACTGAGAGTAAGGGGAAAACAGTCCCCTGAAACGCGCAGCCTGCTTCAAAGACACTTTAAACACACTACCATACACACATCTGTGCTGCTGGTAGGTTACACTCATTTAAGAAGAATAAATGATTTTTAAATATTATTGATAATAAAAATTAATGAATAAATGTAAAAAAAAATTATATATATATATATATATATATATATATATATATATATATATACACTCACCGGCCACTTTATTAAGTACCCCATGCTAGTAACGGGTTGGACCCCCTTTTGCTTTCAGAACTGCCTCAATTCTTCGTGGCATGGGTTCAACAAGGTGCTGGAAGCATTCCTCAGGGAGTTTGGTCCATATTGACATGATGGCATCACACAGTTGCTTTGCTTTGACAGTTGATTTGTCGGCTGCACATCCATGATGCGATCTCCCGTTCCACCACATCCCAAAGATGCTCTATTGGATTGAGATCTGGTGACTGTGGAGGCCATTTGAGTACAGCGAACTCATTGTCATGTTCAAGAAACCATCTAAGATGATTCCAGCTTTATGACATGGCGCATTATACCTGCTGAAAGTAGCCATCAGAAGTTGGGTACATTGTGGTCATAAGAGGGATGGACATGGTCAGCAACAATACTCAGGTAGGCTGTGGCGTACCAGCGATGCTAGAATTGGTACCAAGGGCTCAAAGAGTGCCAAGAAAATATTCCCACACCATGACACCACCACCACCAGCCTGAACCGTTGATACAAGGCAGGATGGATCCATGTTTTCATGTTGTAGACGCCAAATTCGGACCCTACCATCCGGAATGTCGCAGCAGAAATCGAGACTCATCAGACCAGGCAACGTTTTTCCAATCTTCTATTGTCCAATTTCGATGAGCTTGTGCAAATTGTAGCCTCAGTTTCCTGTTCTTCAGCTGAAAGGAGTGGCACTCGGTGTGGTCTTCTGCTGCTGTAGCCCATCTGCCTCAAAGTTCGACGTACTGTGCGTTCAGAGATGCTCTTCTGCCCACCTTGGTTGTAACGGGTGGTTATTTGAGTCACTGTTGCCCTTCTATCAGCTCGAACCAGTCTGGCCATTCTCCTCTGACCTCTGGCATCAACAAGGCATTTCCGCCCACAGAACTGCCGCTCACTGGATGTTTTTTCTTTTTCGGACCATTCTCTGTAAACCCTAGAGATGGTTGTGCGTGAAAATCCCAGTAGATTAGCAGTTTCTGAAATACTCAGACCAGCCCTTCTGGCACCAACAATCATGCCACGTTCAAAGTCACTCAAATCACCTTTCTTCCCCATACTGATGCTCGGTTTGAACTGCAGGAGATTGTCTTGACCATGTCTACATGCCTAAATGCACTGAGTTGCCGCCATGTGATTGGCTGCTTAGAAATTAAGTGTTAACGAGCAGTTAGACAGGTGTGCCTAATAAAGTGGCCGGTGAGTGTATATATATATATATATATATATATTATGTGATAGATTTTTTTTACAAACATATAAACAATTGTTTTGGTCAACAGCAATGAAAGAGTTACATAAAATGACAAAAACGTTAAAAAAATTGCCCCAAGATGATATTTATGAAAAATATCCCATTTTTGTTGGCTATAGTTATAGTTGACTGTTCACCCCAAAATGTAAATAGTCAGTTTAAAACTTGTGAATTTCCTCCTTTGTCAATGTGGCATTATTCAACGGTTATTACACAATGTGATTATCTTAATATTGTATTTTGGAAGATGGAATTAATAAACATTATTAATATACTCCAACTAGCTTAGGTGTACTGTATTAATCAGGTCACTGAGTCTATCATTAGAAGCACCTTGACAAAGTAAAAGTCCATCTCTTGACTGTGTCTGTGTGTTGATGCGTCAGTAAATGGTGCTGTGCTGTTTCTGGCAGAGTTTCTCAGCAGCTGGTGAGCAGTAAAGCATCATAAAAACATGTACCAGCACTGCAGCAACCAGTTACTGTCATGCAAGAACAGCTGGAACTGCCGACAACAAGAGAAATCACTGCCAAGCTTAAGTTGTGTTCCTAATGACGCACTGAACCCAATGCACATAGTGGTAAAATGACCCCCTCACCTTTATTTTAATTTTTTTCTATAGATGGTACAAAATCTCATCTCAACACTTTTGTTGAATGGCTACACTGGGCTATTTTTAATTGTGTCATTTCATCTGAATATCAACATTTGTGAGAAATAGTCAGCCGGTTTGAGAATAATTGATGCAAGTTTGTGTTTCTTTAAAACAGTGAGCATTTTATTGCGTTGAATCTCATTTTTAAAACAAGTAGGCTTTGACAATAAAGCAATATTTCACCCAAAATGATAAAGGCCTAATGTGTAACATGCCAATGTCTAAATGTGTCATTTGAATGCATGAGATCTGTGAGCTGCGAAGCAAATTATTTTGCTTTTATTTATATAGAGATCATTTTTTCCTTTAGGACACAGCAGATGAGATAAGCTAGAGCTAGACAATGCTGTCCTCATTCACATGATAACGATAGCTCAAATAGCCTCCTTTTGTGTCCCAAAGACAACAGAAAACAGGTTTGGAATGACATGAGACTGACTAAATGATTTTCATTTGTGACATATGGGCCCAAACTTGTAACACATTAATTTTATGCATAAACAACTAGGCCTAGTCTACCTAAGAAATTAGCTATTGGATGCAAATTTAATTAAATGACTGTCCATTTAACAATGCTTTCACTAATGATACTGATAATTCAATCTATATTATAGCCTATTCTCATTCAAATAGAATGAATTTATGAATTTATCCGTCAAAACGCACAATGAACCTCTAAATCACTGTGAAATACTGTAGCATCCAATTACCATTGTGTTTGTAATATCACTAGTTTCCAGTAGAGGTCGCGACTGCACTTCATAAGAGCCCTACAGATGGGCGTGTTCTCTCTGCTCCTGAAGGGTCTTTTTCAGTGGTGATTGAGAAATTACATTCTTGTATAATTTAAAGATGAATAGGCTTATTAAAAGTAGATTTGGGTGGCTGTACTTCATTCATCTCTGTTTTTGCTTATCAAATCAACCATCCCCCTAAGACCAAATGCAAAATGCCAGCAGCATCTTATTTTCCCACATGCAATGCAGAGCTTTATCACTAATTATGAAGTATGCAAATGAAGGCAGGCTCAATGACAAATGTTTTGACAATTAGACTCTCTAAGGCTTTAGTGAATTACATCACGGGAGATTGTTTCCATAGGGAACGGGATTTGAATGAATTCAGTATTTGATTCCAAGGAGCAGCATCACTACTGTGTCTGTAAGCAATGCAAAACTTTAGGTTGCTTAAAGGGGGGGTTGACTGCTTTTTTTCTTTGCATGATTGTGTTTATGGGGTGCAATATAACATGTATTCATGGTTTTTCTTTTTTTTAAAGTCTTATTTTTCATAAACTTCACCTTTATTGTCAGCCGCGCTCTCCTCTGTCCCCTGAATGAGCGGTTCACTTCCTGATTCTATGAAAACACTCCCTCAGAAATGGGCGGTGGGCTCAGATTGGTTAGTTTAGCCTGGTATGTTGTGATTGGCTAAACTGTCGCTCACGTTGTCTGGAAGATTAACGCCCATTACCTTTACGGGCAAGTCATGAGCTCCGGTCCAGATGTTAATATGTGTCGAACTGCAGTATCAGTGAGGCAGAATCAGACAGAGAAAGCCGCGATGAAGAAAGTCAAACAGAACCTCACCACACGGCTCTTACTAAACGTTTCTGAATGATAATTTGCTACATTTTTAACTTTATACACGTTTGTTTTACACAATAGCATCTGACTGGCAACAATAGCAACTGACTGGCTACTAATGTTATACACAAACAGCGTTGGCATGTTTACGTTCTTGATCAAATCGAAAATAACGTCATAAAGCATATATACATGAAAAATAAGTTTAAACTTATAGAAAAGTACTTATAGAAAATTCACGTTTGTACGCGTTTGTCGTAGACACAAAATAGCATAGTCTAACTAGTAGTGGCTAGTATAAAGGCAGTGCTGGCATTTGAAAAAAATAAAACACAAGGCTATGTCTTGAATTATACATGCAAATACATTTAAAATGATGAAGTCTTAGCCTACTTACAGGTTGTGGCCCAACAACTGCTGCCTCTTGTTTTAAAGTCGGAACTGCTTCATGTTTTAGTAACAGTTTCTTGTTGAATCCGGTGTTGAACTCGCTAGATTACGATCATCATTTTCAGGAACATAATCAAACATAAATTGTATCCATTGTTGAGGAAGAATAGCGTCCATGGGAAGCCCGAAACACAGAAGACCTGACAGCTGCGTGAACAACACACTCGACGAGTCGACGTGCCTCAGAAATATGGTCATGCCATTTCCTGCATATTCTGAGGGAGGGGTTGATGCAAATGTGTAGGTTAGTGACGTACCATAACCCAGCTGTAGTCCCAATCGAGTCGTTTTTGTAGGCAATTATACTTCCTGATTTTTAAAAGACGATATCTCTGCTTACACTGAACTTTCAGCGCTGCAACTTTGCAGATACTGTTCATGCACCAACAGCAACATTACACACTATTTAACATGAAAAAAGTGAAAATCGCAGTCAACCCCCCCTTTAAATCTGTAGTATGCATACTGCATATCTCTTTGTATTAAAGTCAGCCATTGACATTGAAGTAGATCATTGACTCATTGTATCTTTGACAGTCATTAAAAGTTGCATTTGTTTGCCTGTTCAACTTTGCTTTTGGGTTAAACAGACTGTCTGGAATTAGTTTCTTGAGCTATATGCTGCTGAACATATGCCAAATTAAGATGGTGGAGATGTAAAAATGTGTCAGCTGTGTGTGTGTGTGTGTGTGTGTGTGTGTTTGTATTTGTGAGGTCCGACAGCATTATTTAGACTGAACAGCTGTGTGAAACACAGAGACGGTAAAAGTCTCACAGGAGCAGATGTCCCACAAGATCCAGAGACCAAACAGTCCCAATAAAACGGCTTGACAAGTGCAGTTTGACTTTCCTGTGTTGACATTTTTACACAGAAACTTGGTCCAGGACACATCGAAGAGCTTGTCTTTTATAATATAGCCAGTAGTCTCTAATTTATGCCTTGTACGACAGAGCCAATTTATGTATCGATAAGGAAACACGGTAACACTTTATTTCACAGACCCGCAAACAACTGGGTAAGTACACAGAAATTACGGTGTACGTTTCTGTAATTATAGTGTACTTCCGTGTAAGTATAAGGGAACAATATGTTAAGTTTGGGGTAATAAAGGGGTAACAAGCAGATATACAACCTGCTAATAACTTCTTAAGTACACTGAAATTACGGTATACGTTTCTGTAATTATAGTGTACTTCCGTGTTAAGTTTGGGGTAATAAGGGGGTAACAAGCAGATATACAAGCAAATTATTTAATTAGTTAAAAAATATCAGGTACCTATTATTTTAATATATTCCAGGCGAAAATTGTACATCTGTTGTTTATAAAATGTATCACATAAATTTATTGGCTTTTCTTACTAGATTACTTAATGTTAAGTCAAAATAATTAGTTTCTGTTATGATTTTAATTTAGACTGTACCATGTGGTAATTAGTACTTACCTTATCCCATTGAATTGCAATGACGCATAATAAATAATAGTTACTTTGTTGTTTGAGTATACTGTAGAAAAGACAATGTTAAGATGAAAAAGCATTTTGAATTTTTTTTTTACAATAAAAGTCAGAAATTAAATGGGATCCTTTGTTGTATATTCACTGCACTTACCCTGTAACTACACAGAACAAGGGGATAACAAGCACCACTTTAATTTACAGCCCGCAGGAGTTACACTTACCCTGTAACTACACAGAACAAGGGGGTAACAAACGCTACTTACTGATACTAGGTAGCACTAGCAATACAAAACAACACTATTTGCACTGTAATTACAGAGAACGGTACTGTTATCAAGAAATCAAAACAACAACAACAACAAAAAGTTGTAATTACCCAGTATATTTGCCCTGGCATTTAAGTGTCATTGCAATTCAATGGGATAAGGTAAGTACTAATTACCACATGGTACAGTCTAAATTAAAATCATAACAGAAAATAATTATTTTGATTTAACATTAAGTAATCTAGTAAGAAAAGCCAATAAATGTAATGTTTAATTTTCAACCCACAGATGTCAAAATTACCCTGTAACATTGCACATGAACATATTTAGCCAGAAATGTGATACATTTTGTAAACAACAGACGTACAATTTTTGCCTGGAATATATTAAAAGAATAGCTACCTGTTATTTTTTAACTAATTAAATAATTTGCTTGTATATCTGCTTGTTACCCCCTTATTACCCCAAACTTAACACATTGTTCCCTTATACCTACACGGAAGTACACTATAATTACAGAAACGTATACCGTAATTTCAGTGTACTTACGAAGTTATTTGCAGGTTGTATATCTGCTTGTTACCCCTTTATTACCCCAAACTTAACATATTGTTCCCTTATACTTACACGGAAGTACACTATAATTACAGAAATGTACACCGTAATTTCTGTGTACTTACCCAGTTGTTTGCGGGCTCGTAAATAAAGTGTTACCGGAAACACTATCTATATAATACTTTTTACATAATCCTGACTAAGTTTACGTTTACATTTAAAAGCATGTCTTATTGTGTCTGATATTGAAGCTTTTGGTTTGCAAACAGTCAAAAAGCAGATCAGCATTGGGCTTCGCATGGTAAGTGTGTGAATTTAAGCTGAAGATCCTGCGGGTCCAGTTGCAGCAGACATGTAAGCCTTGTCATGTCATGCATGCACCACTAATGGTCAACTAGGGACGAGGTTGTATGTGCAGTGGGCTATTGTACTATTGAGGGGAAAGACTGCGGGTGCAGCATGAAAACGCTGCATGAAACAGCGACAACAAACCAGTCAGAACGTATATGGTGCATTTATGTGGAGCTGGATTTCAGTTGGAACAATGCGGCAAGAATTTAAACAAAGCAATCGTCAAAAATCTCCTGGTGCTCGCAGCAGATTGTAAAGGCAAAAAAAATATTTATTTTTAGCAGGCATTCATAAGGACTTAAAATGGTTTGGGAAAATATTCTACATAGGCTATAGGCTACATGCTGTAGGCTTGGTAGGCTTTGTTTTGTTCTGTTTATAATCTGTTTATTGATATAGCATACATTCATATGTAAGTTGCGTTTTTGTAGTAATTTTGCATAATTAGGCATGTTGTATTTTACAGATAAAATAAGTCAAAAAAGAGAGGTGAAGAATACTTAAAAATGACCCCCACTTAAAGGAGTAGTTCACTTTAAAAAAAAAAAACTTTTGCTGATAATTTACTCACCCCATGTTCAAGATGTCCATGTCATTCTTTATTCAGTCGAAAAGAAATTAAGGTTTTTGATGAAAACATTCCAGGATTGTACAGGATGCACGATCGATTGACTCTCCTGTTCGAACTCGTTCATCAAAATGAACAAATATTTTTTCAGAGTAATTTCGTTCATTCAACGAACAAAATGAACGTAATGACTCAAAAAAAGATTTGTTCATTTCAATGAACGAGTTAGAACAGAAGAGTCACAAACGAGCATTTGTGCTTATAAAACTTACAGTTTTTTATTTATTTTTGAAATGACAGATCATTTCTCTAGATAAGACCCTTATTCATTCGTCTGGTGTCGTTTAAAGCCCTTTGAAGCGGCACTGAAAATGTCATTTGGACCTCGAAACTGTTGGAGTCCATTGAAGTCCATTATATGGAGACAAATCCTGTAATGTTTTCATAAAAAACCTTAATTTCTTTTCGACTGAAGAAAGAAAGACATGGACATCTTGGATGACATGGGGGTGAGTAAATTATCAGCAAACGTTTTTTTTAAAAAGTGAACTACTCCTTTAATTAGAATCACAAGCTGAAGTGAAGTAGAATACATGATCTTCTGAAAAGAATCTGACAGAAAAAAATGGACGCATGCTCAGATCATCAACTCATCAGTTCTCATTATGTCGGAACGTGTACGAAAGTTCAGGGAACTTTTTGAGTAACTGGAATAAAATGTACACCTGGATATTGGTTTATTTCGATTCAGAGGGACTGTCAGGCATGTCTGAAAGTGAGTAACTTTAGTAACTTGAGGTTCAGCGCTGACGCAAGACGCAAACTGTTTCGAACGATTCAGTCCGATTTAGTGTACTGGTTCGACCGGTTCACTAAAAAGAACCGGTTCAAAAGAACGATTCGTTCACAAACCGGCCATCACTATTTTAAAATCAATTCTAAATGTAACTGGGAGCCAGTGTAAAGACCTGAGGACTGGTGTGATATGTTCATATTTTCTGGTCCTGCTCAAAATCCTGGCAGCAGCGTTCTGTATGAGCTGCAACTGTCTTATGGTCATTTTAGGAAGGTCAGTGAGGAGGCCATTACAGTAATCCACCCTGCTGGTGATGAAAGCATGCACAAGTTTCTCTAAGTCTTGACTGGAAACTGTAGTGAAGTTTTATTCTTCCACGCAACAGACCAGGAGACTCTGAGGTATCTTTAACGCAGAAGTTCTTTATTGCGTCACTGTAGTTATCTCAAGGATAGTCTAACTAAGGGAAATGTTCCCTCACAATTTATACATTTAGAGGGGAGGAGTTTACATAGGGGTGGAGTCACTCTGAAACAAAGCATGCAAATGAAGAAGGAACACACCCTACTCTGAGGGCATTACCAATTCAATTGAATCAGCATAACTATTCAAATGCTGATAGTCGCCAGAAACTCTGGTTCCAAGAGCCATCCCAGAGCCATTAAAGACAAAGGGTGGAAGTCTCCCCTATAGCTTTAATCCAATCAACCTAAATTATTAAATCTCTAGGCTGGGAGGTGAGAAAACAGGACTATTAGGAAAGAGACTAGATGAAGAATCATCTAAAATCCATACTTAACTTTATCAGTTTTTATACCATTGGAGTGGAAACCTAAATTAAACATATAGTAAATTTGTAATCTCACAAAACAAAGCATCTAATTCTAGAAATATTTTTCAGGTGATAGTATGCTGATTTAGTTATTGCTTTGACATGAGTACCGAAAGTAAGATCTGACCTTAGAGACACACCAAGATTCCTGACTTGATTTTTAGTTGTTAGACCCCTAGCGTCAAGGTATGCATTCACCTTGAGAACTTAATCTTTGTTTCCAAACGCAATGACTTCAGTTTTGTCTTTGTTTAACTGCAGAAAGTTTTTACACATTCATCAATGCATTGGCACAGGGAGTCAGTGGGGCTGTTGTCATTTGGCAAAAGGGCTAAGTAGAGCTGTGTGTGTCATCTGCATACAGTAGCTGTGGTAAGCGATTTGGTTCTTTCTCATTATTTGGCTCATTGGGAGCATATACAGGTTGAACAGGAGTGCAAGAATTGAGCGTTGAGGGACTCCGCAATCATGGATGTCTACTCAGACTTTGGTTCTCCTATACTCACATAATAACCTCTCCCTTCTAAGTATGACCTGAACCATTTTAGGACTATCCCAGAGAGCCCCACCCAGTTTTCCAGCCTGTGAAGTGGTCAGTTTTCCATCAGTGTCAAATGCAGCACTGAGGTCGAGTAGTACCAACACGGATAATTTGCCTGTATCAGTATTTAAGCGAATATCGTTTATTATCTTTATGAGCGCTGTCTCTGTGCTGTGATGTGATCGGAAACCGGATTGAAAATTGTCTAAGTATCCAGTTTTTCAAAAGTAATCCACTAGGATTTTGGATAACAGATTGGATCAAATCTTGAAAATGGGTTTTTCAAAAGAAAAATGGATTACATAATCGGATTAGATCACGTAATCCAATCTTGGTTTTGATCCGAATCAAACCTTTAGTGTGGGTTCTTCAGAACTTTTTTGTAGGATTTGGATCACTCTGATCCAAAAAATCTGGATTAAACTGATCCCATCAGAAGGGTGGATTCAACATGGATTTCATGCCCAAAATGTAATGAAAACTTTAAAAATGTATCAAATAATACTATATTTGGATCATGCAGTATCTTATAAGATATCCTATTTATTCATAAGTTTTAATTTTATTTGTTCATCCATCAGGCTACAGTGATTAGGTAGGCTTTAGAGTAATCAGCCTTTCAGTATAGCAAAAAAAAATTTGAAATCCAAAACAAATCCAAATCAAAAATAGTGTCTAACTATTGCGTCCCTTGTTGCACGTCCTTTTTGCTCGTTCTGGCAGAGAAAGAACTGACTCTGCAGCAAACTTGATATCCGCCTCCTAAAGGCTACACTCAGACAAGCTGGTCTCTCCACATCAGATGAGGAAGTCTGAAATTATTGTGGAGTATTTGACATAAGTCTTTTTTTATTCCATACATCGATATTTGAAACTTGTTATAAATATCCTCAATGTACAGTGTTTGTTACTTTTTTTGTCTACCTGTTGCTCTTTACATAGTTCTATATTGTGATTTTCTATCCTGTTTGAGCACTGGTTATCCAGATTTGGTGATCCTGAAAAGTTCCTATCCGGGTCAGATTGATCCAATCTGATGTTGCTTTGAAAAACTGGCTCAAAAGCAAGCTGGATTATGTGATCACGGATTGCAAAAAAAAAAGGTTTACTAAATCCAGATCAATTTTATCCGGATTAAACCTTTTGAAAAACCGGGCCCAGAGCAACTCAAAGGTGCTGATCACCTTTCTGATATTATTGATTTTCTCAGAGAAGAAAGAAGCAAACTCACTGCATTTCCTTTCTGAGAGCATTTCTATGGGAATCTGGCTTGGAGGGGGTTTGTCAGTCTCTCTACACAGGGCTTTAGCTAGATGATTCGGGGCCCCTGAAAAAATATTGATGTGGGCCCCCTCCACCAATATCATATATAGATGGTGATGTTGTTGTAAATTTATTTTATAAGTTAACTGTTTAAATAAAATAATAATAATAAAACCAATTCCAATAAAACCAGTCTAATTAAAAAAATAAAAAAAACATTTAGTGTCTTTTTTTAAATAAAGATAATGGAACTGGTAATATTATTAAATAAAGCGAATACATTTATTCATCCAAGTGCAGTGTGTTGTATTCGTGTTTTCTCGATGTATTAAATATAACAGCCGGCAGGTCAGATGCATAATGCAATGCATTTTGACTTTTGTAATTTTTTAAAACTCTATTTACAGGGCTCCAGACTAACTTTTCCGCTGGTTGCACTGGTGCTACCAACTTTCTCAGTTGGTTGCACCAGCATATGATTTAGTCACACATTTTATTTTTTTTTGCTACATGCCATGGGATTAATCAATACATGCTGATGAATAGTGGTTAATGGACCAAAGCTAGCAAAGGCTTTCTGGGTTGCAGCATAAATACCTCTAATATATTAATTATCATTGCCAAATTCTTTCTTCTCTTTCTCCTTTCTCTCTTTCTCTCTCTTTCTCTCTTTCTCTCTTTCTCTCTTTCTTTCTTTCTTTCTTTCTTTCTTTCTTTCTTTCTTTCTTTCTTTCTTTCTTTCTTTCTTTCTTTCTCTTTCTTTCTTTCTTTCTTTCTTTCTTTCTTTCTTTCCTTCCTTCCTTCCCTTCCCTTCCTTCCTTCCTTCCTTCCTTCCTTCCTTCCTTCCTTCCTTCCTTCCTTCCTTCCTTCCTTTCTTCCTTTCTTTCTTTCTTTCTTTCTTTCTTTTTCTTTCTTTCTTTCTTTCTTTCTTTCTTTCTTTCTATCAGCATCATCATCTACGTATGTTCATCAATAAATAAACTGCACGTGTCTTGCGGAAGAACACTGTTGCCGGAGCTACTTCTCTCCATTAATGTCAGTGGCGAGTCACGCAGGCACTGGGCAACTCCGCATCTGAGTCGACCCCGGGATAAAATAGTGCGAATATAAAACACTTATTATAGGCATACCATAGTGATTCATGACAAGTCAAAAACACGGTTTGGAAAATGGATTCATGACGTAGTCATATACACCAATGACTTGAGGGTTCATGTTGAACATAAGTTACGGACTGCAGCAGCGGATACAACGGCGTTCTGGTGCGCGAGCGTCACTCGCACATATGCGACCACATACAATTTTAACTCACACAGTAATCATTCGGTCGATTGTGGCGCGCACCAGAATAAAAAAAATGACTGTACACGGCATTCCCCGCAAAATAACAATACATAACCGGTCTTTAAGAACATCTTGATCGACTGGGATACAACCACTCTCCTGGCCTTGTCTTTTCTGGTATCTGATTTATGTTTTCTTTTCCCCGACACTTTCAGTCAGTCAGTCTCCTGCTCTTCCACCAAGTTCATCGTTAACTTCAGGCTGCCGCCTCAACTCGGATTGGTTCTGTTCACGAGCTGGGGTGGGACTTACAATTTTATTGGGTCCAACTGATGTTTGTCACTGACTCTGACTGAATAATTAATAAATACTTTAGGTCGGACTAAACCATTTTTATGGAGGTAAGAGAAGCAGATATTTGGAAAAATATTTAGCCAAATTGAATGTTTTTGTGGTTTTCATTTAAATCCCAGACATACAACTAATATAAATATTATTTATACAACAAACAGTATAACTTAAATAGTATAACTGTTGGATTTTGTGGGGCCCCCTGGTCAGCGGGGGCCCCTATAATTGTCACCACCTTTCACCCCACTAGCGACGGCCCTGTCTCTACAGTAGCAAAAAGTGTGCATGTGTTGTTTATATTGCGGTTTATAATATTTGAGAAGAAAGTCTAGCTTTGCCTAGTTCCCTATTGAAAGCGTGGATGCTGTCTTTGTAGATGTTATAGTGGACTACAAGTTTTGTCTTCCACCACATGCGCTCTGCTCTTCTGCAGTGTCTTTTCATATTTTGCACTGCTGTTGAGTTTCTCCAAGGTGCTTTTTGTCTACCACTATTTTTCCTGACTTTTACAGGAGCGATATCATCAATTACACTCTTAATTTTTGAGTTGAAAGAATCAAGGAGAAATCGACAGAGTCGGCAGATATGCTTGGATTTAAAGATATAGCCTTCATATATAGCACACCAGTGTTTTCATTTAAGCGTCTCTTCTTGACAGACACAGATCTAGCTTCAATGGAAGGATTGATCAACATATCAAAGAAAATACAGAAATGATCAGACAGTGCTACATCCTTAATAACAATCGATGAGATGTTTAAACCCTTACTGATAAGTAAATCTAGAGTGTGTCCACGATTGTGTGTGGGACCATGTGCATGCTGTGTCAGATCAAAAGTTTTTAAAACAGTTTTGATTTCTTTTGCCATATTGTTTTTCTGCATTATCAACTATGTGAATGTTGAAATCTCCACCAATGGTAAAACAGTCAAACTCAGAGGCAATTGTTGATAGCAGTTCTTTAAAGTCCTCAGCAAAGTCTGGAGAGTATTTTGGAGGCCTGTAAACAATGATAAGTAAAATGCGTGGAGCACCTTTTAACACAAGACCCAGATATTCGTGATATTTCAAATGATATTTGCTTACATTGATAAACATCTTTAAAAAGAGCAGCTAAGCCCCCGCCTCTCTTACCCGCTCTGCAGACACTCATAAAAGTAAAGTTAGGAGGGACTGTTTCGTTAAGGACTGTTGCACTACAGCTGTCATCTAGCCAAGTTTCAGTTAGAAACATGAAATCCAGGTTGTTGTTATTAAATCGTTGACTAGAAGTGATTTATTTTTTTAAGTGAGTGGATGTTTAAAAGTGCTAATTTAACAGTCTTACTTTTTGTCCCCACAGCAATCTTAGTTTGGCGTGTAATAGGCACCAGATTAGATAGGTTTGCTGTACGGTTTTTGAAGGCCTTAGACTTTCTATCATGTAATTGAACAGCAATAGAGAGAGATACCGGCGCACTGGGTTCCCGCTTGTTCTGTAAACATTTGAGAAAGTTACTGTTTTCATAGCGAGGACCCGACGCATATCACTAAGAGCTGGTATCAGTTGTTTTTGGTTCACCTCGAGCAGATGGAGGAGGGTGTGGGCCCTGCCACTGTGGCAGAGGCTGAAGAGCTCTCACAGGAGGAGGGGGAGGGCGAGCTGTGCCCGCAGGCTTTGCTGGTTGCAGGGCCTGCCGTTTTTTGGTTGGTATCTGGGGGCTTGCAGCAAAAGAGTGGGATAGTTTGGTTCCAGCATACACCAGTTGTTCCATTTTCTCTGAGAAGCACAGAAGTGGAGATGCTGGAGAGAAGGATAACGTGTCAGGTGAGAGGGGCTGTTGCTCTGGTGTTATCAGAGGCTGTAATATGCTGTCCCGGTTTCCCTCGCTGTTTTCCAGAAAGTTGTCTTTGGGTGCTGAATCTTGGAGCAGTTCTGAAGTCATGAAGTTTACTCCTTTTATATTGCAGGTTTTTTGCAGCCATGTGTTGAGCCCAAGCAACCGTGAAAACCTGTTTGTTCCTCTTGCTGGGAGTGGTCCACTGATGAATGTTTGAACTTTCAGTCTTTTAAGTGTTTCAAAAAGTTCATTGAAATCCTTCTTAAGGAGTTCTGACTGCTCTTTATGAATTTCATTCTTCCCCACATGAATGATGAGTCGATTTGCAGTCTTATGTTTCACCAGAATGTTCTGAAGTTCCCTGTTTACATTAGAAGTAGTTGCTTGAGGAAGGCAGCACGTAGTTGTATCCCTGTTACTAATGTTTCTGATTATGGAGTCGCCTACTATCAGAATCCTGTTCTCAGCTGTGCTCTGAGCTGTCTGCTCGACCTTGAGTGCCAGTTAGCATTAGTGTCTGCTACAGGGTGACTCAGTCTGTGTTCGGTCACATTCATCAAATTCAGAGATTCCTCATTCATTAATACTACAAATATGTTCTCAAGGTGTATAGGTGGTGGTATGAGACCAGTGTTTGCAATCCTTGTCAGAGTCATATCTGGGTAGAGGATGCTACTGCTAAAATATGTGGTGATTGTGACAATCTGATGTCTCGAGTGCCTTTAGGTGTCGATCGGTTTGTTTCTCTACACTCAGTACAGCCTGTCGAGGAGCACTAGATTCAGGGGTGCCACCAGAAATTCTGGGCCCTGTGGAAACCAAAATTTCTGGACCCCCTACATTTTTACAGATAAAATTTAACCCAATAAACATGCCCAGTATACTTTAAAAAAAGATACTTAGCACATTGCATGGTTAAATGTCTAAAGATGAGTACAAAGCCTACAAAAACAAGAAATATAGAAATATTTACTTGTTTAGCCTACATAAATGGGAGAACATTTATTATCTCAATTGCAATTGCAAGAACATAATGTAAACATATTGACATAATACTAATACTTCAAAGTCAAACTCAAATGGATACTCAATACACAATCAGGAAACATCAGCTTATTTGTATTAGCATATTTAGTTTTATTTATGTAAAACGTTCAAATGGATACTCAATACACAATCAGGAAACATCAGCTTATTTGTATTGGCCTATTTAGTTTTATTTATGTAAAACGTTAAAATATCTATTTAGTAAACTCTGTATAGCCAATGTTTACTACAGACACATGTTCTATTCAATTTTATATAATTTTTTCTTGGGCATTTTATTCACATTAGCCACTGAATCTGTGTCTATGAGACATGATAATCCAGGAGACAGCAGAGATGTTATTATTGTTGGATGTAAATCATAATTCAGTAATTATTTTACTAATCTAGCTAGATAAAAGCAGTTTATGCAGTTTATTTTTTGACCTGGACCAAACATATATTTCTATTCAATGATCAACAGTCTGTCATTAGTCTTTAGTTTGCCACTAAAAAATAAAATAAATTAAAAAAAAACATTAAAATCATGAACTCAAATGTGAAAAAAAATGTGTTACTGTCGTAACAGTGCACAGGCTAAATCAGACCTTTCCGGACCCATCACCTGTCACCACCACCTGCACTCAATCCCCGTTACATTCACCAGCACCATAAAAGACTCACCTGTTCACTTTATCATCGTCTGGTCGCGTCTACACACTGACCTCAGACTCCCACCGCTTGATTCTACTACTTACCTGCAACTTACCTGATTCCAGTTTGTCCTCATCTGATCCTTCGACATCCTGCTCTCCAATCATCCTGCACAGATAAGAGACTCTGATCAAAGATAGTTCTGAGATACCTGCTATTATCTGCCAATCTGATACTCACCCTCCATCTTCCATTGTGCATCTATTTCAGTAAACCTGTGAAACTCACCAGTCTGTGTCTTCCAATCCCTGACAGAAGACCAGACCAACAAACATGCTACAGCCCACACCCAACACCACCGCAGCGGCTATCTCACCGTCAGCTCCCCCCATTCCCCGGATCAGTTCACCACCGCTCGCTACCTCGACAACACCAGCTTCTTCGTCCACTGCGTCTCTATGTCCCATGGCCCAACCAGTGCCCTTCTCAGGCGAGGAGGGGGAGTGCAACGGTTTCATGCTGCAGTGCGAGCTCTACCTGGAAATGAATCCCGGAAAATTTCCCACAGAACGATCAAAGGTAGCCTTCGTCATTTCTCTCCTCAGTGGACGAGCCCTTCGTTGGGCTCATGCGCTTTGGAAGGATCATGGTCCGGTAACACAAACATTCTCAGCCTTTTCAGCTCATTTTCTAGAAGTGTTTTCTCAATCCTCTAATGCCATCTCAGTCCAAGATCAGATTTTTCGAATTAAACAAGGTAAATCCTCAGTGTCTTCCTATGCTTTGCAGTTCCACACGCTTGCAGCCACTTGTGGATGAAATGAGTCTGCGCTGATCACGGCGTATCGATCACGGACTAAACCCAGAGATTCGGTTACAACTGGCTATCTATGATGACGTCGTGGGTCTGGAGAGCATCATTCAACGCTCCATCCGCGTGGATCAACGCCGCACTGCATGCATGCTCGACCTCCCCACACCTCCTTCTCCTCCTCGTCCACCATCAGGCGCGAACCTTCCAGCACTAGAACCCATGGACATTGGATCCCATCATCTGTCTCCATCTGAACGTCAACGTCGGATTTCAAATCATCTTTATCTATACTGTGGATCTACCAGTCATCAGCTTCCCAACTGTCCTATTCGTCCTCCTCGGCCGCGGTGAGTACAGTCCGTCTACCGCTACCCATCTCCCCTATGAAATATACATCGGCGATCATCACTTATCTGCAACGCTCTCTTCCAGTACAAGCCCTAATCCACTCTGCATCTGCAGGCAATTTCATTGCTCTGACCACTCTCCAATGGCTTCAAATACATCAACAAGCGATTCTCCACGTCCAATCCATCCTGGGGAAACCGCTGGGCCGAGGAAGAATTGGACACCGCCGTCCGGACATCACCCTTCAGATCGGTCACTTGCATCGTGAGGTGATTTTGTTTCTGGTGCTGGAGGGTTCTACTGCGGAGATCTGTCCTGGACCACTCAGGCTACCAGCGCCTTCGAAGAGCTTAAGAGGTCTTTCAGCTCTGCTCCTACCCTCGTCCTCCCAGATCCTGAACTCCCGTTCCTCGTGGAAGTTGACGCCTCCACCACCGGGGTAGGAGCAATCCTCTCACAGTGACAGGGGACTCCACTCCGAATCCATCCATACGCCTTCTTTTCCAAGAAACTGTCCCCGGCGGAGCAGAATTATGACATTCGGTAACCGAGAACTGCTCGCCATCAAGCTCGCTTTGGAAGAGTGGAGGCACTGGCTGGAGAGAGCCAAGCATCCTTTCATCGTCATCACTGACCATCGTAACCTAGAGTATCTACATGAAGCCCGTAGACTGAACACCCGCCAAGCACGCTGGGCGCTTTCTTCACCCGTTCCAAAGTCACCCATCGCCTAGGACCTAAAAACGTCAAAGCGGATGCTCTGTCTCATCAGTTTCACCCGGACTCCTGTTCATCAACGCCAGAAACATCCTCCCTCCAGCCGTAGTCATCAGCCCCATTCAGTGGAGCTTGGATGACCATATCGCCGAAGCTACCCAGACTGAACCTGCTCCTGAGGGACAGGTCCTGAGGGACAGGTCTACGTACCCACTCGGCTCCGTCTGTCCCTCGTGGACTCAGTTCACACATCTCCGGGCTCTGGACACCCAGGTAGCCACCAAACCCTCTCGCTCATCCAACAGCGTTATTGGTGGCCCAACATGACCCAGGATGTCTCCCGGTACGTCAAAGGATGCTCAGTCTGTGCCATGGCCAGGGTTCCACGCCGCCTTCCGGAGGGAAAGCTTGCACACCATGTAATATGCTTAAAAAACAGGGTTATTAAACCAATACAGAAGACCAATACAAAACAATGCCTCTTTTTTATGTGAATGACCATAACTGTTTGACTGAGGAGTTTTAGTAAATTAGTCTGTAGGATAAAGTTAAAGTCCCTGTAAAGTCAAAATTAAGTATGTGTTCTGAGTTTGTCCCACCACAGAAAATTGTGTTATTAGCCACCCAGCCAAATTTGAATGATAAAAAAGCCAGCAAGTGCATAAAATAAGCTATCAAAATCTTGAAAAATGAGCAGTTATCTCTGTTCTCAAATGCTGGGGGTGTGTCCGCTGGCTGCGTGGAAGCCACGCCCACTCGCGTGAAAGCTGTCGACGGTGATATTAGCTGATACTGTTTTCGGGGCGGGAGAATGAACGCTGAGGCGGGAGAGTGTTTGCGCTGAGATCGTTTGGGCCCCATTCACCAGTAACAGCGGATTATCAGTGAATCCCAGTTGTCTCTGAGGACGTTTATAAAACGATCCTGTGTAAAATTATCACTACAGAGGCGGGTGTTGGTGGTAATCCTCAGCTCTTCATCAAGGTAACTTGGCTCTCTAAAAACCTCTTCTTGATGTGATTGTTTTTAGGGAATTTAAATAAAGATACTGATTTGTTTTGTACATGATCGCATCCAGGTAGTAGCCTATGCATTTCTGTGTTGAAAACTGTAGGCTCAGCTGTAGTAACTAATTGCACTGACAGTCACTCGCGATTGATCTGTGAATGCAAATGTGCTCGGGGAGCGTTGTGTGTTAGTGGAGAGATCAGACTCTGTGCGTCATCAAATAGGGGTTTGTCCACATAGCCAATCATGGGAGGAGCTAAGTCTCCTCAGGTGCACTTAATGAGTGATAAGGTACTATTGTTTGGTGAGTTGGTGTGTGCCATAAGCAATGGAAACAGACTGTCCTTTCTTTCTCTCTAATGAGAGCCTTTGAAGAGCTTGTGTTCCTGACAATGTAAGTTTGCTTGATTTGTTTTATCATGTCAATTCCTGAGATTCTGTTTGTCTAATTCTGAAATGTTCAATGTGATTGATTCTTTTGTTTCTTATTATTTTGATGTAGGATTGGATTATGTGATTAAGGATTTATTAGTTTAAGTTCTATGGTGTTATATTAAGATTATGTTTGTGTTTTAGTTTATAGAAACCATACAACTCTATCTGATTCCAATTTACCCTATGGCCTTTCAATAAATGATTATGGACTCCTGTGTTTTATTGACCCCTGTGACACCATCCTGGTAGCACATTTCCTGAACTAAACAAGTTTTATCAGAAAATTACTAGAGCTGTCAGTTAAACGCGTTATTACGGCGTTAACGCAAACCCATTTAACGGTCTTTTTGTCCTAGCAAACTTTGTAGTTTATTCACATACTTTTGCAACAGGATGCGGCATGCGTCCTGATCCATTTCAGCGTCTCGCGCTCGTCATCCACTCAAAGCCGGCTCGCAAGCCCAAACGAGTGTGTGCGTCGTGCCTGATGTTTTGTTTCCGGTCTAGCTAGATCCGCTTGCGCTTTGGTCGAAGAAGCAACGAAACGTCCTCGCGCGGCGCAAGCAATTGAATGAATGGGTTTCAGATCGCAGCGCGAGGACGTTTTGTGCCGCACACACTCGTTTCAGCTTGCGAGCCGGCCAAATAGTAACGTTATGTTTTGAGTGGATGACGAGCGCGAGACGCCGAAATGGATGCCAATGAGATTCTGAATGTAAAGTTTACTTTTAAAAAGTTGCCAAATTGTCCCATTGACAAGACCAAAGCGATCTGTATGTTTTGTCAATTATGAACTGAGCTATCATCATCACAGCACGTCCAGCCTGAAACACCACTTGATGATGGCCAAGCAAACACACACACAAACACAGATGATGCAAATTCTCCACCCCCTCGTCAATATCAGGACCTCGTCAGTATTTCTTTCACCCTTTTATTGATGGACAGTGTTGCATTGTGTGAGAGATTATTTAGGCTATATATGTTAGAGTGAAATTGAGCACTATTCCAATGTTATTTTCAATAATAATAATTAAAAAAAACATTTGCACTAAACAAGCCAATCCACTTTTCCATGTTGATAAGAGCATTAAAATGAGAAAAAAATGTAACAAAAAGAAATCAAAAGACATTAAGAATAGATAAAAATGTGCGATTAATCGCAAGTTAACTATGACATTAATGCGATTAATCGCGATTAAATATTTTAATCGTTTGACAGCACTAAAAATTACACAAGCAGTTTTATCATAGCTAGCTTAAAGGTTTTTGGTATTAGTATCCTAGCAACAAAGATGAAATAATGATATTAAGAAGAGGATCTATGACCTCTGGAAGCATCTCTTTCAGTAGTTTAGTCGTTATAGGGTCTAATACGAAGGGGGGGGTAACTGCTCTAAGTTTTCTGCTGATAATATCTGATGAGTTTGGAGAACACCTGACAAGAGATCAGAGACCATTCCTCCATACAGAATCTCTCTAGATCCTTCAGATTCCCAGATTCATGTTGGTGCTTCTTCTCTTCAGTCCAGACCACTCATTTTCTATATAGTTCAGGTCAGGGTCTGGGACAGTCATGGCATAAGCTTCATTTTGTGCTCCCTAACACATTTTTGTGTTGATTTTGATGCTTGTTTTGGATCGTTGTCCTGATGGAAGATCCAACCACGTGCCCATTATAAGATTTCTAGCAGAAGCCGTCAGGTTTTGATTATTTATCTGTTGATATTTGATAGAATCCACAATGCCATGTATCTGAATAAGAAGTCCAGGACCTCCAGCAGAAAAATAGGCCCCCAAAATTAAAGATCCAATGGTAGCGGAGCCCCACCGCCACCCCTTCACTTGGAAGGACTCATTCCCACCGCCACCCCCTTCACATGGAAGTACTCATTCCTGTGCTCGCTGTTGCAGAGCCCCACCGCCACCCCCTTCACTTGGAAAGACTCATTCCCACCGCCACCCCCTTCACTTGGAAGGACTCATTCCTGCGCTCACTGTTGCGGAGCCCCACCGCCACCCCCTTCACTTGGAAGGACTCATTCCCACCGCCACCCCCTTCACTTGGAAGGACTCATTCCCACCACCACCCCTTCACTTGGAAGAACTCATTCCTGCGCTCACTGTTGCGGAGCCCCACCGCCACCCCCTTCACATGGAAGGACTCATTCCTGCGCTCGCTGTTGCGCAGCCCCACCGCCACCCCCTTTACTTGGAAGGACTCATTCCCACCGCCACCCCCTTCACTTGGAAGGACTCATTCCTGCGCTTGCTGTTGCGGAGCCCCACCGCCACCCCCTTCACTTGAAAGGACTCATTCCCACCGCCACCTCCTTCACTTGGAAGGACTCATTCCCACCGCCACCCCTTCACTTGGAAGGACTCATTCCTGCGCTCGCTTTTGCGGAACCCCACCGCCACCCACTTCACATGGAAGGACTCATTCCTGCGCTCGCTGTTGCAGAGCCCCACCGCCACCCCCTTCACTTGGAAGGACTCTTTCCCACCACCACCCCTTCACTTGGAAGGACTCATTCCTGCGCTCGCTGTTGAGAAACCCCAACGCCACCCCTTCACATGGAAGGACTCATTCCTGCGCTCGCTGTTGCAGAGCCCCACTGCCACCCCCTTCACTTGAAAGGACTCATTCCCACCGCCACCTCCTTCACTTGGAAGGACTCATTCCCACCGCCACCCCTTCACTTGGAAGGACTCATTCCTGCGCTCGCTTTTGCGGAACCCCACCGCCACCCACTTCACATGGAAGGACTCATTCCTGCGCTCGCTGTTGCAGAGCCCCACCGCCACCCCCTTCACTTGGAAGGACTCATTCCCATCACCACCGCCTTCACTTGGAAGGTCTCTTTCCCACCACCACCCCTTCACTTGGAAGGACTCATTCCTGCGCTCGGTGTTGCGAAACCCCAACGCCCACCCCTTCACATGGAAGGACTCATTCCTGCGCTCGCTGTTGCAGAGCCCCACCGCCACCCCCTTCACTTGGAAGGACTCATTCCCACCACCACCCTCTTCACTTGGAAGGACTCATTCCTACCGCCACCCCCTTCACTTGGAAGGACTCATTCCTGCGCTCGCTGTTGCGGAGCCCCACCGCCACCCCCTTCACATGGAAGGACTCATTCCTGCGCTTGCTGTTGCAGAGCCCCACCGCCACCCCCTTCACTTGGAAGGACTCATTCCCACCACCACCGCCTTCACTTGGAAGGACTCTTTCCCACCACCACCCCTTCACTTGTAAGGACTCATTCCTGCGCTCGCTGTTGCGAAACCCCAACGCCACCCCCTTCACATGGAAGGACTCATTCCTGCGCTCGCTGTTGCAGAGCCCCACCACCACCCCCTTCACTTGGAAGGACTCATTCCCACCACCACCCCCTTCACTTGGAAGGACTCATTCCTACCGCCACCCCCTTCACTTGAAAGGACTCATTCCTGCGCTCGCTGTTGCGGAGCCCCACCGCCACCACCTTCACTTGAAAGGACTTATTCCCACCGCCACCCCTTCACTTGGAAGGACTCATTCCTGCGCTCGCTGTTGCACCGTCGGGCCGAACGGTTCTCATTCCGTGCCGGTGTTCTGACGATTCATGCTAGCTACCCATCGAGATGTGCTACTTACCGGTTATGCGCATGTGCAGACTCACAGTTTTTTTTTTAACAAAAGGTACATTTTCCTGTTATAATGTATAATTCCCCTTTAAAAAATGCTTACTACCATATGAATATTTGTACGGTCAGCCAGCTGAAAAAGAATAACTGAAAGTTTCAGTTACTATGAGGAAAGGTGTTCTTTGAGTCAAATATGAATATTTTATGATAATTTTTACTTTTCACACCGTTTTAAAAATAAAAACAGTATTCTACAGTATACAGTAGCTACTCATGACTTAGAATTGTATTATAATTGTATTTCATATTACTTTAATCGGCATTCTGTGATCAATTCGCGCTACGGTAGCATTTTTCGACAAGGCAGCAAAAATTGACAGAACACCTATCTGGGCCTGCTGGGACGATAAAGTTAGCTACGGTTTTGGTGTGTCTGACTCGCGGCAGATCTTTGGAATGTATACAAACAAGTCAGTCGTTGCCTTGGTAATGCAGCGATTTACTTATGGTATTAGATGTAAATAGTGACGCGTTATGGAGAAAGGTCAGCTATTGCCTTTAATTTTATTACTGATTTGTTTGTTTACTTCGCAACAGCCAAACTGGTCATAGGTGACAGACAAATGACATTTGAGTAGAGATCTCGGTTAAGAAGGAGGTAACATTTTCCGAACACGTGTAAGCGCTGCCAATCAATGCACACTGGGCCAGTTGACCAATCACAGCACATTTCCTATTTTCGGAAGGAGGGGCTTTCATCGAACACAACGCAATCAACCCTTATTATTATTATTATAATTAAGTCGGCTCAACCAGAAAGGGGATAGAGGAGCTGTAATAATATAAAATATGTGAAAAAAAGTTTTGTGAACAGGCATGAAAACTTATTCTAGTACACCTCAAAAACAAAATCAAGAAGGCCACAATAGGACCCATTTTTAATACCTACTGTGTGATCTGCTCCACCTACTGGCGGTTTTAGTTTCATTTAATATATGTTCCATACTTTTATTTATTCAAATAGTAAAAGTATAGGCTATTAATCTAATGAATTGTTTATGCAATTGTAATCACATTGTAAATTAATTCATAACACACCTGAGCTTCATTAAGAAGTGTAATCAACCTTAAAGGAGAACTCTGGTCAATTTTAACATTGAGCTTTTTTTGTACATTTGGAGTGCTGTCAGTACAGACAAAAATTGGTGTTGCCTACACAATGTTATCCTCTTTTTAAAATTCACACCCTGCTGACTTCAATGGGGCAGGTTCTAAACCTGCTTTTTAGCCTCTTAACAGCCTTGATTTTTCGTACAAGTTCACAGCCATGTGAGTGGTGTTATTAAGAGTGACCACACAGACAATCGGACTGCAGTGGATGTGAAGTCTGGGCATCTCTGCTTAGACTGCTGCCCCTGTGACGTGGCCCCAGATAAGCAGAAAAAGATGGATGAATGGATGGATAGTCTCTTAATCTCCCCAAAACTGCATTTATTTGACCAAAAATACAGTAAAAACAGTAATATACATTTTAAAACATTATTTATTCCTGTGATGTAAAGCTAATTTTTTTAGCATCATTAGAGTGTCACATGATCCATCAGAAATCATTATAAAATGCTGATTTGATGCTAAAGAAACATTTCTTATTATAATTAATGTTAAACACAGTTGTGCTGCTTTATATTTTTGTGGAAACTGGGATTTTTTTCAGGATTATTTGACACCACTGTCACCAGAAAAAAAGAACCACAAAGCCAACTTTTAAGACTGTAAATAATCTAATAAAGAAACATTGTTATTTATTTTAACTCTGTCTGCCTCATGTGTTCCACGGTATGCTCCCCGGCGCAGTGTTGTGGTTTAGGGGTGGGCGGCCCGCCGGAGCCCACCCCGACCTGTGACACTAATGTTTCATCTTGACGTCACAACGAAACAGTTTATGAGTCGTTTGAAAAACGATTCATTTCATTGATTCAGAGTCGACTCTTGTATTTGAAAGACAATAACTTTAAATACGTGCACTTTTCGAGTTAATAATTTGCAGGATGTTTTCAGCTTTGCAGGATGTTTTCATTCATTTAGAGCTATGTTACACACTATGTGTAAGGTAATTTTAAAAAATCCATAACAGGGGCACTTTAATTTTCCTTCCTTTTATTTTGTGATTATTTTAATTCCTTACTGTGTAAAGCACTTTGAATTGCCAAAGTGTATGAAATGTGCAATGTAAATAAAACTACCTTGCCTAATGTTGCATCAAATAAATAAATAAATAAAATGGATGTAATTGATTGTGACAGTGAATAAAGAATATGCTGATGTACATTGACTCAAGTCACCTTTTTGGGGAATTTATTAAATTCAAATCATTCATGCAAAATATTAATTAATCATACTGTAAATTAAATTGCGGTAAGGGCATCTTACTGTAAAATTAAATCATGATAAGGCCATCTTACTGTAAAATTAAATCATGGTAAGGCTGTCTTACTGTAAAATGAAATTGCAGTAAGGGCATCATACCGTAAAACACATTTACAGGTAAGCTACTGTAAAGGGGAACTTACAGTAACTTATTGGCAATAGTGCTGCCAGTAAGTTACTGCAAAAATACAATAAAATTTCTAACAGTGTAATGTACTTACTTAAAAATTAAGTAAATTGTGCTCACAAATACACGACTACTGGTAGAAACTTATTTCTTATTCTGTATGACATAAATGCAATTAGGGCAAAATCTAACTACAGTACATGTCATAACAATGATGTGAATAATGCAGGTGTAATTATGACCTTAATCTGGGCCTTAAAGGAGAACTTCACTGCAAAATGAACATTTGGTCTAATAACACATTGTTACCTAGTTGACCGTTCTCTGAGATTTGTTTTCATGATAATTGCATGTAATACGTTTTATCTCTAAAAACTGTTTAGCGTATAATGCTAGTTTATGGGGCAAATAATAAGAAAAAGAAATCGCAAGTTAATACCACTAACAAGGCTCAAAATAGCCCCACACTAACACAGTAACATAATGAGGGGCCCTACATGCAAAACTAAGCATTGAGAACTTTGTAAGTGTAAAGACCGTATAATAAGATGATATTTTATAAAGACAGCCCACTTTGTTTATACAGGCAGGAGCCATCTTTGTAAAACAGTCTTGACAAGTCGAACCACGAATGCTGTTCATACAGTTCAGAAGTTCGCTGAACTTCATACAGTTTAGGTTAATTGACACATCGTTCATGGAGGAAAAAATCATGTTACTGTCACAGGTCGGGTGAATGGCCAGCACCCCTGGGGTGTATTTCAGAAAGCAAGGTTAACTTACCATCAGATAAACCTTGAACTCTAGGTTGATTAACCCCGAACTTGCTTACTCTGGGTATGTCGGTTCCAAAACACCCGTGAGGAGTTAGTTTAATCAACCTCCTATTGGTGACCCAGAGTTAATGCGCGCGCACGGCGAGTACATAAAGACATTTTCATTGGATAGCAGCAGATTTCAGGAGTCACCATGGAAACCAAGGGACAACCAAGGGAAAACAAGCTACACACTTCGGTGAAACTGAGTTGGAGGTTTTAATGTTTCTTATGAAGACTACAAGCCCGTTATAACTAAAAAAGCAATACTGCTGCATCAGCAAAAAAAAAAAGAAAAAAAAAGTTGTTTGGGCTTGGCAAAAAACTAACGGACAGAGTAAATGTGTAAGTTTTATAAATTATAAAAAATGGGCTATTTTCCCCTGTCATTAGGCAAAAAATTATTTGGGGCATGTAAAAATAGACAAGTAGCCTATTTACTTGTTGGCCTCCACACATTTCTTAATATTACAGTAGTAATGCATGTGATTGGCTAGTTATATGTTAGGTTCTTATAAGGTGTAACGTTAATCCTTCTGGTGAAGAAGTGTGAGCCAAGTCAAAATGAAACACAAAAACATTCTCCAGCTCACCTCAGCTAAGGAGCTGACACTGTCCCTGAATAAAGGGCGACCTGTGGGCGATGAGATTCCAGGGGGCAGTTTGTCAGACTCAGATACCAAGACAAGTGGCTTAGTAAAATGTTGGTGAACCATATTAATGCTTATGACGTCGACGCAGAGGGGTCTTCAGGGGTGCGCTGTTGATTCAACGCAGAAGCATAAAACAGGCTTTAAGTGTCTTAAATTACAGATGCTGTCTTTCCTATTGAAGACAAAAGTAGAAACACAAATATTTAACTTAATCTGGTTAACTTAATATAACTTAACTTAATATTTAACTTAAACAATGCTATTGTGTAATTCATCAGTAAACGTTGGAATTAACATTAGCCAAGCTTAATAAGTGAGATTTTTTTTACCTTTACCTTGTTGTTTCACGTGCTAAGTAACCGGAAACGTCCAGAGCCAAAGAGTCACTTCCTTACATCTACAAATAGTCATTGAAATGCTTTAGTCACTATGTGTAATGGGAAGATAAAGCCTGTTTGTTGGAACCTCATGGAGCACTCTACATAGGGTTAGCACAGACTAGTCGACTTTAAAGGGGTCATGAACTGGCTTTTTAAATGTTTTTGTTTTGTTGTCTGAGGTCAACTTATGACGTTCGCTTGGTTTTTACATTCAAAAACATAAAAATGAATAAGTTATGGGCTATTTTCTTTTCAGCCTACTTGAAAAATGCTCGGATTTTATGGGCGTTTCACATTGAAGACTAGGAAGTAAACGCACACTGCTGTGAGTGGATAACAGTTTTGCATATTATAATGAGCTTCAACTCTGTCGTTGGTTTCGCTCGGTGCACTTAGGGGAATTTGTTTTGAAAACCACTGTTGTCAAATGGCAACCGAATGATTCGCCCATACATGTTTGACCCAGCAAGTCCGACTACCCAGCACCTCGAATACAATGGATACTTGTAGACACATACACATAATTATTAGATATCAAACGATCTGTAACAATGCAATGCTAGCCGAGTAGATTATTATTTCTAAAATAAAAATATTACTCACATAAGTGTGTTACACCACTCCTGTTGGATCCAATATAGAAGGTAACGTAGACTAATCATGTTCCGTACAACAACGATGTTCCGTACAGATTAACTTTAACTGCCGATCGCTGAATAAATACTTCTAGGTCATACACATATCTACACATATGTATATACACATATCTGTGTCGTCTTCATTTCTCCCTCTTATATTATAATGAGTTTAACTCACCCAGTCGGTGACTCGGTGGGGGAAAGCGTCCAATGTTGTCAAATGCGCGATTCGCCCATACATGTTCGAACCCCAGAGTCCGTGTGTTGCACAAGTCCTGTCAGATCCAATATAGACGCCACATCACCATTCTTTTCTCTTAATCGGTCTGCAAATTCAGCCTCGAATTGTTGACAAAACAATCCTCGGTGAAATGAAGCGAACATACGTACACTCATCTGCTGGAACGTCATTAAAAACAAATTTTAACCAGGCATTCCTAATATTGGAATCCAGAGGAAGCTTATGCAGCAACTGTCTTCTTCCACAGCCAGGCACGGCACAACATTTTGTCAACGGAATGTTTATTGCTGGTAGCTCGCTCCGGTTTGTCATCACGAGGTATGCTTTTGTTTACCTATGCGTGAATGCGCGAATTCGGTGGGTGGGGCTAGAACCGGCCGTGTTGAAGTAGGCGTTGATGAGCGGGTGGGGTTTCTTCGTCTTTGACGTCATACTTTCACGCTTTCAAAAACGAAACGTTTGTTGAGGCTGGTGTCAATAAAAGCTTTTGTTGGACTAACAAGGTCGTTTTCAGTTCTGAAACTTACAGGATATTCTAATAATATTATGACCTCTTAGATGTCAAAAGCTCAAAGGAAAATTTGATTTCTCAGTTCATCACCCCTTTAATGCTCTGTCATGCAATATTATCTGTCTGCAATAAGCTTGACAGTAGACTAGTTGCTGGTCATGGCCTATAGAGGGTGCAACCGGATAATATGGTAAATCTTTGAATTCCATTTTTAAGCACCGTTTCCAAACAGTTAAAAATAATTGCATAGCTTACTCCGAGAGCGCTCCATAAGACACGTTTGCTTACCATCTGGAGGACGTTCAAAATTGATCGGGGAATGCACGTTTTAAACATCGTTTTGACGTCATCAGTGACTAGTCAGGTTCGACTGCGACATAAATGTTGACTTTAAAAACAGTAACCAGCATTAGCATGCTGCTATGTTTTACAGCTCAGTAGGCCTATCATTAATTAGCCATAATTATCTGTAAAAATGTTTTACGATGTTTTATTAAAATAATTGATTAAGCCTATTACTTATTTGTTTTATATACACCCCTGTTCAAAAGCTTAAGACTATTTTTTAAAAAGAAGTCACAAAGGTTGCATTTATTTCATGAAATAAAACCGTAATATTGTGAAATATTATTACATTTTAAAATGTAAGTTATTCATGTTATGCAAAGCTGAATTTTCAGCAGTCGCCAGTGTCACATGATCCTTCAGACACTCAACTCTATTGATTAACCACACAAAATCATGAATTATTATTATAATTTTTGGAATTTAATGCATTGTAAGTACATTTATAATCAACCAATTATCTTGCTTAAAATAAGTCATCTGAGATGTTTATGAGTATTTATGCACAAGATGTCTTAAAATGCTGGAGCTCACTATAGATTTTGGAACAAAGCCATGTCTCCAGTCTGAAAACACTCTCAGTGATGAAGCGAAGCTGGAGATGTGTTTATGTGGTTGTCATAGTCATGTCGCTTACTGGAAGAGTTTTTGCAAAGATGTCTGCACATATTTGACTCTCTTTGTTTCTCGCTCTTTCATCAGACTTACAGAAAAAAAATGTAATACAGCTATCACATAATGTTTTGGCTTTTGAGGTGTTTCCTGCTTTACAGAAACCATAAAGCAGGACTGCTTAACTTTGAGGGACAGAAAATATTATTTTTGCACTACAAAGGTGCAAAGGCCACTTATGACCAACATTTTTTATCACAATAAGTGAATTTTTAAATCAAAGTTAACTAAACAATTTGAAAACAATTTAGTTTATTTTAAATTTAGTTATTTTTGAAAAAAATAAACTAAACTTATTGTGATGCATACAGTATTTGTCAAATGGATTTCTGTAATAGTTCTAAAGAACTAAATGTGTTTTTCACTATAACCAAATTTATATATATCATCAATCATAAATCTAATTTCAATCTCATATTTTTAATAAACATGTAATGTATAATCTCTTATATTTCATACCATTCAAATATATTATATTACTTGTCCCATGGCTAGCCATATTTTAACCATAAGTTATGCTAATTCTAATACATTTGAATAAATGTATTTTGAGAAATTATTCAAAATTATTTAAAATAAAATCAAAGAGGTAAATACATTTTTTTTGAGTGCAGAAATCCAACCTGACTTCATTTATGATATGCATCACATTAAGTTTTTTTTTTTGTGTGTGTGTGTATGTTAAATCAGTGGAATCCAAGTATGGATTTCTTTGCAATGATTTAATATTTACATTTTATTTGAAATAGGTGAATGAAACAGCATATACACTGTCAAAAATGATATGATCAATACGGTATGACAACAATATGACAACACATTATATATTTTATAATTCAGATAATTTTTAAGCCAGTTTAATGTAATTTTTACAGTAAGAGTTTATTGTACTTGAAAATTTTAGACATCAATATTATTTTTAGAGTGTGTGTATGTACATCTGGTGGCACACTTTATAATCAAAGAAGACCGTTGGGTTTTTGGCTTCCTTGTTTAATTGTCACATCATCATCATCATCATCATCATCATCATCACACAGATCCATATGTTGTGTTGTTTGTGTTTGCTATTGAGGCGCTGCATGAAGTAACCAGTCTCAGCGCATGCACACTATGTGTTACTGCTGATGTGCTGGTAACTTAGCAACAGCAAGTTCGGTAACATTAGACAAATGTGGTGTCAGCATCAAAGTGGCAATGGAAACATAGCAAACTCAGTGAATATCATTAGAGTACAGAAGATTTATGAACTGACATTTGTGAAGAGCATTAACTAGCCAACTGCCCTCCGTGGCCACACTGCGAGAATAAAATCTCCCCGTCTGAGCAAAACTGCCAGGTGGCTAGAGTGGCAACATTCACAAGCTAAGTTTCTTCACTTTCATTTACAGAGCTCACAAATTAACTGTGGCACTCGGAAAGAGACGGAAACTTTTACAGGTTGATGTCGTCCACAAATAAACTTAATATAAACTTAATATAAAGACAAGCATATAAATGTTCTGCTCCAGTAACTAAGATTTTGCCATTTGACCGGTACACAGTTACACTGAAAAAAAACTGGAGTAGGATTTGCATGAAAAAAATAGGCAACTTTTTCACTCAGAAAATGCTAGTATTTGCCAAGTAAAACGCTGAAACATATTTATGGGCTTTATGAGAAATGTTCAGAAGTGAAATCGCTTGGAATATGGAAGATAAGTAAACTACAGTAAAATAAGTCATTTTAACTTAGCTAGTAGCCTAAAAGGTTGATTAATATCGATTTAGTTGAAATTTCCTTTGCATTACATTTCACTAAAACAATAATATTGAATTTTATTAGTCATTTATAGTATGTGCTTTACTTAGATCATCTAAGTAATTTATATTACATTATGTTAGATGTTAAGCATCATGTGAATGCAAAGACCTTGAAACTCTGGGTAGACAATAACTAATGACTGTAACATTTGATGGGTCGTTTTTGTGTTCTGAATGTGTCATTTGGAGCAAAAAGTTACTCAAAATGTCACTAAATGGCAAGTTATTAATACTGACAACAAAAATCAATAATAAAAACAGTGTAAATACAGCTGGAAACCATGCAGTGAAAAATGAACCTCCATTAATTATTTCAAGGTCCAGTGCATTATGGGAACCCCAGTATTAGGAAAAGTTGAGTAATTTGTACTTAATTGTATTGAGTTTATTTACACTTTACATTTTTACAGTGTACTGTATATTTTGACCCAGCACATTTGGCCAACATTGATATTTGATCAATTTGGCCCAAATATATTTATTAAACGGTAATGTGTCAAGAAGTCAGTTTTTGATTAGATTAGAGCTGTTGTCATGTATAGACAAGTAGGCTAATTATAAATGAATTAATTTAAATAAATTGTAAAGAAAAAAGTATTATAATAATAACCAACATCATTAACATAATTATTTTTGTTGATTGTTTTTGAGGATTAGTCACACAACCTGTTCATGCCTGGCATCTAATGTAATTGGTTTCAACAGAGTGACAAATTTGTGCTAAAAATGTAATGATCTAATAATGCACATGCATGAGAATTAATAAGTTTGATTGTTTTGATGAATAGAAAGTTTAAAATAACATATTTTTCTATATAGAAATCTTTTGTACATTATACATCACTTTTGATCACTATAATGCAATGCATCCTTAATAACATTTTTTTTAACCCAAAACTTTATGAATTGGCTTTATGGACAGCTGCACTACTTCCTCGAACTTCAGCCAGCTCCTTGTTTTCTGTCTGCCATTATTGGACAAACTTATTAATCCAGGTGTGTCTGATTATTGTTGTTGTGACTACTGTGGTCAGGCACACCTGGATTAATCACTTCTGTCCAATAATGGCAGACAGGAAACAAGGAGCTGGCTGAGTTCAGGAAGTAGTGCAGCTTAAAGCCAATTGTATGTGTAAATGTAAAAATATTAAAAATGTTCATTTAGTTACAAAAGAATATGTAAAGCACAGCTTGATTACTTCAAACTACATTTTTATTGTATTTTACTTACTGCATTAGTAATTTACAGACATTGTCCCTTGCTGAAATCAATTTAATTTAAATCTACTGTAATTTAATTCTAATTTAAAGAGCCCCTATCATGGATTTTTGAAAATGACTGTTCATATGGTGTGGAATATAGCTCTAAGGGAATGAAAACATCCTGCAAAGATTTATATCTGAAAGTGCACCGTATATAAAGTTATTGTCTTTCAAAAGTGAGAGTCGACTCTGAGTCTATGAAATGAATTGTTTTTGAAACGAGTCATTAGCTGTTACATCGTGACGTAGATACATATTGGCCGCGCCCAGTTACTGCGCGTGCAGACGGAAGTGTAAAACTTGAAGTGCTACACATTCAAATACTTCATCATAGCATCATGTCGAGAAGACGCTGTGTTCTACAATGCAAAGATAGTTCAGCCACTTTGTTTTCATTTACCAGGGACAAGCATGTGAAGAATCGGTGGTTAGAGTTCATATTTGCAACGAGACCACAACAGTATAGCCCGATTGTGTTCTCATCATTTTAATGACGAATCGTTCAAAAACATAAATTAATTCAAATGTGGATTCACAAGCGGTTGTTTCTGAAGGAGGGCTCAGTAACTTACTTACCCAGTGTATATCAGCTTCCTCCTTCGAATCACAACCTGTAAGTATTATTAATAATTGTTGATTTTATGGGTTTTGAACGGTCTTGTAGCGTTGGGGCGGCGAGGAGGGAAGGCGCAATAAGTATGTGTGTGCGTGTGTGTGTGTAAGTTACGCTCAGCGCAGCTTCTAGGTCTCCAATGTCAATTTTTTTTAAATATGTGAAATGTTTGTTGCTGTTATTGGAGTTGTCATAAAGAATAGAGCGTCTTGTAGTACTGCAGTGCTTTATCAATATGTTTATGCATTATGCTGATCAAACAATAACTGACTGGGTCTGTCATCTGACCAATCGCCGCGATTAGCGTCAAGCAAAGAGTGGTTTGGAAAAATGAGTCGTTGTACAAATCATTTGGGAGTCGTGTGAGCAAATCAGTTAAAAATAAATGCATATTATAAGACAAATAAAGTGTTTTTTATCCTTGCATGCATGTTAAACTGTTTTTGGGAACTCCTAAAACAAAAATAGGAACATTTCAAATGCTATGATAGGGGCTTCTTAAGCAAAATTGGTTTAATTGGACATCCATCCTTTGACATCAACAGCAAAAAGTAAAAAATAAAATAAAAAGGTACGTCTATTTATTTCTCTAACTCTGCTTAATTATAGTTATTTGCATTTTATTGTTTGCATTATTAGCATGTTATCTGTTATTAGAACAGAGTTTCATTTTTAGGTCGTGTCCCACCAGCTGAGATGAGCTGCTTTAAATACAGGTACTCGATTCTCAATGGACTTTCTGTCTCTCCAGAATGCATCAGAAGGTACAACACTAATCCTTTTTCCTGTGACCTCCTCTTGTTTTCCTACTCCGCTTGTCTTCCACTCCCTCTCTTTGCCCGCTGATCTCTGCGCCTCCCCCTCTTTCCCTTTCGGCAGCTCAGACCAGAAGGAATGAAAGAAGAAGTGAAAAACAGATCAAAGCTTCCCTCAGGGCCACAGACAAGCTGAAGACAGACACACAAGTCGTATATCACTCGGCCTGTATCTGAAGAATATAGTCCACACCACATATCATTCTGCAAATCATATATTCATAAAGGCCAGTCACCGTGTCTACAATATTTACATGTATTGCGCTGCTCTCTGGAATACTGGATTCTAATTGGTTAGTCCAAGCATTGAGTAGTATAAAGACCAATAATCATTCTTTTCATCTGTATATCTTTTCATATAAAAATAGAAGAGATTAACTGGCATTTTGAGGAATAAATTACTATTAACTGGCCTTCAGTGTTCATTTTACTTAACCGTCTCATTTGGCGCTAAAGGGTACCTGTGCGTTGTATATTTACGCTTTTGCAAAAGTGTTCAAAATATGGCGCCTTGGGATGAGAATGCGTTGGGTGGTGAGTATAAAACCTTTGGTAGGCTAGACATCAACATTTTATGATTGTGCATTTAATTTAAGTGGCTTTGTAATAGGCAGGGTAATGCACAGAAGGTCATTATCACTAAATGAACTTCTATAAAACACACTTGAAAATGCACTACTGTTCAAAAATTTGAGGTCAGTGAGATTGTTTTAAATACTTTTATCAGTAATGATGCATTACATTTAGCAAGACTGATCAAAGGCATTAGTTCTATTTCATATAAATTCTGTTTCTTGTTCTTTTCATCAAATAATCTTGGAACAAAATGTATCCTGGTTTCTACAAAAATATGAAGCAGCACTATGGCGTTAAATCAAAGTCAAAAAGAACCGAGCGCACAACCGATGCTGGCGCGCGCGGTAAATGACTTTTGCGAGAGGAAAACGGATCCACACGCGAGGAAACGGGGACTCGCGAGCTCATTCATAACCCGTGCGCGCTCGTGACATCTCCTCTGTACGCAATACAAGCCCTCGCGCGCGCATGATTATTCTACACGCCCTCACGCTTGATCTACTCTCGCCTGCTGCTTTTGCTCGCTCGAACAAATGTTATTTTTGACAGTCGAAGGGCGGGACTCCCCTTTTCCGGAAGTCAGTTGTGATTGGACGCCTGTCCAATGACTTGTTGTAATTCTAGGCATCACTCAATTTGTTTTATTTATTGTGGTTAATTAATGTGTAATGTGATGTTAATGCATTATTAATATAGAATATATACCAGATACTTTTTTTAACAGAAAGTATTAGTGATTGGATTGTGTTGTTGAGAGATATTTACAGACTGTAATGACACATTTTTCATGGTTATTAGCATTGTAAATCTGTCAAAATTCTTATAAATGTTTAATTACATTTTATATTTAAAACACTATGATTTGTGCTATTGGCTTAAAATATCTAAAATAAATCGGAGAAAAAGTCATATTTGCTGTAGTTCACCTCTACCATTTACCACTATTTACGTTTATCCCACCAAAATTAAAATGGATCTGAGAACCTCAGAATGTAAAAAGTGTCCATTAAATAGTTGTAAATATAACAAGGGCTTTGGATAAAAGATAAATTACTTGTTTATATCAATAAGCAAGAGTTGTTGTGTGAGCTTTTTGTTTTCATCCTGTGTATTACTATTATGTCAATTTTGAGTGGTTCATTATATTTTCTATTAAATGTAAAAGGTGCTCTGGCAACATGAATGTATTTCATTTTTTATGATATGTTATGTGCAGATGGGGTTTAATCATTTATGCTGTGTACTACTTGCTCTCATTCTTTCTCTTAAGTTATTAGATTACAAAAGGTTAGATGATTAAGATCACCATATAATGTTGTAATAGCTTTGCTGGGTTTATTAATTTGCTGGATTTAATATTGTTTCTCTGTATTCGGAGCAAATTCTGAAAAGGCATTTTTAAACTATAATATGCTGTGTTCTGTATCTTAACTTGAGAAGCCAGAACCCCTTTTACATTTAATAGAAAATATAATGAACAATTTATTTTATTATAATGTAAAATTAATAAGAATTTTGGAAGATTTACAATGCTAATAACCATGGAAATGTGTCATTACAGTCTGTAAATATCTCTTAACAACACAATGCAACTAAAACTATCTGGTATCTGGTAAGAATATGTTCTATATTAACAATGCATTAAATTACATTACAGATTAATTAACCACAATAAATAAAACAAATTAAGTGATGTCTCAACTCAAGTCAAGTGAATTACATTATGAATGAGCTTGCAAGTACCCGTTTCCTCGCGTATGGATATGTTTTCCTCTCGCGAAAGTCATTTACCGCGCGTGCCAGCATCGGTTGTGCGCTCGGTTCTTTTTTGACTTTGATTTAACGCCATACAGCACAACTGTTTTCAACGTTTACATGCAGCCAATAACCCATTCAAAACCGGCAATAAAATTTTAGCAATAACCTGGTCATGAACGGCCATGTAAACATCGGCAAAAACCCGAATATGCTCATATCCCGGATTTTAAAAACCAGGATATTATACCTGGGGTACCACTTTTATAACCCAAATTTTTGGTCATGTAAACATGTATCGGCATATCCCCATAGTGATTTGTGTTCTGCGCATGTCCTATTCGCAAGGAATCTTGGTCTTTTGAGTAGAGAAACTTCTCTGCGCATACAAAAATCCACGTGCAGTATACCAGAAGTAAACATGGCGAGAGACAGCACAGCATACTTTTGGAGCGAGCCCAGTAACGTTACCAGCATCTAAGCGCAAACAAAGGCGAATCGCTATCTGCCCCGAACTATTCATAATCCGCATGCTGCTGTTCATAATCACTATTCATAATCACACGCCCCGTTTCCTTGGTTAATATCTCAATTTTCTCGCGATTTAAACATTGCTTGAAACATTTGGAATATTGTAAGTTATCTTCTTAACTAAATATATAACACTGGCCTTGTGATTTTGGGATATTTTAATGCAAAAATCTTAGGTATTGCACCTTTAAAGAGAATTGAAGATAAGAAAACATTCATAAGGAACAAAAAATAATTGCAAGTTGTAGATTAAATATACAGTCAAGCAGATATAATATACTGACTTCACGTTAAACTTAAAGGGATACTCCACCTGTTTTTCATATTAAACTATGTTATTCCCTTAAGACGAGTTGATAACATACTTCTCTCGTCTAAGTGCATGCACTATATCGCTCTGTCTTGCCACGAAACTTTGTTAGCACTTAGCTTAGCCCAGTTCATTAAATATGGGCCAAAAAGAGAAGCGACCAAACACCTCCTTGTTTTCCCTATTTAAATACAGTTACTCGAGTAGTGTAACTCAACCTAAGCTGGTGACACAAAATAAAACGTTGCACTTTTCTAAGCGTTTAAAATTGATAACTATATTGTATGGCGGAATACCATAGCAAGTGCTTGGGAGCACTTCGACTTGGTGCAGTAATATCATCACTCGTGAAAAGTCCTCTCACCGGCCCCCGCTCCCTCTCCTCCTCCCTCTCATTTCCGTAAACCTACTCGATAAAATGGAGTAGGTTGAGTTGCACTACTCAAGTAACTGTATTTAAAAGGGGAAACGAGGAGGTGTTTGGTCGCTTCTCTTTGGCCCATATTTAATGAACTGGGCTAAGCTAAGTGCTAACAAAGTTTTGCGGTAAGACAGACTGTCTTACTGTCAGACTCGTTTTAGTTAAGGGATATAACATAGTTTAATATAAAAAAACCTGTGGAGTATCCCTTTAATGCATTACACTAAGCAATCGGGACTTTCATCTTCCCCTTCTGTAACAGCATTTCATCTGATTCTGATTCTCTTATTGTCTTTCTATTAGGCTACTCACAGCTCCATTTCACGCCATTTTCAAACCAAACATCCATAGACAAGTGTTACACTCGACTCTCTTTAGCCTGAAGCATCACACAGCTTTTTGTAAAATAACAGTGTTTGAAACTGCAAATGAAATATAGAACACAATTTTGTGGTTTTCTTTTTTTCTGTTGTGTTGTTGTCCACGTCTTGGCAGATTGGACTTGTGTGCTGTCTAGTTCTACCAGAAAGACTCGGGAGATAATGAACTGTACAATAAAGCATTTTATTAACAGCCCAGCAAGCCATTTATGCAATAAGTCTTTGGCGTAGGCCCCGTCCGTAACTCGCGATCCTAGGGTACGGATTCTGCATATCCTGCCTGAAGATGAAGGCAGGGGCGCAGCCGACCCCCCTTGGAGTTTTGGAAGGGACCGACCTGGTGGTGGTGGTGGGAAGGATGGAGCAAAGATCGTCTTAGTGGAGGTGGGGAGGGTGGTGGTAAGTGAAGCGTCAGCATCTGCGAACTCAGACAAGTGCAAGTAAGGGTCTTTTATACATCACGTATTAGAACGCAATTGGATAGATGAGAAGGTAATAATGACGTGACAATTGAGTCTTCCCGGCAGAACTTACGCTACGCTTTCATTTCTACCAGAAAGACTCGGGAGATAATGAACTGTACAATAAAGCATTTTATTAACAGCCCAGCAAGCCATTTATGCAATAAGTCTTTGGCGTAGGCCCCGTCCGTAACTCGCGATCCTAGGGTACGGATTCTGCATATCCTGCCTGAAGATGAAGGCAGGGGCGCAGCCGACCCCCAAAAATGAGTGGAAGAATGATTCCACTGGACGAAGCCCACCCCCAAAGAACATGAAAGAAAAATATACCTACCAGCAGTATGTTATGTGGTTCCTAAAATAGAAGAAGAAAATAGTTAGCAAACAGCTGGTAAATATGGGTATATCTATTTTCATATGTAGTAGAGTACCATCGATATTGTAGTGGGAACGGAACTCTACAATCTAAAGTTGAGCATGCTTAACTTAATATGAAAGATACTTTTCTGCTGCTGACTTACATAAGACATCAGACGCATTTGCTCGCGCTTAATTTATAATTGATTTATAGATTTTAGGCCACGCAGAGCCACAGACGAGGCCGCGCAGAGCCGCATAGACGAGGCCGCGCAGAGCCGCAAAGACGAGGCCGCGCAGAGCCGCATAGACGAGGCCGCGCAGAGCCGCATAGACGAGGCCGCGCAGAGGCGCATAGGCGAGGCCGCGCTGAGCCGCATAGACGAGGCCGCGCTGAGCCGCATAGACGAGGCCGCGCTGAGCCGCATTGGACGAGGGCCGCGCTGAGCCGCATAGACGCGACGCCACGCTGAGCCGCATGAAGACGACGCCACGCTGAGCCGCATGAAAGCGACGCCACGCTGAGCCGCATGAAGACGACGCCACGCTGAGCCGCATGGACAGAGGCCACGCAGAGCCGCATAGACCAGGCGACTCTGCGCCGCATAGAGCGAGGCCACGCTGCGCCGCATAGAACGAGGCCACGCTGCGCCGCATAGAAACGAGGCCGCGCTGAGCCCCACAGAGACGAGGCCGCGCTGAGCCCCACAGAGACGAGGCCGCGCTGAGCCCCACAGAGACGAGGCCGCGCTGAGCCCCACAGAGACGAGGCCGCGCTGAGCCCCACAGAGACGAGGCTGCGCTGAGCCACATATAAACGAGGCCACGCTGAGCCACATATAAACGAGGGCCATGCAAGAGCCACACAGAGACGAGATCATGTTAATCCACGCACGCACAAGGTTTGCTGAGCCGCTAGGCTGCTAGAGCTGCGCGTGAAATAGACGTGCCTAAGAAAAGCCACTAGGCTGCGCAGAAGCCGGGCCCCTTGAGGACCAGTATAGCCAGCGATGGCGCGATTTATTCGAGCGGAGACTGATCGCCAGATAGATGAAGCATACACCATCACCAGTAATTGCATAGGAATTTACCTGAAATCGTTACTGCAGAGCTTGCTGAGCTTCGAGAATGATCTTTTAGATTGAGTCTTATATAACTCTAATGTAGAGGAAGACCATCTGCCCAGGATCTTCAGTAGCTGAAGTGGAAAGCCACGATCAGCTGCTGTAGTGGCTGCCCAGATCCTGAAGGAATGACCAGTATACTGGGAGGGAGATAGCCTGCAGCTATAGAGGACAGAACTGACGAATCCTGAACCAGGTTAAAGAGTAGTGCTCCGTTCAGTTATGATAAATAGAAATTTTATCATAGAGGGACAGAATTTAATCCTAATTTATAAATTGATAATGTGATACAAAGCTTTTATAGTCATTCTTTGAGGAAGGAATTAGGGAAGGAACGGAAATTAGAAAAGACCATGGGGAAAATCGGGAGTATTTAGCACCTGGAATGAATCCCCTGGATGCATGAGCCATGAACGCTGTAACGGACAGCTATAATCTGATAACAATAAGAAGGAGACCACTGCAGAGAGCAGACAGAGGTAATCAAAAGGGGATGAGTGGATTTTGCTTTCTGACTTGGAGTGTAATGCTGCTGGTTTAAGCATAATCAACATCAGCAAGGTTAAACACTCAAAGATCAACAGTGGAAGAATTCATTAGAGATTTGCTTTTAAAGAATATGATGACAGCGCTGGGAGGAGCTAGTGACATTCCTCCTGGGTTAGTGCATCACGGCATGAATTTAATTGATCCTGCCAGCGGGACATGATGTATAGAATGTTAAGACAGAATAACCAGTGACTAGAGATAACTACACATGAGCTACGTAATCCATCAACGACCATCTGGAAAGTTGACGATGTTGACGCTTATTGAACCTCCATCTTATGCGATTCCAGTTGAACAAGTGAAAAGTTAAAAATCTCAGTGATGGGTAATCGGAAGCTGCAACGAGCTGTTGAAACTCCGATCCCTGTGCCGGAAGCAGCAGCAGTCCTACCCCATCCAAATGTGGAGACAAAACAATATGCTTACTCACCCTCGAAATGACCATCACTACACAATTATCTTTGAGGCATTCTGAGCAAACCCAGCATACCCATACATATCCTGCAAAAGAAAGGGGACAAAATTATACAATTTTTTTTTTTTTAATACCTTAGCAAACAAAGAGAAGTTACAGGGAACAGACTTGAAAATTAGGATCAAATACTTGCATGAATTTAAATGCCTGTGACAAACTATGAATGGAAAGAATATTAAATTACAATTTCATAATTGTATACAAGAAAGAACAGCGAGCCATGATCAGGATGAGAAAGAGGAATCTAAGTGATAATTGATCTGTTGACTCTGGAGCGTAGAATCTTTTAATCAGGTATGCAGCAAATGTCTGCCATGGCTTCCCAAGTTGCTCTTTGCAGACATAACCCCATCCATTGCTGGAAGACGCTGGACACGACAGTTGAGAATCTTGAACAAATGGTGCATAGACATGAAAAATCACACAGTTGAGCAAGACAATGTCACTCGAGTCTCCTTCACTGATTAGTCTGATATGTAATACTAATATGACTGTAGACTGTTGAGTTTAGCCGTTTTGGCCAAGTATATGTAACTTTGAAAAGCGCCACACGACTCCTTGATCCTTTGGTCTGCGTTTCTCTGTACATTTGTTGTGAAATACCCCTCACATAAATTAATCTTAACACGCATCAGTAGATTAAGTAGCCACCAGAAAGTTGAGTATTACATCGATTATACACATTTTCAGTGTTATTTATCCAATTTGAAGTATAGAGTGACTTTATGATTTAAAGTAGCCTAATGGGTGAAATAGTTGTTTGTAAAATTACTATTAGTAATATGTAAATTACTGCTGCCATACTAGTCCACTGCAGTATATGCATGACAGCCAATGACATGTCAGCCGACTTGCTCTTTAGCTCGGGTTTTATTTTATTTATTTATTTTTATTATTTATATACACACGCAACCGGACTCTGGTGCGTAAGCGAACGTTATGAAGAGCGCAACCCTTTGATATGCATAGCTTATGCACTCTTAAGCATTTGATTTATATTCAACAGAGTTGTTAGTGGGTATTTGCAAACAGAGACGTGGTATTGAAAAGCTGATATAATTAAATAACCACAGAACTGTGGAATATCGGTAACGCGAAACTTTGCTTACACTTGCTACGAGCATTGAGGCGAGCTATCCGGCCCTTCCGCAGTCCGCAGATCAGCCGTAAATAATCAGATCACGCCACGTCATCGTAGACGCCAATTTCAACTCAGCCGTGTAGGAAGCAATGGAGAAATACTTACCTGAATGAAGTTTAATCTTGTAGAGGAGACATATTAACAGAGGCTGCTGGAAGCGCCTACCAAAACTTGAAAAAAAGACTTGAAAGCCTTGGAAGTGGAATTTGAACTTGAAGTGAGAGATCGTCTCGTGATTTGCATAGTTGTTATTTCATGTCGGTGGATCGGTGATCTGCGGGATAAATGGCACCAGTCTAAAGAGCAGAACTTCTCATGAAGGCCTTGGCTGATCGATACTCTCCGAAGACCGTTGTGCCTATGGGGAGATGCGATACCGAACGCGGAAACCTCGACGTGCAGCAAGAGGTAGGGCGGGACACTCGGATGTCGATAATTGTAAACATGCGTCTCCTGAAACATGTTGGCTGGCGACTGAACAAGAGCGTTAAGTGAAGCGTCAGCATCTGCGAACTCAGACAAGTGCAAGTAAGGGTCTTTTATACATCACGTATTAGAACGCGATTGGATAGATGAGAAGGTAATAATGACGTGACAATTGAGTCTTCCCGGCAGAACTTACGCTACGCTTTCATTTGTATGTTTGAGTTTGTGTTCTTTTTCCTTGTTTAACTTGATGGGGTTGTATTTTTTGCTTTAGAAAATAAGCTTTGCGCTTTACGATTCCATGTTTGGACTGTGTCTGTCTATCTACTAGAGACTAGTCTATATATATATATATATATATATATATATATATATATATATATATATATATATATATATATATATATATATACACACACATCTTAAGGTATTGTGAAATGTAGGGGTGCTAAGGGGTGCTAACACAGACACCAAAAATTCTCGTGACAGCAGCATTTGTCTAAAAACAATCCTAACCATTCTATTTCATCAGAAACGATCTTAAAACAGGGCTTTAATTGCAAAATACCGAACTTGTCCTTTAACACCAAACAATTGCATTGCTTTAGCTACTTTAAATAATGCATAGCTAGTGGTTAAAATAGCTACAGTTTCAAAGTGTTTTCCCCAAGACCCCAACCCTGTGAATAATATTTTAAAATATACCTTTAAGACATAACTGGTGGAAATGTTAAACTCTTATTATTACTGCTCTAGGTGTTTCACCTCTAGACTGCTTTAATCTGACCTTAATTTGACGAAGGCTCTATCAATGTATGCAAATGAATGCTAATATTCATGAATATGCATTGTTTTATTCATGCAGCACCTGCTGTGCTTTAAAGCTTTGGCCCATCTCAGCGGCTCCTTCAAGGTATTCACAGCAGAATTACATTGTTTTGATATGTTTTGACTGCCATATCATAATGACAGTGGGTGGAGCCATTAAGTTATGGCAAAAAATCATAATAGCATACAACCGTAATGCTATTTCTGTAGCATATTGGAATGTGCATGTCCATTTTTGTATGCATGGATGGCAGTAGGTCACCCAAGCTAGTGATATCTTCATCTTCGTGTGCTTCTATTGTGCAGTCACTCGTCACAACTACAATTTACCATACTATACATAGCTTTTATCAAAATGTGTGGTAGCAGAGCACACACCGTGGATTACTGTGCCCCACAATAACAAATGAACCAGAAATAATGAGTGATTTTAAGACCTCTTTGTTGACTTATTTGATTAGACACAAAATTGAATTAGAAATGTAAAGCAACCATATTTATTATTAAGATAATAACTGACAGGAGCCCACTCACACTTCACGAGTGCCAATCGACAACAATGTAACATCCTGATGTTTTAAATGTTTATTGTTGCATAATGCATACTGCGTTTCATAAAAAGTTTTTTTTAATAGTGAGTAGTATTTACTTTATACAGTGCATAAGGTTTGACATATTGTATATTCATTATATATATTTGCAATGACACTTAGATATTTTGCAGTGACAATAGAAATAAAATTAAGCAAAACAATACATACATTATATATATATTTATTTATGTATGTATATGTACAGATATACATTCATTTACAGACAATTCCAAAACTGTTTGAAAATAATAATCATTTTGTTCAGCAACTGTACATGTTACAAAAGATCTTTCTCAAATAAAAGGCCTCTGAGTGAGTTCGCGTAGTGTAATTCTGTCATGTAGTGTAACTCTGTAGTTCTGTGTCGTTTGTCAGAACCAATAGTGAGCCTTTAATGTTTTTTTTATTATTATTTGGTGATTTCAGATGCCCCAACGCCTGTGAAGAGACGACTCAACGCTGGCGATATGTTATGGCGCCGTGTTACATATAAACAATATTTATATTTAATATTTATATATAAACAATATGAATGTAAGCCAGAGGAGAACTGGCCCCGACTAGAGCCTGGGTTCTCCCAAGGTTTTTTTCTCCATCCAATCTGATGGAGTTTTGGTTCCTTGCCACTGTTGCCTTGCTTTGCCTGCTTTTGGCTTGCTTAGTTGGGTTTATTTAACATTTAACAATATTATTTATCTGTGTTGTACTACTTTCATGTTATCACTGTGAAGCTGCTTTGATACAATCTGTATTGTGAAAAGCGCTAAATAAATAAATTTGACTTGATTTGACTTATTTATTTATTTATTTTTGAGCCGCTGTGGTCACTTCGACTATTTTAACGATGTTTTTACTAACTTTCTGGGCTGGCAAGTTTTAATTTCAATAGAATCCTATGGAGGAGTGAGACAGCTCTCAGATTGAATCAAAAATATCTTAATTTGTGTTCTGAAGATGAACGAAAGTCTTATGGGGTTGGAACAACATGAATGTGAGCTTTTCGGTGAACTAACCCTTTAATGAATCCAGAAAAAAAAATATATAATGGTTTCCACAAAAATATGGAGCAGAAAAACTGTTATCAACATTGATAATAAGAAGAAATGTTTCTTGAGAAGCATATCAGCATATTAGATTATGATATCTAAAGGATCATGTGACACTGGAGCAATGATGCTGAAAATTCAGCTTTGCATCACAGGAATAAATTACATTTTAAAATATACTCATTATGTGTGTGTGTGTGTGTGTGTGTATATATATATATATATATATATATATATATCAAATGTATTTAATCTACTTTGCAACAATGACTGTTTGACTGAAAAACATCACCTTATTTCAGAGCAAATACACTAATAAAAGCTGAATAATATAGAGATCTATTTAGCAGTAGGCCTATACACTATTCTATGACATACTTCAAGCAGGGGCTGAATATTGTAATTTTACTGTTGTCTGTCACCTGTGTATAATAAATATCACCTTTAAAACGACATCAAGTTGCGTGAAAAAATTTAAGCCAATTGACCTTTGAGCTGGAAGATCGGCTAAATGCATGAATGAACGTCAGCAGCATTTCAGAACGCCATCTGTATTTCAAAACATCTGAGAAAATGCAAAACACTTCTGATGGGTTCTTATGTTTTTTGAGTATAAATACCTCTAGTTTAGAGAGTCACCCGATTAAAATTGTATGACGTGTATCTGTCTTACAAAGCTTTCAGTGTTAGTAAAGCCATCTGGTTGAGGCATTAGCCTTTGTGCCTCTGTACAGATGTTCGAGAGAGATTTCATCCAGCCTTCAGGACTCATTTCTAAAGACTCAGGGGAGAGAAATGTTTAGATAAGCATGTTAAATTTGAGCACATCAGACGCTGTATTAATCTGCACCGTTGAATCTACGTGTCCACTGTCACATTCTAATTTCCATGGTATTGTTACATAATAATGTTATGGATTAATTGTTTTCATAAATACTCAAATGTATATAATTTGAAATTTCGTAAAATGACTGTTTAAAAATAATAATTTCTGTCCTCTTTTTTCATACAGAAAAGATGTGCTGTCTTCTCCTGGTTTCATAAACTCGTTTGTGACTCCTCAATGGACAGAACATGCTAAAAATCCTGGAAATCATCTATAACATAGATCTCCATCTCTATAGTGAAGGACCAACATAATCTGGTGGGAAGTTTGTTTTCATATGCTTGAATTATGTCTAGCTGTTTTACTTGAGCTTCTGACAATAACACACTGGTGCTTTTTAAACCTAGTAACTTTTCCTCTGCGGTCTCCAGTGGCGTAGCGTCTGGGCATGCAGGGTATGCACATGCAAATGGACTCGGGCCGATGAGGAATTTTTAATTGAAACCAGGTAATTAATTTTTAAAGTGTAGCCACAATAAATATATTTTTGTATGCATGTCATGATATATTTGTATAGCGTCTTATTTTTACAGGAGTGCGGTGAGTCATTATTTCGGCCTCTGTGCTCGCGTTAGCCAGTGAAAGCAGCTATAGCCTAATGGCTGAAGATGGCATGAAGAAGTCTACATTCGCGAGATGGACGTATGCTCATTAGGCTATTCATTCTGTGTTTTCTTTCTAAACATTTAGACTATAGCCATGTTTCCATCGACACGTTTTTATCCGAATTAAGTGATATCGAATGAAAAATACCTTATGGAAACAGTAAAATTCGATGAATTTTCATGAATATCGACTCAAATGAAATACGTTTTAGTCGAATATTCAATAACGGATTTTCTCTTGATCGATATACGGCTAATGCGATAAAAGCTGATGGAAACGTTATTTACCGAATAAATATTGAATTGCGATTAAGTTTTAGGCCCTTTTATTGTTGCAACACGCCAGAAGACGATTTCATTTCCGGCCAGTCCCACTCTGTTTGCACACACATGGCGGATGTCAACAAAGACAGATGTAAGTGGACAAAGTAAAAAAAATGCTTCAACCACAGGGTTTCCGTGAAGTGTCTCAGAACCAGGATCTCGCAGAACTGATGGAGCGATGTCGTTCCCACACTACAGTTCCCTCCGGTGTCGTCGGGCATTTACGTGCATCGGCATCATCATAGCAATGTTTATAGCGTTGTTGTTTTCTTAGGTTAGTTTTGCTTGTTTTTACGTGGCTTGGTTGAATTTTAATGTAGAATGTGGTCTGTTATTTCTTGTTAACAGCGGCGCTCCTAAGTATAACACCGTTGCCATGGGCGCAGTTCAGGCTAACAACCGCCTCCCATATACATTATCCCATTCATATGTCACTATCAGCTGGCACATAAGCATTATTAGGCTACAACTTGTGAAATATTGATCATTTGTTGGTAGATGGCGAATCGTTTTTGTCTAACAAAACTTTGTTCGCAAAAGTTTGCTTGAATGTTGTTCGATTCAGTGGGAAAATGAATGGAAACACCTTAAAATGTCTCAAATCAATTCGATATACCAATTTGATCGCAAAACAGCATGTGACGTCATTACGTACAGGTTTTTATTCGCTTTAAAGCCGTTGGATGGAAACACACTTTCACCAACTTTATTCGCATGAGTTTTTTAACCGAACTTCAGATAATTCGATTGAAAAGTGGATGGAAACATGGCTTATGTTTAGGTGGTATTTTTTTATGTTTTGATCACGCAATCATGTTTTTGATGTGGTGGTGACGCTTGTAACATCTAAGGGTAGCGCGGCGAATAATTAAAGCCGATAATTAAAGAACCTAAAAGCTGTCACAAAGAACCGGCAAAAGCAATGATTATGAATATGTCAAAAAGCAAGGAGACATTTTATTTGTTTATTAATAATAAAGATGAAGTTGACGATGCTGACTCGCAACCTTCGCAGTAGGCTAGTGAATGCACCAGAGAGAAATGGACATTTCATTTCATAAGCAGAGAGCAATCTGTTTAGTTTAGTTTCGTTTTGAATTGCTCTGTTTACAAGTTGACATTTCAATATAGATATACGTTTCAGGTCTTTGGAGTAGGCTATACTTATACGCTGAGTTTCGGTATATTTATAAGACGCGTTTCAGTTCACGCGCCGGCGCCTGTGTGTATAGATTATCTATAATTGTTTGCTTTTACTTCTTATTTATTAAATCCAGGCAATTGGTTGATGAAACATTGATTATAGGAGCTGTATGTAAGATTGTGGCCAAAACTGGTACTGCAATCACTTTCAAATTACTGTAGAGCGGTATATCCCCTCCCCCTCCCCTCTGTGACTCGAGGTTGCCAGATAGGCTGCAGGATCCCACATTTTTTTACCCCACACATTATGTGGGTGCAGCTGTGGTAACTAGAGCAGAGCTGGCAACCCGCAATGCTGCAGCACAACTGACTTCGTGATTGGTAGATCGGTGGAGGGTGGAGCATCAGACCAAAACACAACATGACAGTTGAGGGCTGCAACTTCACTTTTTAAATAACAATATCCCAGACTACTGTTGTCAGTCATATAAGTATTTGAAATGAACATGATTTATTAATGTCTAGTGACATATCAGGGCCATTTTATGATTATTTGAAATACATTTCTTACATACAGCTCCTTTAAAATCAAGATAAAATTAATACAAAATGAAAATCACTTTAAATAAAGGCTTTGTGCTTTTCTGTTTGAGGTCTGTTAAAGTTTTAAAGCAGTCTTTTAGTGCGCATTAGAGTGCTCGCATCCTGTCACGTCTGTAACATTGTTTTTTCCTCATAAATGCGAATACGAAAAATAAAATAAAATAAAAAGGCCTATTTTATGTTCTGTGGAGAGCCAACCCTTCCTCATTCGATTTGCGCGGTGTAATTCACAGAATTACAAAAAACATATTTTGCCTCCTAAAAGTTAAAGATTTTTTTGTCACACATGAATGTGTGTCTATTTCCTTAATATTAAATATACCATTTTATTTTACATATGGGCCCAGTACTGACTTGCTACACCACTGGCGGTCGCCCTACAGGTTGGATGCGGAATTGTCCATTACTGCTGTCGTAAATAATTTAGCCTACCGCATCCCACCGCATCCTACTGTCACATACGCACATGCTCTCTGTTTATCCTGCACTGGCATTTGGAATCATTATGACAATTCAAAAGCTACCCGGCTGCTTGGTATCTTATGTTTAGTTGTAGTCTACTGTCGAGTACACTTTTCTATCGGCAATTGTAACACTTGCTGTAAAGCAAGTCAAATTTGTAGTTTTCTTATGTCTCATTCGGACTACAGAAACACAACCTGATGACACAGTAGACATATCAGATAAAGGACCGCAATGTGGTGGCATAAGTGCCGTTAACTATGTAACGACTTTATGAACTACTGAAACGATTTTGAAAACATTATTTTAAGGTAAAATTCGTAGTCGTTCCTTTGATTCGCTGTCATTGTTCAAGGAAGAATAATGAAATTTATCGATGTCCTTAATGAATGTTAAAGGGTTAATTCACCCAAAAATTAAAATTAAGTCATTAATTACTCACCCTCATGCTGTACCCTGTATTGTAATCATTTGTTTGACGACTTTAAGTATTAAATTAACATCTTGCTGAACAGCCAGCAACATTGCAACATTGAGAAGGCACTTTTATGTTCTCTGGTTGATTTCTCATGATTCGGACATCCTGGAAATGCACACATTTTAACCATTGTATATACTGTATCGAGACCTACAGCACAATAAGTGTCGAATTCAAAAGCTTATGTAAAGCGCGCGTTCTTCCTCTGCTTGTAAACAGAAAGTTTTGCGCTTTCGGCTATATCAGCATGTCATCTTATACAGCAGTTATCTTATACAGCAGCAGCAGGCGGTCATACTCCTAAGCAGTGAGCACCGGTAGAAAGGAATAGAAGAAGAACGTCCTCATCTCTTGTTCTCGCGCACGCGTCCTGGAATTCTCGTCTCAGGCCCACAAGGAATTAATGGAATAGTCAAATAAATTTGTTATTTTTGTTTGTTTTTCTGCACAAAAATATTCCTTTCGCTTGATAAGTTTATAGTGGAGCCACTGTAGGCACATGGAATATTTTAACATGTTCTTTAATGACTTTATGGGCTGTCAAGTTTCATTCCCTTAGGAGCCTATGTAGCAGTGTTCCACCTCTCAAATTTAATCAAAATATCTTCATTTGTGTTCCTAAGATCTTGAGTTATACGGGGTTATACTTGAGTTATACTAAGGTCTTACGGGGTTGGTACAGCATGAGGGTGAGTAATTAATGACTTAATTTTCATTTTTGGGTGAACTAACCCTTTAATGAATTCTCACAGATATTATGAATTTTTTATACCACAGCGTTGATGGTTTCTTGAATCAATGTGTCTGAGTCAAATTAACATGGCTTCACAGAGCCGTAAAGCTAACCATTGCAAACCATTTAAAGATTTCTGATCTACATTATTCTGTGATCTACTGTATGTCAGGCTGTGGGAATGAAGGCAGCATTTGTTTATTTGCCCATAGCTCTATTATTCCTATATTTCCTTCTTTATTTCCCTCTCTTTACCCTTCTCTGTGTTCTGATCAGAAGTGACACTTTTCTGCAGCAGTTAGAGGCTCTTTGAAAAACGCACACACGCACACTCTCCATTGGTGTAATGTTTTTATTGGACAAACCATGTATTCTATTCCCCTACACTAACCCTACCTACATCTACCCACATCACACATTTTTAGGCTTTCTGCATTGAAGGGTCCTCGTAAATCATGTTTATGTTGTAATACTCATGTCATTATACACATGTTAGTAAGTGAACAAGATAATGCAGTAACAGCTACAGATTACAGTTTTTTATGATTGCTTACACTAAAATTAAACTTTTCCCACAATAAACCTTACACTCAAGGAGCACAACACAAGGCTAGATTTGCACAACTGTAAGCACATTTTCAGCTTCACATTATTTGAAAAACACACTTGTAGACATCAGACACAGAAGTATATCATAATGTCGCAGTCTTTGGGGAGCGATGGTGGGCCAGGCCCGTGCAGGGGGACAGGACATGGGACGTGGCATGGCGTTGGTCCATGGTCCCATCAAGGGGCCCACTGCCCACCCCCAAAATTGGGGGCAACAATGGGGTTATGGGCAGGAACAGACACCAGCTCAGGAACGTGAACAGCCTCTGGCTCGGCGGGTGCTGACGTAAACAGTCTCTGGCTCTGCGGGTGTGACGTGAACAGCCTCTGGCTCAGTGGGCATAATGTGAAGTGGCTCAGGCATGACATGAAGCTCAGGCTGGACATGAAGAAGCTCAGGCTTGGCAGGAATGACGTGAAGTGCAGGCTCAGATTTGGCAAACAGCCATCTTGTCCGGAATACGCTGGCTCGTGGCGGCGGCCATATTGTCCGAGGACACTTCCTCGGCAGACGTGACGTGAACAGCCTCAAGGCTCGGCAGACGTGATGTGAACAACCTTTGGCTCGGCAGACTTGACATGAACAGCCTCAGGCTCGGCAGGCATAACGTGAAGTGGCTCAGGCATTACGTGAAGCTCAGGCTGGACATGAAGAAGCAGAAGCTCAGACTCGGCAGACATGACTGAAGTGGCTTAGACTAGGCAGGTACTGTAGTTTTGTGGGACTGTTCTTCCGCCAAACCCACAGTAAAAGTTCGAGCCGCTTAATAAAAGGGCATAGTCAATATACTGGGCCAAGGAAAAGTGAATCTTCACACCTGGCAAACATGACCAGATAGGTTCTTTAAACCTACCATAAATCTGTCCTTAAAGGCCACAAGTGGTGAGAGAGTTCACAAAACTCAGCCACATAGTCCTCTATGGTGAGGTCTCCTTGATGCAGGCTTAGGAGGGCAACTGCTGGGTTTATGGTTGTAGGTCAAGTATTCTGGTAATGGATCTACTTGGAGGCAAGTTGTATATAGAACCCAAGTGCAGTTTTATATTAACAAACATAACAAGATAAAACATAAAACAAAAGCATGACTTTTTGGTAGCTAGATAAACAACCAGCATAACGGACACTTACGGGGCTTAATGCACATTTGTAATAATTTCCTTTCATCTAAGGTGCTTACTGCTTTGAGGGAAATGGAGGAGGAAAAATGGCGCATAAGGCAAGATAAAGCTGGTATTCCTTTTACTTTATTTGTATATTTGTAAATGCATTTGGTATTAATTTATATTTACACTCAATCCGACTGAAATTTGTATTAAAGTGTATACTCACCATGTACCGCCTGCAGAAATACTGCATCTGTAGGGGCTGCCATTGTTGTTTTGTATGGTTCAGTGGGCTAACATGTTTACAGATTTTGGTGTATGGAGAGAAATCGGTAACACTTTACAATATGGGTGCACCTAATGCATTAATTCATGCTTAACTAATGCACAGATAATCATGACTTAATGTATAACTCATGAAGAACTAAACCATTATTAATGATTACTGCATCAGCAACTAATGATTAGTTACTGAACTAACTTTAATGATTAAAGGGGGGGTTGATTGCGATTTCACTTTTTTTCATATTAAATAGTGTGTAATGTTGCTGTTGGTGCATGAACAGTCTCTGCAAAGTTGCAGCACTGAAAGTTCAATGTAAGCAGAGATATCATCTTTTAAAAATCAGGAAGTGGAATGCCTACAAAATCGACTCGATTGGGACTACAGCTGGGTTTTAGACGTCACTAACCCATACATTTGCATCAACCCTCCCTCCGGAATATGCAAAAAAGGGCATGGCCATATTTCTGTGGCTCGTCGAGTGTGTTATGTTCACCCAGCTGTCAGGTCTTCTGTGTTCGAGCTTCCCACGGACGCTGTACTTCGTCAACAATGGATAAAATTTATGTTTGATTATGTTCCTGAAAAGGACAATCGTAATTTAGTTTCTGAATTTTATGAAAGACTGTTTCCAGAATCTCCACGAATTCAACACCGGATTCAACAAGAAACTGTTTCTAAAACATGAAGCAGTTCCAACTTTAAAACCAGAGTCAGCAGTTGTTGGGCCACAACCTGTAAGTAGGCTGAGACCTAATCCTTTTAAATGTATTTGCATGTATAATTTCAGACCTAATGTTTTAGTTTTGTCAAATGCCAGCGCTGGCTTTATACACTTAGTTATGCTATTGTCGATGTCTACGACAAACGCGGACAAACATTTTGGACCTAAATTTGTATATGTACTCATTTTATAAATGTATTTTTCATGTATATATACTTTATGACGTTATTTTCTCCTCATGCCAATCACTGAAATCACAGACAGGTGTTTATCATTTGAACTCTGACCCACTTATTCACCGCTCTTGCTCCGTCCTGGCTCTCCCACTACAGACCCCCCCTCGCCACAGGTGTTAAGTATCCAGACAACGTGTACTCCAGTTTAGCCAATCACAACACACCGGCCCAAACTTAACCATTCGGAGCCCACTGCCTGATTCTGAGGGAGTGTTTTCATAGAATCAGGAAGTCAACCGGTCGTTTATATGACAGGAGAAACGTGGCTGACAATAAACGTGAAATTTATGAAAATAAGACTTTTAAAAAAGAAAAACCACGAATACATGTTATATTGCACCCCATAAACACAACCATGCAAAGAAAAAAAGCATTAAACCACCCCTTTTATACATTAAGTAAGACACAAATTGCTATTAATTCAATGCGTCATTGTGTATTAATTCCTTAATAACATATGGTATTAACTAAAGTGTAAATTAATGTGGTAATTACCACAATTAGTCATAGCTATTCACTTCAACTTCCAGTTGCCTGCTTTAATTAATCATTAGCTAATGATTTTCAAAGGTATCATTATGTTATGACTTTACTTGTTGAGGCACATTATTATTAACTAGTCATTTAGTAATTGTAGTAATTTGCACATGAATTTGCACTAACAATGAAGTAATTATTCATATATTAATGCATATTAGTGTACCTGTCATATTATCTGGAAGTTAAAATACAAGGCTTTGGCTCAAGCCATACAAGGCGTTTTCTCATGAGGTGTTTTTTAAGGCAAGTTGGAGGCAAAATTGCATTGGAAACTATTTTTGTGCATATACAGGTCACCTGCCATAGAAGGTGCGGTATGTTTAGACAGAAGACAAGAGCAAAGTTCTTCATTAAACTCATAAAAGACATGAGATTTATTACGGGAATACTAGAATCTAAACAACAAAGAAATGCCAAAGTGTTTCTTTGCTTGCCATAAATGCTTGGATAACATGTCTTCTTTGATTAAAAATAATAGCTGGTGCAGTTGCTGCGATATACGTGAACCTACCAACGTCTGTTGCCATGGTTTTTGGAAGGACTTCCATCCAAAATTCCGCTTTAGTCACATAACATCGGTTAATGGAGTCGTCCGATCGAGTCGCTTTTGTAGGCATTCAACTTCCTGATTTTTAAAAGACCGATATCTCTGCTTACATCGAACATTTTAAGTGCTGCAACTTTGCAAATACTGTTTATGCACCAACAGCAACATTACACACTATTTAAAATGAAAAAAGTTTTGCACAAATCTGTAATGGAAACCTAGCTATTGAAGTATCATGCTCTTGAAAATTCATAGATTAGAAGTTTAAAAATGTATTCCTGTCTGAAAATTTAGTCCTTACCATATCCCTACCCCTAAACCTAACCCTACCCCCCCCTGACCTATCCCTAAAATCAGAAGAAAATTATATCAATGAGGGAGAAGCGACGCAAACGGGTGGCAAGCCTAAAGCTGACAAAAAGTTGTTCCAGGAACATGCTGTGCATGGTGAAATCAATGTTCATCGAAAATGTCAGTATCAAATTCTTGTTTTCAGTCCCTTGATTTACTGAATCACTGTCAACATGAGAGTTCACACTTGTCTGAGGTGTTGTAAGTCAGCGTTTTCATAATGCAACAGTTAGATAGTGTGTAGTGTAGCGTGTCACTCTGTCCATGAGCAGCGAGAGAACTGGGAATGAGCGCTGATGTGTGGGCGTTGAGGACTTGAGGTTCCATGTGCGGGGGTGAGGAAAGCCTGTCCCCCGGCGCTGCGGCTCTACGTGATTGATTCGAGGAGATGTGCAGGTCCACTGCAAGCGGTCGCAAGCATCAACCCCGAGTGTGACCTCTCTTAGAAAACAGTGTTGTGAATGTTGCATAACACCAGTCATGATGTCTGAGTCCATGCACTGCATAGAGCCACACACCAGCTCTTTGGTGTGTGTGCGTGTGTGTGTGTGTGTGTGTACATGCACTTTTTACCCCAAGTGAGAAAAAAATCACATCTGGGGACATTTTCAATTGGAGACAGGCTATATGTTTCTTTTTCATTCTATAAATGCAGTTGTAGGGTGCATGTTAATCTGTATTATTTTTTATAAGTTATATGAATGTCTCCATTAGATATTAGAAAAAAAAACCTGTGTATGTGATTCAGATTCACATGTATTTTACTCTAAATGTTACCAAATATTCCCACAAGGACAGTAAAACTTGAAATTAGCTACACTGTGTTGAGCAGCCAATGCTCCTTATGAGGAAACTTCTTAAAGAGCTCCTATCAAAGCATTTGAAATGTTCCTAGTTTTGTTTTGGGAGCTCCCAAAAACAGTTTAACGTGCATGCATGGATAAAAAAAAACACTTTGTCTTATAATATGCATTTATTTTTACCTGATTTGCTCAATGACTCCCAAATGATTCGTTCGACGATCTCCCAAACCTCCTTTGAGTGACAGCGAATCTGCGGTGATTGGTCAAATGCCCCAGTTGTTGTTGGTAAACCTTAGGCAGAGATTTTCGAAAATGGAACACCATCACCATTAATGGATTACAGCTTGTCAAGTGTTGGAAATTGAATACAGTTTATGAACAAACGTGTCAGAAAAAGTGCACTTTCCACACGGTCCACTTACTGCGCCTCCGTCAATATATAACTATATTGCGCGTGCTACAGAGACATAACAGCAAACATTATTAATAATACTTACAGATTTTGAATCCGAGGAGGATGGACCTGATCCATATACACTGGATCCTGAGCCCTCCTTTGGGAACAACTGGTTTGCGAATCCACATTTGAATTCATTTATGTTTTTGAATGATTCGTCATTAAAATGATGAGAACACAAGGTTCGGGCTGTACTGTTGTGGTATCGTTGCAAATATGAACTCTAACCACTGATTCTACACTTGCTCGTCAGCTAATGACTCAACTCAGAGTCAACTCTCACTTTTGAAAGACAATAACTTTATATACGGTACACTTTCAGATGTAAATCTTTTGCGGGATGTTTTCATTCCCTTAGAGCTATATTCCACACTACATGAAGTCATTTTTAAAAATCCGTGATAGGTGCTCTTTAATAAACATATAAATAATGGAAATGTAAAAATACAGACAGTTTGAGAGGGCAAGGACTAGTTATAGAACATATTAAAATCAATAAATTTAAAAACCATAGTCTCTATCACAACTGCAAACTGTGTGTATGTAAACATATGAATGAAAGAAAGTCCACACTGTTTTATGAATGACAAAACTCCCAGGTTTTAATGCTTATCTTTGAGATTTGCTTGAAAAATAATATTTCTTCTTGCCAATATTTACTTAATTCTAATGACCAACTGTTTAAACAGCTCTCACAGCAGCATAAGAGTCACTTTTCATGAGCCAAATTAATATTTGCCCAACTCTGCCCAACAGAAAGCCGGTGTTTTGTAATATTCTGTGTGCTATTTGCATAATTCATGTTGGTTTTTCGCCAGTTGCCTAATGCTGCTTTTGTGTGAGGCAATATTAAAATGGACTGTTATAACGGCAATGATCTGAATTGATCTCCTTATTTTTCCATCCTCAGAATTGAAATTGAATAAATTAGCGTCCAGACCCATCTGTCTCCACCGCTCTCACTATTATCATGAACTAGGTCATGTAAAAAAAAAAAAAAAATTAGCGTGCTTCTCTGCATTCCTTCAACTGGTGGTTTTCAATCATTTTTTAACAGCAGATGCTTGGTTTATAGTTTGCAGTATTTATACTGTGCATGTTAAGAATGAAATACAGGCATTAGATAAATGTTTTAAACAGTACCATGCTACATTGTAGTATCCGTCCATTCATCCTATATCCTATTTGCCTTTTTAAATGTAGAGAATCAAATTGGAATTAAAAATTTTAAATGCATTTTCAATTAAATTTCTGTCCACATCCCTGTAACATACGGTGAAATCGTAGATATTGCTTTGATATTAAACATGATAATATATAGTATCTTACATTTTAGACAATGCTGGCAGTTATGTCATCTATTTTCTCTGGAATAGTTCCAAACAAAGTCAAATTAGAATCAATGCAGTGAACAGTGAACATCCCATGCCATACAGTAAAAATTTATATATCAGATTTTGAATGTGGCTAATTCAATCTTAACTTTCTTTAAAAAACAACACTTTTTAAATCTTAAAATTTGAATACATTTTATTAGTTTTTCTCAGTCGATTTGTGTGGCCAGTCTGTCAGGCCACAGATTTTCTACAGACGAATATCTTCCCTTGCAATGCAACGTGGAAAAAAAATCTTTTGGAATGTCTTATCCAGACCTTAGTAGCAGGAGTCTACTGTGATGGCACAGGCTACATCCATTGCAGCCAGCAGGGTCATTCTCATCTGAGTACGAGCCAGCTATCATATCTACCTTCCATGCTGAGAACTCCTCAATTGGGTTAAAGGGTAACTAAATCCTAAACAAACTTTATAAGTTAAAGATCTGTAAGAATCGGTCTTTATTAGTGCTGACCATTGATTTGAGAACTTTTTGACATTTGGTATAGTGTTTTTGATTCTACAATATATGGTGTAAAAACGTCTGAGTTCTGCCCTCTTCAGTTTGAACAGTGGCTACTACAGTTTGCGATGGTACTTGACTAAGTACCAGTTTTAGCATCTATTTAGCCTAGCATTTATATAGTTATTTAGATAATTTTGTGTAGCCTCAGTTAGTTAGTTAGTAGCGTAGTAGTTCATTAGTTAGGATAGCTTCGAACTTAGCGTTAATATTTATCTGTTTTTATGTTCAGGATGGTAATGGAATAGAGGTGGAAATGGGCTTCTTCACACAGCTCACAGCTGAAAAGCGACACAGTGCCAAACACTGCTCCTCCTGCATGTAATGTTACTCCACCACCGCAGTGGCGTCTAGATGTGAGTGATCATGTATATTTTGATCAAAAATTATGGTTAGGCTAATGTTAATCCTCTGGGGCAGTGGTTCTCAACTCCAGTCCTCGGGACCCACTGCTCTACACATTTTGTATGTCTCTCATCTGACACACTCGGTTCAGTTCATAGCTTGTTTTCACATGACGTCATGCCACTGCGTTGCCATGGCGCTAAAATGGAAATGGAGGGCAGGAAGTGATTTTCTATATTTAGGAAGCACTATAACACACTCAAATGCCTATGTTCTGCGTCAGTTTATGGTTGCTGAAATCGAATCAAACCCACGAGGAGTTTCTGTCGTGTGCCAAAAATTGTTGTTCGTAAGAGGGGAAAATACAAGAAATTGACAGAAATACACCGGGAAAATGCTCTGCAAACATCACGTCTGCGGTCGGGAGGAGCCGAATGGAAAATGCCTATGTTTGTGTGTGTGCAGTGATCACTTCGTCAAATGTGAGTTAATACATTATTTATGTGGCTTATAATTACATTATTCAGGTGTTTAAATACACTTATGTGGCTGCTTTGTGTAACTACCAGTTTCCGGAACTTTGTAAAGTCAAAGTATGTCTGTAAGACGAAGTTAGTTGCTATGTATATCTATATGTTAGTATATCTACAGCCTCGAATGGCAGGCAAATCTCTTAATTCAGTTGAAAATCAGTCCTGTTTATAACGTAAGGATCACGTCCTGCATATGTTTTCAATTTTCTGTTTATATATTCTCTTGTAATAGCGTCTAAAAGTAGTACAGTACGGTCTTTCCTCCATCTCAATCCATTGCAGCTCTCACCTCCTTGCCCTCCACCTGCATTTTCAGCGCGTCAACACAATCACGTGACTGCAAACCACCTATAGAGTCTATCCTAACGCAGCTGACGATCTGAATCAGGTGTGTTAAATGAGGGAGACATACACAATATGCAGAGCAGTGGGTCACGAAGGACTGGAGTTGAGAACCACTGCTCTGGGGTCAACAAACGCGCCAGTGCATTTTGCTTTTTTTTTTTTTTTTACGAGACTGCAAAATATTAATATAAACACCTACAGAGAGCGCGCGCTATTGACATCAGCTGGACAAAACTCATCAGATGCCGATCACGATGTGGGAGTTAAGACCGCAGTTTGAGCCAAGCGGCTTGAATTGATATGGCCCTTTGTCCTCAGAAAATTCACCCTCCTTCACATCAGGTAAAGGTGGAGAGAAAAGTCCTCGACTTTAAATGACCGCAAGCTACTTGTGTCACTCCAGGCACTCTCCATTTTAGAGTCTGACAGCAGCTGTCACTGCAGGTCTCAGGTTTGAGCTAATGCAGATGAGCTTATGAATGGTTAACATTGTAACTGAAGAATGGCGGGAAAACAAGACGTGACTGAGAATGTAAAAAATTCCATTATATGCTGTATCCCAGAACATACAAAAATAGTTTAATGAATTACATCCATTTTCATTTTGGACAAGATACAGTTACCTATTGCATGTGTTTTTGTTTTTCTGCCATAAATGTGTACAGGTCATGCTTAAGTACTGTACTAGATAATATCACTGTAAAATGTTGCTGTAGTTACTGTATTTACATAGATATTTTACCTGTACATACGGTACCATAGCTCCTTTACTCTGCCATTATTCCTTTCGAGTTTTAAGAATTTCATTTCTGATCTGAGATATGCACAAAAGCAACCGATACAAACTGTAACTTGTTGTTGGGTGTGTTTTATTGCTTAGAAGCCATTTGAAACCCATTTTTGTGCTAGAATAAAGACATCACCACAGTGATGCTGCGTTAATTTCACTTAATAAGATGTCACCTGGATTGTAAAGAGTTGAGTGGGTTATTTCCACCTGCGCTCAGGGGAGGATAGTCCGTCTGACAAACACACTGAAGGTCGACTGATTGATCGGGACCTAAGTATAAACATTGATTAAAAGAGCTGAAAAACTCTGATCTCTTTCCCCACAGGCTCAGAAAGGAGCTATCGGAAACCCGGCCTCATTTGTCCTGCTATTGATGCACTTTCCTCATCCAGGAGTCTGTCTGTCTGTCTATTTCCCATATTATCTGTAGATCTGGAACCTGAATTACTTTTACACAAACACAGAGCAGTTCAAAATTGCTCTGTCTGTCTTTGTTTATCTTTTATTACCATGTTTCTATTATTCCATGAGTTTGTTTTTTACTTCTGACAAAATGGCAGGTTGCAGAGCCTGGCAGGTTGGTAGGTGATGACAATATATATATATATATATATATATATATATATATATATATATATATATATATATATATATATATATATATGAGGTGTCACGATTTCAATTTTAAATCGAAATCGATCGAAATTAATTAAAATCGAAATCGATCTAAATAAATTCAGAATCGTCGATGCTGCCACGCCCCCACATTTAACGTCCGGTCGGCTTGCCAAGCAGAAAAAAACAAAATTTCCAGACAGTTTATATGAAGGAGCTTTTCTCGTTCTGACCACTGGCCGAAGAGCGGTCTGCCCTCGTGCAGCACACCATCCCGAGGTGGAGGCGTCCTTGGACGCCACCTGCACACTCAAGGAAGTCCCCAGGTTTACACCAGACTGGTACCCATCTGCTCGCTTCCAAGGTTTCATGGCTGTGATGCATTCCTGATTGACCCTGAGGCGAAGCAGTACCGGAAGCCCAAGTCATAGACAGTCATAGACAACTGGGGACCAACAAGCTTTTCGCCCAATTGACTATGAGACCCACTATCTCGAGGTGTCCGAGTAACACAGTCCTGTGTTCTAAGAGCTCTGAATGAGATCGAGCTAGAATCAGCCAATTGTCCAAGTAGTTAGAAACTCACATGCCCTGAAGTTTCAGGGGTGCGAGCGCCATGCACACCGTTGCACATCGGGTGAATGTATCGAAATGCCTCGCCCCTCGAAGGCGAAATCTCAAAAATCGTCCGTGACGCGACTCTATTTGTATCTGGAAATAAGCGTCCTTCAGATCTATTGACATAAACCAGTCCCCTTGGCAAATCTGTGCGTGGATTGAACTGAAATTTCAAAAGCGCTCTGTTCAACTGCCTTAGATCTAGAATGGGTCTGAGACCCCTGTCTTTTTCGGTACCAGAAAATAAAAACCTTTACAAGCACCCTTCGCTCTGAGCTCTGAGATAAAGGCTCTATTGCCCCTTTGCCCAATAAGGTCACTATTTTGGCTTGAAGTAGGTGTGCTCCTTCTGTTTTCACTGTAGATTCAATGTGCGCTGGGCGTAGAGTGAACTGTAGAGAATAGCCTCTTTTTATAATGTTCAGCACCCAATTCGAAGCTGTGCCCACGCTTCTGCGTGAATGGCTAGGGGTAGAATGGGTTTTGGGCTCTGATCGTAACATAGTGACAATATGGAAGCTTTGGTGCACTGTAACATGGGTACTGTGTTTACAGTGAGTGAAGCGGGGGCAGCCTGGCCGTGCTCGCTTTCATTATAGCAGTTTGCTATGCAGTGTTGTGCCAGTTCATACTTAAAAAGAACTAGCTCAAAGTTCAGTTCACACAGATAATAATGAACTAATTCACATTCATAGTTCTTTTTTTAAATGAACTAAGTTCACATATCTAAAAATGAACTAGTTCACGTTCATTTGTTAAATTCTTTAAGATAGGCCACTATCTTACTCAATAGAACCTCTTTACCATCCATTACCAGCTGCAAATCACTGCCACTCCAAAACTAATCAAAATTATTGTACCAATAAACAAGAGACAATTATTATAGCCAGGAGAAAAATAATGTTGAGATAGAGAATATATTTACCCCTTAAATAATGTGTAATCATGATATGTAGAAATTGGAAAATATAAGGTGCAATCAAGGTATACTGTATGTTCAGTGAAACTTTTATTTAGCCAGCATGAACCAAATTACCCAGGACTTTAAAAAGGTATATCAGGTTCATGGGGAAAAGATCAGTCCTCTGACAAAAATCCAGCATATTCTGAACGGCAGTAACTATGTAAACCAGACCAAAGTAGTCATGTACTGTAATGTCAAATTAGCTTGGGCTTACCCTGCTCAATGTGCAATAATCAACCAACACATTTTCACAACTTCAAAAGGAAGTAAACAGTGAGTAAACGATGAAAATGCCATTTACATTGATTATAATAAAACAATCTTCCTGATTATATTTGTCTAAAGAAAATGAACAGCTACCAGCTGAACAACTTAACTTACTACATACAGTAGGCACTCTGATTCCATGTATGTGGCATTTATTATTCATATGACACACAAACACAAGTAGATAAGACCTGTTTACGTCGTTCATTGAACGCGTTCATGCACAACACTGTTGCTATGTGAGAGCAATCTGGTGCGAGCCCTGTGGGCGAAACGGGCACATTCACAGCACTGAAAACACAGTCTGCCTGAGCTGACTGTATATGTGTTAGTTTCATTTTTACAGAAACCTTGTGACATGTCAGTGTGTGGTGTTGGTGGGCACGTGCGGCACGTTCACTACACTTAATGCACAATCAACATGAGTCGATTTTATTTGTGCAAGCCCTGTATTGTGGCGGGCTGTGTTTGGGTGTAGAAATGAGCACTGTTTTGTGGCCATTTTTATTACTCTCAGAACACCTTCGGCCAAAGCCGGGACACCAGGAAAAACATTTTTTTTTCGGTCAATTATCTGGGTCGATGTAAAATACGTGATTTTGTGCAGGCAAGCGGCCGTGATACCGACTTGTTTACTGCTGAATACGCTGGAACAGTCACAATTCTTGGAACTGAACGAGTGAAAATCTTTGGGGAAAATCCGGCTGTGGCGGGATTTGAACACCGTCGTTTTCCTAGGGCTAGGATGACCAGTAGAGTGAGAGCGTGGTCTCTGGCCTCTGATGTGCAGTGGTGGCGGGTGGTGGCTGTTTGGTGTGGCCTACTACGGACCTATAGCTATACTGGTCGGCCTGAAGTATATGCAGGATGGCCATAGAGTGCAGAGCTGACACAGCTTGCCCAGCAGCGTTGTAAGCGCGGGATGCATAGCTGATGACGTTCAGCAAGCCTTTGAAGGTAGCGCCAACTTAGCATGCCATCCGGCAGTTAACCACGGCCTGCGAGAGTAGACGCATCAGTTCCGACTCTGATGCTGGCTCTCTCACCAACTGACTCAGAAACAGTGGGGGAAGGTCCAGAGAGCTTGCCCAGTCCTTACTGTCCGACGCCAGAAGAGAACAGCTGGTCTCCTCTGTAGATCCAGTGGGATCGTCGTCATCAATGACGGAATCTGCGGCGGCGGCCGCTGTTGACCATCAGTGAGCGAGCTGAGAGAAGCTAGCGGGCGAACCAGCAAGCTTTCTCTGAGCTTGAGGAAGCTCAGGACCCGCTGAGTACCCCGTTTCTTTCCGGCACGGTTTTGCAGACTCGGAGAAGAAAGCCAGGCGAGTCCTCTGAGTCACCATAAGCAATAGTTCGCAGTGGGGCAGCCGCCGTCAGCGAGCGCGAGTGCTGCATGATCCTCTCCCAGGTAGGAAACATAGATCAGGAAATGCAGCCACCACCAAAGGGCCGTTCTCGATAGGCTGCTGCAGTTGCCAAAGGACAGCCAATAGGCACGTTAAGCTGCCTTGCCTATGTATGCATGCTGCCGCAACACGTTTTACAATAATACAAAATTAAGGATAATTTTTTGGCTTCAATATTCTTGAGGAAAAGAGGTTTTCTCCTAGCGTAAGCATATTACGCAGTATGAGAGAACCTCTCATAAGAGAACTCAAAGTCCGCGGTGCATTGTGGGAAGGATCCGCCATTTTGGGGGGACACGCTATCCGTTGTCATGGTTACTTTGACCGTGAGACTGAGAGAAATAGCGTCAGAGAAGTAGTGCAGCTTGATATTTATTTGTATTTTTGCGATAAGGCACACTTTCCTGGGAATAAATGAAGCAAAGGAAAGGGTCTCTATTGGGAGAGACTACATAACAACACTAAGCAGCGTTATTTAGAGAAACTTGACATCAACATACAGTGTGGACCCATACGACCTGCTACAGAATGGACGAAAGACCCGAAGCACTAAGTTACCACCTTTCACACACCCTGAAATAATCAAGCACCTGGTTTATGGTAAGTGCTTAACGTTACTGCTACACAATGCAAGAGTTCAGAAGATTTAAGTCATTAACTTTAGAAGCTTATGAACAATTCTGCTGTGGCTGGAAGCAAGAGAAACCCCCAAACCTGTAACGTTAAACTGCGAGAATTCAGTCAAACTCGATATTTCAGGCTTCATTCATATGTGGAAATAAATCAGATACGTGCATTTGCACCTGCCATGCAACGTCAAGCGGACAGATAGGACATTACCCTGTCAATGCGAATCGTACGTCATTAAAAAGGTGTCTTTTTAAAACATTTCGCGGTACAGATAGGCTATATCTATAACAAATTAAACAACTCTAGTTGAATAACAGAGTATTCATTTCGTTTGTTTGTGTTAAATAAAAGGCGAACTGTGCTGAAATGTATTGCTTTTAAAATCATGCTTTGCTCACTGTTGCTGCCGTCAGTTTATCCACAAGCAGTTTCTCTAAATAAAGCTGGCTAGCATTGTTATAAACACGATAGAACCACTTTCATTTCTCTTTCCTTCTCCATATCTTCCAAAGACACTGCCGTGTATCGCTAAAATGTAAACAAATACTGCGCTGTGCTGTCTCTCTCTCGCTATTTCTGCCATATTTAGTCGCGCCTCTGTGAAGTTCAGAAGGCGTTGCCCCTGGCAACCAATAGTGTGTCCTCCCAAAATGGTGGACGGCCTCAATTCGCTCACGTGACAGCAAGCTACCGTGACGCATGTCCTCATTCTCAATAGGATTAAAGGGTGAATGAACTGAGAAATCAAATTTTTCCTTGAGCTTTAGACATCTAAGAGGTCATTATATTATAAGAATATCCTGTAAGTTTCAGAACTGAAAACGTCCTTGTTAGTCCAATAAAAGCTTTTATTGACACCAGCCTCAACAAACAACTCATTTTTAAAAGTGGGAAACTATGACATCAACAGGGTTAAATACCACCCCCGCAGAAGAAGATCAACGCCTGCTTCAACATGGCTGGTTTAGCCCCGCCCATCCGATCCGCACATTACACGCATAGCTAAGTAACATAACATACCTGCCTACCTCGATAATGACAAACCGGATCCAGCGACCGAGCAATAGAGAATATTGTGCAGTGCCTGGTTGTGGAAGACAGTTGCTGCATAAGCTTCCTCTGGATTCCAATAGGACTGCATGGATAAACTTTATTTTTAATGACGTTCCAGCTGATGAGGGTAAAATATCGTCGACTGTCCGCTTCATTACACTGAGGATTGTTTTGTAAACAAGACTGGATTTGCAGACCGATTAAGATTAAAGTACGGTGCTGTGCCGTCTATATTGGATCTGACAGGAATTGTACAACACACGGACTCTTGGTTCAACACTTATGGGCGAATCCGGTTGCCATTTGACAACATTGGACGTTTTTCCCCACGTGCACCGACGGGTGAGTTAATCTCATTATAATATGCAAAACTGTTATCCACTCGCAGCAGTGGGCGTTTATTTCCAAGTCTTCAGTGCGACAAGCCCATAAAAACCAACCGTTTTTCAGGTAGGCTCACAACTTGGGTCAGAAATAGCCTATTATTACTTATTCATTTTGATGTTTTTGAATGCAAAAACCAAGGAAAGTCATAAATTGACCTCAGACAACAATATTATAAAATTTAAAAAGCCAGTTCATGACCCCTTTAAAGTCTGGAGACTGGCTAGGCCACTCCAAAACCATAATGTAACAAACCACTCCTTTGTTGCCTTAGAGGTTTTGGGTCATTGTCATGCTAGAAGTTCCCATCCACGACCCATCTTCAGTGTTCTGCCTGAAGGAAGGAGGTTCTCATCCAAGATTTTACAGTACATGGCCCTGTCCATTAGCCCCTCAATACGGTGAAGCCACCCTGTACCCTTATAAAGGGTACAGGTGAACTTCCAAAATCAGCAGGGGATCAAATAATTATTTCCCCCACTGTACATAACATGTTACCAAAAAGTTGTTGTTTTTTTGTTTATTTTTTGAGTGCACAGGTAGGACCAGTTAATCTTCTAGTAATTCAATATTGAGTAATGGAACTGTTGAGGAAACTAAGTCATATAATTGGAATCAGATCCTGAATCATTACCTCTCTTCTCACAGTACATGTTCCTATTTATATGCTGCCTTAGTAGACACCTAAATGTCGACAGCACAGGTTTTGTAACAGAGTAACACACACTAACAGACTACAGTAAGTGACTACACTAACACACACACTAACACACTACAGAACACGCAGGCACTCACACATACTCCAGGGCAGATGCTCCATCTCTACTGTCTTCATGCACCGTGTGTGTGTGATCCAGTGTTGATTAATTACATGGATTGGTGCTACGCCACGGCAGGAAACTCACCGCAACACAAGCCACGAGAAACTGCGGTAAGACACATAACAGGCCAGTTGCTGCTCATAGACACACGCACACACACACTCACACACATTCATTATATAGAACAGTGTTTCATCTCTGCTTGGCTCTCGAGGTGCAAAAGAAGAGAAGAGATGTGGAACAGTGTACAGATATTACCTGGGGGCTTCTGCATTAGTGCTGCTGGAGCTCGACGCCTCATTATAGAGTGAACTGAGTCTCAAGAGCTTTGGCAGTATGACCATGCCTTATGTGTGTCGGTTCACAGCATTCTAGTGCTATGTTAGACCTCAAACATCCTCTTTGCTAAAATATGATATTTATGAAAGCTTGCTTTTTACCTATAAATGCATTTCAATATCGGTGTCAGACTTGTTTTAATCTGTATAAGTGGCAAATATTTGTTTTGACACCATGTTAATCAGCAATCTTTGCTTTCTATTTTTCTCTTTTGTATAGCTACCTGAATTTGGTGACATTTGGTTTAATGTCACAGACATTTGAAGGAAATTCAATGTCTTTCAATACTGAGATTTGTGACCACCACATTAAGCATGTATACTTTTGCCATTTGATTTGAATTAAATGTCATGTAAATGCTTTTACAGTTCAATTTTCCAACTAACACATCTGGATAGTTGAGATATAGCAAACAAAAAGATCAAGTAAAGTCAAGTCACCTGTATTATATAAAGCTTTTTACAATACAGATTGTTTCAAAGAAGCTTTACAATGATAACAGGAAACAACACAGTTTATTTGGGCTGTACAGCTAAGGGGTTAATAATGTGATGCAGATTCGCTTTCCCTTAATCTACTTAATCTACTACCTTCTGACGCTTATACTTTAGACGGAACTCAACTCTCTAAGTACGACCGTAACCTGAAGCCTGCGATTATAGCTTATAAAGTTATAAATATGGATATTTTTCTTACAAAAATGTGCAAACCTCCATCTGGGAACAAGGTAAGAATGATGCTGTTTGAGTCGTAATCTGATGACAAGATCAATCAGCAGGCCTCACAAATGCTTAGGCCTATGTATATTGTATGGATGTGTATTGAGTGCATGAGTTTGTTTGTACTGTAAAAATGATGCTGTTTGAGTTGTAATACAGTATTTCTCATGAGATGCAAGGTGATGATAAATAATGAGCAAATGGTCTGAAATGAAGTCCAGATGACCCAATGTAATAATTTTTTTTTTTTACTAATTGTGCTAAAACCTCAATTAAAATATCTGCATTTATATGGCTATTTAATATTTGTGTGTGTGTGTGTGTGTGTGTGTGTGTGTGCAAACCGTACTGATCCTTCGGGGCAGTTTGGATCTGCATGCTGTGTTTCTAGACAATAAAGTCTTCCAGCCATTTAAAGCAGATAATAAACTCCATCCTCGGGCCTCTGTCCAGCAAAGCCTAAAGAAGGCCCCAAAATCTAAAGCAATCAAAGTTGTGATGTGTTCTTGGACCATAACAAAATCATATTCATAGTTCCAATAAAAAACACAGCATAAAAACCCCAGTGGAACATGATCTGGTCTGAAGGGTCCATTAAAGGCCTTGGTTGTCAGCGTGTTGGTTTAGCCTGAGCCATCTGTAGCTTTTATCTTTAAGACTCACTTGAGCTGAGGATATGCCATGCTTTTCATTTAGACATGTTCTGGGGCTTTGGATTTCTAGCCATCTGTCTTTGGCTGAAAAATTAATTCTCCCAACTTGATCATATTGGGGAACCAATAAAACAGGTTTGGAACAGTTGATGTGGTTTACAGCTGCTGAATCAAAGGTTAACTACCATAGGTTTTGCACTAAATGCTGTATTCAAACAGTATTGTGTTGGTAACATACCAATGAATAGAAACATAGAAATGAAATGGTCATAATTTACACTCCCTTATGCTGTTGCTTTTCTTCATGAAACATAAAATGAGACGATTAGCAGACTTTTAAATAGAACCTTAAAGGGTTCCTTTCAGGTGCTTCATATAAAAAAAAACCTTTTAGGGGTTCCCAACCTGGGATAATTTTATGGATTTAGTTGTCACAGTGCTGTACTGGCAGAAGAGGACGGGGAGTCAGGATTCACACGCAGATTATATTTATTCAAAACACAGGTAAGAGGTACACACAGGGTAACATTCAACATCGACCGACAACGACTGATTGAAACAGGGAGAACTGAATACAAGCAGGAATCAAACATAACGATTTGAAAACAGGTGATACTGATGAACAAGCCGATGAACAGGAGACTGATGAGGGAGTGAGTTCAGGTGTGGAGACAAGAGGATCCTGGGAAGTGTAGTGCAGATGACAAGACAGACTGAACGGTGCAGACGGGACTGTGAAATTAGTGAACCTGAATAAAATGTGATCCTGAATTTATTTTTGTATTTTTCCTTTATTTATTATTTATCACTTGTATTCATTTTAGCTTTTATTTATGTTTTATTATTATTATTTCTATATTTAATTATTTCAACATGTATTATTTCCGAATGTATATATTTATATTTATTTTTAATTTCTGCAGGTTTGGTCATCCATACACATAAACATACTTTTTAATTAGAAAAAATGTACATAACCCATTATTCTTTTACTGTAAGTATTATGCAATCATTAAGACATTTCTCCTTATATAGAACCTTTTTGGCATTAAGGTTCTTTAAAAGTCAAGAAACCTATGGATTTATATAGAAAATTTTTTTTCTGAGAGTGATACAGTAACCATGTGCAGTCAAGGTCCAAAAAACATCATAAAAAGATTTGGTGAAAAAGAAATTGACTTGTGTTCACAAGTCATCATATAAGATAAATCAAAGTTTGGAGTTGAAGTTGATATTTACTGTATGTGCATGAATATTATTGTTTCTTATGAGTCACATGACCAATTTTCTTTTCTTATACTGCATCCCTGTGTTTTAGGCCTCTTCTTCCATCATATTCATCCAAATTTGTTTATATTTCTTCCTCTCTGTCTCCAGGTTTACGCTGTCAAACATATAACACACAAACACACTAATGGGTCATCCTCAAATAAACACTATTAAACAGAAAGGAAGAGAAAGATGAAGGATGACGATGGAAGAAGTGGATTGTAGAGAGAGTTGCTTCACTGTATATACAAGATCTTCAACTCCCTGTTTTTTATGAAAATCAAAGACTGTGGGCCTCAGTGATTGACATGATATTAATGCTGTGTATTTGGATAACCTTTTGAAGTCTTTAAGTTTACCCAAGAGAGAGCAAGTTGTTTATTGACGCCATTGTTAATAGCAGTGTGTCTTTCTTTAATCTACCATATGAGCGCTTGAATTCCCAAGAGATCTGTATTTTTTTAAATCTTATTATAAATTAAATACATTACATGCACGTCAGTGCTTAATTTGTTTCATGTAGATGTCATAGATGGTCACTAATCTGAGCTTAACAACATTTTACTTGCTCTACCAACAATTTTCAATAGAAATGTTAATTTTTAGCAATTAATTTTTATTCTAAGTACTTATTTTATATTCTTATATTCATAGTTTGTTTGCAAAAATATTTTTTTCGTGTGTTTCAGTTTTGTGCAGGAAATCTACTTGTCATTTAGTTTTTTAAAGACGGTGCTTCCTCACATCTAATTCCTCTGCAGATAACGCAGGTGCGAGACCTTCACTGAAGAACACCGTAAATCTCTGGTGCTTTGATATCGTGAGACTGTGATTGGAATAGTAATGATTGTGTTTCTCATGCTGATCTCACTTCAAAGCACCACAGAGTCATGTTACTGTATTGTTTGGCATTGCAGGCCTCGATCCCAAAGACATGTGTGTGATTATTATGGATTGTTTAAAGGGATACTCCACCGTTTTTTCATATTAAACTATGTTATTCCCTTAACTAAGACAAGTTGATACATACCTCTCTCGTCTCAGTGCGTGCACTCAATCGCTCTGGCGCACGAGAAACTTTGATCGCACTTAACTAGTCCAGTTTATTTAATAGGGGCCAAGCAGAGAAGCGACCAAACATATCCACGTTTTCTCAACTCGACCAAGAATGACACAAAAATTAAACGTTGCACTTTTCTAAGCATGTAAAGTGGATAACTATAATGTATGGCGGAATACCATAGCAAGTGCTTGGGAGCACTTGGCGTAGCAATATCATAACTCGTGAAATGTCCTCTCCCACTCCATGCCGAGTCCGAGTCGCTGAGTAGATATATATGCACCGAGTCGAAGTGCTCCCAAGCACTTGCTGTGTTATTCCACCAAACATTATAGTTATACACTTTACAACCTGAGCGAAGTGTTAGGTGTCGCCAAGTCCGCAGCTCTACAGATGTCTGTCAGCAAGGTGCCATATGCCAGCGCCCAGGAAGAAGTGACACCCCTAGTGGAGTGGGCTTACAACCCAGGTGGGCAGGGCACGCCTTGGGCATCATAAGCCAAGGTGATGGCATCCACTATCCAGTGGGCCAACCTCTGCTTGGAGACAGCCTTCCCTTTCTGCTGGCCTCCGTAACAGACAAAGAGCTGATCTGAGGTCCTGAGGCTTTGCGTTCTGTCCACCGTTAAGACGCAGAGCGTGAACGGGACAGAGAAAAGCCAGGGCTGGGTCTGCCTCCTCCGAAGGCAGGGCTTGCAGGTTCACTACCTGGTCCCAGAAGGGAGTGGTAAGAACCTTGAGCACGATCTGGGTCACGCATTCCAGTCACAATTCGTTCGAACCGAAAATGCATGCAGGACCCTACCTTCTTGATAGAAGCCAATGCAACCAGGAGAACTGTCTTACAGGACAAGATTTTTAACTCAGCTGATTGCACAAGCTCAGAGGGTCATCTCTGAAGTTCTGAAAGGACCAGAGACAAATCCCAAGAGGGTATAGAGAGTGGGCGAGGTGGTCCTTGCTCTCCTCAGGAACCCTGACGATCAGGTCTTATCATCACAGGTCTTACCATCTTACCATCAAGACTTACCATCAACAGCATCGTGATGTGCGGCAATAGCGGCAACATACACTTTAAGGGTGGAGAGAGACAGCCTACGCCCCAACCCTTCTTGCAGGAAGGAAAGCACGGCTCTAAACGAGCAAGACCGGGGGTTCTTCTCATGAGAGGAGAACCAGTCAACGAACAGGTTCCACTTCAACCCATAGAGTCGCCCTCGGTAGAGGGGCTCTAGCGGAAGTGATGGTGTCAACTACCGCAGGGCGTAGGTCACCTAGAATCTGGAGTTTCCAGAGGTCTGGACGCAGGTGCCATAGGGTGCCCCATCTCTGAGAGAGCAGGTCCTTTCTCAGAGGTATGAGATAAGCACCTCCCTTGAGATAAGCGAGTTTCGATCTCAGTGCTGCGATAGTCATATTCCCGCAATGAGAACATGAACTATTCATAAAAGCTGCCTCAGCGTGCTGAATGCCCAAACAAGAGATGCAGCTATTGTGACCATCTGCTGGCCCCAGCAGATCTAGCTGTTAAAACACATGCAATGGTAAAATATGTGACCAACAAAAAAGGCTATAACATTATATGAAGTACAAATTAAAAAGTTAATCACCAGTAAAAGGGAACAGCTTTAAATACCCTCAGCAAATCTGAGCCGATGTGTTAAATAGTTTAACAAACAGTAATTAAATGGCTAAACTGAAATTATACTTGCATACATTTGAAAGCATATTGCCTTTATCACTCCGACTCGCTAACGGTCAACATTTTTTATTTTTTGAACAAGATAGCAAAGCTGCTCATAGGATTGTGGGTGATTTAAGAGCGCGAAGGCTACACATATGCATCCTTTCCTGTGTATGGGATATTTTCCGAACAAAGGACTCAGTCCTTGGTTGAAATTCTGAGGATCCTCGACATTGGGACAGTATTTCGACGGACGTCGATGACGTAGCATCCTCGAAATTCCGGCTTCCGAGGCTCCTTCCTTGACATTGAGAAACACCTTATGTCTTGTGTTCCTCTTGTCTTGTGTGGACTTTTATGCTATTTCCTGTTCTGTGCCATGTTTTGTAGTCCTTTGTAGTTTTTCTTGTTGATTAGAATGTTCCCAGGTGTGTCTTGTTAGCAGTCTCCCCTTGAGTTTATAAATACCCAAGTGTTTCTCATGTTCTTTGTCTTGTGTTGTCCTTCTATGGATGTTATGTGTGTGCTTGTTGTCAGTTTTGTTTGCCATCCTTGCCTGTGTCTGCATTTATCAGTTTTCCCTGTATTTACTTTTATTATGTTTGTTTGAATAAATGTTTGCTGCATCTGGATCCCACTCTCATTCCTCAGAAACAGCCATTGTTAACAAATAAAAATGTAAGTGTTATCTATATTTCTCACTCTGCATGAAGAAGTTTATTTGGATGAATTATTTAGTTGAATGTATCACTTTTCTTTTGAGTATTTCATTTCACTTTTGTTAATTGTGTAAATTAATTTTCATGATGTTTGTTTACATCTTCCCGCTCCTTAAAAACATTTTATGCCCATTATATGAAGTGAGTGAATACTGAATAGCATCATGGTTTTGAAGCAGAAACGCGCAGATACGCTGCTGCAACTTTCACATGCTGCAAATGCAAGTAGTGTTGAAACAGACTAAAATCTTAATGCAGATTTAAACCAGTTCTCATGAGACGTTTAGGAGTGCTTTTCTTCCAAAACGAGACTTTCAAGGAACAGCACAGTGAAATTCAGGAGTCTGTCGTGCTAAAACAGCTAAGACTGTCAGAAGTTTTTGACTGGTGAAAGGATGTTTCCTGCGCATTAAAACATTGTCATCTCCCTGTGGGAAAGCCCAGGTTTGGATTTTTGTGTCAGAGACGTTGGCGTGCCGCCATTCCTGGTAGTCTCCGTTCTTGGAGCTGCTTTCAGTGCGGAAAAATCCCAGGAGGCCGTATCGCTGGCAGAGGGAGAGGAGGAGAGCAGATTCTTGTTAGGCACACTCCTCTCCGACACTGTTCCTCCACCTCCAGGGAGGCCCGTATCAATCCCATCATGCTATGGCCCTGCGCTCTGAGGCGTGACCAGGTGCTGCTGACATTCGGCAGGATGAAGCCTCGCCGCGGAATACTAATCATGTTCTCCACACACACTTTATGGCCTTTTGCCATCTTTCATTCTCCAATTCATTTTGGTAAGAAAGTATTTTCCAGTAAGGTAAAGAACAAATGCATTTTTTTAAAGCACTTTATTTCAAGTGGGACATTGCAGAACATCTTTTGAATGCTGTAATATTGTGTTTTTTTCTCACAGACAGATTTTTTTTTTCTTGTTTTAAGAAAAAACTTACTTACTTTTGAGGCTTTTTCCCCCAAAAAGCAAGACTTACTGGTAATATCTTAAAGGGGTCGTTTTTTCATTTTAAATAGTGTGTAATGTTGCTGTTGGTGCATGGACAGATATCTGCAAAGTTGCAGCGCTGAAAGTTCATAAGATAACGTCTTTTAAAAATCAGAAAGTTTACTTCCTACACAAACAACTTGATTGGGACTACAACAGGGTTTTAGACGTCACTAACCCAGACATTTACATCAACCCCCCTCCGGAATATGCAAAAAAGGGCATGGACATATTTCTTCGATCTTATGTTTACCCAGCTGTCAGGTCTTCTGTGTTCGGGCTTCCAAATAGGTATTCTGGTGTCATGTCATCATTGCAAACCATAGATATAAAAAAAAACTATTTTGTTCTTGACAATTACAACATCAGACAACACTAGCCCTTAATCACTCTTAAAAAAAGACAACACTTAAGGTCTTTGGGGTAATTTTGACCCCAGACTTTTAAAGAGTGATTGCATAATGAAATATACATTTTTATATGGAAAAATATATATTATTTTTTAAATTTACTTCTCAACTAATCATTTATGCTTTGTTTTTTAAAATTTTTTTAAAAGTTCGAACCCAGTTTTTTTGTGCATGTTTAGATAGATTATTAAGTAAAAGTTTCATGGCCCTGAGATGAAGGGAACATTTTTAAAAAATCAAGGAAAAGTCCAGTGGGGTCATATTTACCCCAAAGAGTGATTAAGGGCTAGAACAATAAATAGATTAAATTACTTACCTATTTGTAGTTGAAAATATTCAAGATCCTCCTCAGGATTTAACCACCAAACCTTTTTTTCAGGCTGCTTTTCACCAATGCTGACATTTAGCCGACAGTGCCACATTTCAGTCTGAATCAGTCCAAATATGCTTGCTATCTGGGTTACAGCTGCACTGGGTGTGCAATATATAAAACACAAAAGTACATATTTTGTACACTCAATAGAAAATTGTGATTCAAAAAGTTGTTCAAGGTTGGGATTTTTTATTGATTTGACTGTTTGTGTTTTGACAGTTGCCTGTTTTTTGGTTTACAATTGTGGATTAACCTTTAAACAAATACATATGGATCATCAACCCATGTTTCGGAGCAGTAAATGACAGATATCAATGAAGTGCAGTCTTACGGCAGTTGAAGTGTTCTTTGAATGTCAGATTTATATTGAGGAAAAAATGATTGAATAAATGCCTCATTCATTCATATTGAAGACAAAAAGTGAATTAAACTTTAGTTTAAAGGCTTTTAAAAAGCATCTGATCTTTAAAATAAAGATATTAGAAGTTTTGATTGTGGCATTTTCCTCTTGTTTACCAGTACAGATATCAGTAACACTTAGTTTGGGAACCAATTCTCACAATAGTTACTTAATAGCACAAGCTCACATCTACATCCCTTAATCCTAACCCAATACCTAAACATAACCACTACACTCTAAAAAAAAAGGTTCTTCAGGGGTTCTTTGCGGTGGTCATGGTGCTATATAGCACCACTAAGCCCAGTTTGGTTCTTCAGCGGTTCTTCAGTGGTTCTCTGGGGTGGTTAACATGCTCTATGGAACCTCTTATGGTTCTACATAGCACCATATGAAAAGGTAAGTGGTTCCCCTATGATTACGAGCCAATGAACCACTTTTAGTGCTATTTAGCACCATTTTTTTTAGAGTATAAAACAACCTAACTATTAATAAGCAGTAAATTAGGAGTTTATTGAGGCATAGTTAATAAATATCTGTTATCTAAACTAAAGTGACCCAAATATGTAAATATTCTTAAATCAGAAAATTGTTTTTTGAAACATTATTATTGTGTTTATACTTATGTTTAAGCTTAAAATGATAAAAATATTTGCTAACAGGGCAAGATTGTTTTTTTAGAAAACAAGGCTTAATATCTTATTATCATTCTTTAGTAAATTTATCTTGATTTTAAAATGTTTAGAAAATGTTTTATTTAAAACCGGGCAAAAAATACAAATTATTTTCTGATGTGTATTTCTGTATGGATGGTAAGAAACATTTCACACAATATTTTCTACAACTGCTTGCAGAGACAATCTAATGCATACATTTATTTTGTCTGAATATAAAGTGACATGGTCAGTGCTAAATAGACTGTTCTGACTGAGAGTGTGTTCCACCATTACACAGATGTTCTAGACCTGGATGAGATGAGAAACCCTTCTTGTAAAGAGACATGGACAAACCAGATGAGTGGATGTAGTCAATTAGAGAAGGCTGACTGGGCTGGACATTTGATTATGGTTGAGTGGTGCTGGAATTGCACTGACCATCCTGAACTGAGACAGGGCTGGGGAGAAGTTTAGAAGAAGATAAGAGAACAGAGTTTTATTTTTCATTCCCCTTTCTGATTTGTCCTGGCATCAATGCACCTATTCACTCTATACAATCTGTTTGGGGGGGTTTAAATTAAACAAGTGAGAGCAAATCCAAGTTTTGTTATCTAGGTTTTTAATTGAGTACTATAGTGGTGTTGTTTCATTTAAAAAAACAACAACAACAACTTAAATCAGTAATTATCTGAGATAAATTTTCATCACCCGAGTTCATGTCATTATGAACTTGGTGTCACTAAACAGCAGCGATGTTTCGCTATCACTTTAAGTGAGAACCAGAAATATACATTTTAATTTGATGTTAATTCATTATTTTATTTTATTCCAGGGATGCAAATCTGAATTTTCAGCATCAGTCTTCAGTGTCAAATGATCCTTCAGAAATCTTTCTAATATGCTGATTTGCTGCTCAAGAAACATTTCTTTTAATTATAAGTGTTTAAAAAAACAGTTGTGCTGCTTCATACTTTTGTGCTTTGTTACTTGAAAGTTGATCACTTAATAAGATTTAAACCCAGAACAACAGGAAACAAAACAAGAACCTGGACAAGAAACATTCAATACTAGACAAAGACACAGGGCAAGAGAGCCGGTTCAGAGCCGGTGCCTACTGGTGAACCAGTTCTTTGTGTTTCGACAGCCAAAGAACCGGTTCTCGGCCAGGAAAATTGGTTCCAAAGCGGCACCAACTCTTTGCTGGCTAGAACCAGAGAACCGTTATTTTACCACTGCCACCCTTATGTCACGAAACTATAGGCTATATATATATATATATATATATATATATATATATATATATATATATATATATATATATATATATATATATATATATATATATATATATATATATATATATATATATATAGGGCCGGGACTTTAACGCGTTAATTACGATTAATTAATTACAGACTTTAACGCATTAATTAATTACACAAAAAATTAACGCATTTTAATCGCACATATTTTTCCACCGCGGAACATTTCTCTCTGGATTAGTTTCAGCGGACTGATTATACTGGAGCACCAACTAGCGTTCATGACTTTTTTTTTTACAGTCCATGCTTCAGACAACTAAACAACAAACCACAGTGAACACAGCTGACGAGACCGCTTTGGTTGGTCCCGTGGATGGGAAATTATGTTATAAAAACGAACGGATGCAGGGTTTGACATTAACACCCACCAAATGCGGGTGGATTTCACGCGTGGCGGGTAACACAGTCACTCCCACTAGCCACTTTGGCTTGTTAAAAAATTGTAGTCTTGTCAAAAGACATCTGACATAACAAACGAATTGCACGACATTAGACACGTGGAGATTAAACTCGCGGGCTGGCCGTCGGACTGAGGGCTGTTTTAGTCTGCCCTTAATTATCCACTTAATGTGATGATATAGCGATCTTTTTTAATAAGCATGAGAATCCAGAACATAGGCGCGTCTCACGCGCTCCTGTAGTGCCTCTGCGCGAGGGTGCGCGTGCCAAATATGACATTCCAGACTTTTGTCAAATGATCATCACACGCGACTGGTCGCGTGCACACACACATCAACACAGCGTTCAGTCAGTTCGTGAGTGTGGCCGATATTTTATATAAAAAATAATCTTCATGATTAAGGGACACGGTGTAACTACTAGCAGGGCTGCCCTTATGTCACGTCATATCACAACTATCTTTACAGACTTAATTCTATATTTTAATAAAATTAATCATGTCATGAAAGAAAGCAGGAGATGCATTTGTGGGAATAATCTGGGCAATAAACATGTAGGCCTATACTTGTTTCAGGTGGACATATCTCCAGTTACTCAGAGCTACCAGCTTCATGATGATAATTATTAAGTCTCTCTCTGAGGAAATGCTGAGGCAAAACAATCTACAGTCCCCAAAACTATGTCATATAGGCCTATATAAAGTTGTAATCCTGTTGCCTTAATTGTGGATTTTTTTCTTAGAAAAGATTATGTATTCTTTGGTCATTGTTACTAATGCAGATAATTGTTCTACTCTGTATTATTTACTGCTGTAAAAAAAAAGAAAAAAAGATGCAGTACTTTTATTATATACAATAAGAATCTATTGTATGTGTTTATCTTAATAGACAACATGTTTTCAAAAAATGAGCTTTACAACCAGAGCTAATGATACAATTATTACATTTTAGCACATTTTAAGCCCCATTTAAAATGTGGCTAGTAAAAGTGCTGTGTGGCTAGTAATTTTGGAAAACCACTAGCTACATTGTCTAGTGAGCAAAAAAGTTCATGTGAAGCGCTGTATGGAAGCGTCATTAAGAGCAGGGTTGTGTGAAAGCTATGCAACAAGGAATTCGCATATCACATCGACCCTCAAGTTTCACCTCAACGCAAAACATATACAATGGCTCTGGTCTGTTGGACTTGGTTGAACAAAAATAAACAATATTTTGTTGCTTAAGCTTATGTATTCAGTCATTATGCAATGTATACTAAAAATCCATTTGAAAAAAAATCTTCTCACTGTTCTTAGTCCAAATATTTATGCGATTAAAATGCGATTAATTTCGATTAATTAATTACAAAGCCTCTAATTAATTAGATTAATTTTTTTAATCGAGTCCCGGCCCTAATATATATATATATATATATTGATTAAATTTATAAGATACAATTTATACAAAATGAAATTCACTTTAAAGAAAATCTTTCTACAAAACAAAAATCAAAATCAAATCTTCTGATATAATTGCACATCTTACTCATGCTGTTTATGCTCATCAGCCTAGATGTAAAAAAAAACAACATAATATTTTAACAAAAATTAAACTAAATGCACTTATTTAATGGCTACACATAGTGGGCCTATTCAGACTCTCTAAATATTGAAATTAACATTAAAGGTACTCTGTATGAGATTTACTCCCATCTAGCGGTGAAATTGCATCAACGGTAGCCATTATGTACCAAAAAGCTATGACAGAATGTCTTCTAATAACATTTTGTCGAGTTTTCCTTCAGGTGGACAGGTTTGTAATTTCAAACAAACTGCAACTTGACACAGCAAACAAAAAAATGTTACAGTATGAATTACTTACTGAAAAACATGAACTAGTGTAATTAGTATTTATTAGGGCTGGGCAAGTTAACGCGTTATTATCGCGTTAACGCATTTATCAATTAATGCCGATAATTTTTTTAACGCGCGTTAACGCGGTTTTTATATATATATATTTTTTAAAGTCCGTTGCTCACTGGCTCTGAATAACAGGCCTACAGTCAAACCATGGATCACAGGAGGGGTGGGATGTTGGTCAGCCAGCAAACCACCCAAACAAGCAGTGGAGAGAAGCTTTGGCAGGTTCTCTCAGGTGAATAGAAAGGGAGACAGGCAGCGTCTCTGCGAGACGAAGTGAATGACAGGCGCGGATAGTAGCCTAACCAACGGCTTCTGTGCGCAACGCAGCGGTAGCCTTTTAACTTAAATTAAAATGATATAACTTTACCTGATAGGCCTGTGTTTAGTTGTTTAGTTTAGCAGGGGTGCTCTGCCATGTGAATTCCCTTCTGTTGATGTCCTGAAAACTATTTAGATTCTGGAAACTCACAAACAGCGAATCGAGGATCAGTCTCTCTTCCAATGATTTGTGTTGGCTGCAGCGTCATGTACAAAAAGTTGGACAATTCAACGTCGGCAACAGGTGGGCGGGCGCGTGCGTGAGGCGAGCTTGACCGCAACAGTTTCACAGGAACGTACCCGCCTGTCGCTGCACCTTGTGCTCTACGCCGGAGCCTCTTTGGTTTTCATTCATACTTCTGCGACGTTGTTCGCGTTGTACGCGCAATTATGGGAGCATGTGAAACCCGGGGAGTGATTCTAGCAATCACAGCGCTTGAGGTACGCGTATTGACGCGTTGTTACATTTTTGGAGAGGTGCACGTCAGGGTACGCGCTACCCTATCTCACGACCAATTGTGTACTAATTCGTACGAGTGATTAAAAAGTGGCTAATTCGTACTAATTCGTACGACCTCACTCGTACAAATTCGTACGATTTGTCTAAACCCACGTGACGGTTAAGTTTAGGGGCGGGGTTAGGGGTAGGTCATTCGTACAAATTCATACGAATTGGCCAATTCATAAAATATGTACGATTTAGCAAAATCGTACTATTTTGTACGAGTGAGGTCGTGTGAATTGTTACGAATTAGCCACCTCGTAAAATTCTGTACGAATTCCCGTGAGATCGGGTTGGTACGCGCGCTACACACAGCCTACGGCATAAATTCGATGCAGAATTATAATAGGCTTTACCTCTGTTTAATGTAGCCTAATCTTAGAGTACGTGGGAAACCATGCCACGACTAAACCTAAGCTACTATCAGAGAAGTAACGTAGGTCGACTTATATCTGTAGTGGTCATGACCTCTGACTACATTGACTCTTTCTGCTGCTCCCTGATAAAAGAGACCTATTGAGAAAAAGAAAAGAAAACTGGACTCGTTTTAACTAGATAAAAGGTAATCCCCTGTGCCGAATAGCTTTGTTTTAATATTTGATTTGATTACATTAATGTTTAAGTTGAGATTTGGAATAAATATTTTATTGCTACCGTGTAAAAGAGAATTCTGCTGGTATGAAGCACCTTATTTGTTTAAAGTTTTTGCAAACCACATGTTATTGCACTTTTATGTGTAGAGCAGTACATTTAAATCAAAAGTGTGCAATACATTACTTTAGAATTCATTTTTCAATTTTCCGCGTAACAATGCGATTAATCGCGATTAATCACAAGAAATTCATGCGATTAATCGCGATTAAAAGATGTAATCGTTGCCCAGCACTAGTATTTATGCCTCCTTTATTTGTCACATTAGTCACACAGAAATAAATTACCGTTAGGTTTCACAAAAGAAAGAAGACACACTTCTTCATTCACATCTGTTTCTGTTTATTTGTAACTTAGTTACAGGACTTCTTTTTAAAAGTGATATAAATATGTCCTGTAACTAAGATTGTGATTGCCTTAATGATTGGTCTGATTTCTTCAAACGTTCACCATGTATTTTTTTTACTATGCGTGTCTTTAAACGTTAGGGTATATCGCAGCCACCACACTTGGCTGGAGTTACGTCCTGCTCCTTATGTGGGTGGCTAGCATGGAAGTCGCTTCCTTCAGACGTCTTCACCTGAGGGCAGAGCTTAATGGTTCAGACCTGTTGACTTCACTGGGTTTTCAAGTGGGCATCCCACTTCACCGTTTTTTTAATCGACTAGCCCACAACACCTCCATGAGGCTTGACAGCAGAGCCAGCATCCTGGAACTGCTCCCTCGGTCCACTATACCACTCCGCTCTGACCCCCGCCCCTCTGCCAGCCTGTTTTAGCCACTGCTCGCTCCTCTTCAACCACAGCCATCTGGATGCTGTCTCTGCCTGCTTTGCTATCTTGTTCACTAGGTTCTTGCGGGTTGCCCCACTAACCCCAAGAGTCCCCAATGCTCTCCAAAGTGACTGTCCTGGGAACCTCCTGCAACCCACCTCCACCGGTAGATTCCAGGCTCTCCAACCCCTCTGCTGGCTCTCAGTGATGAGGGACTGATACTTCCCTAACTTGCGCTCATGTGCCTCCTCGATCCTTTCCTCCCAGGGTACTGACCACTCTATTAGGGCCACCTGTCTTGGTGGAGGCTGGTCACTGCAATTTCCTCTGGAAACTTGAGTTGCCTCCCCAGATCAACTGTCATCTCCTAGTCCTCTGCGGTACCAAGGATCCCTAAACATCTGTCCTCCTTGCCTGCCTTCTCCCCAGGCCTGAGGAAGCAAATTAAGTGGGGACCTCTATCTTGGGCCTTGGTTTTTTCCTGCTTCCTCTCCTTCTCCAGTCCCTCAGCCAGCTGTGCGAGCACCTGATCATGGCGCCACCTGAACCTCCCTTCAGTCAGGCCTGCCTGACAGGACAACAGAATGTGCTCCAGGTTTGCCGGTCTCTTGCACAGCACACAGGAGGGATCCTCTGTCAGTCTCCATCTTTGAAGGTTTGTTGGTGTTGGCAGGACATCATACGCAGAGCTAAGGAGGAACTTTATTCGATGCCCCTCCATGTTCCAGATGTCCTTCCAACTGAGAGCTCTTCCTCGACACTTCCCCACCTGGTCCAGCTGCCTTGCTGTTTCATGGCTTCTGCCCTGGCTTGTCTACTTTCTTCCTCCACAGCCCGAATCTCCTTCTGCACCATCTCTTTCCGGTCCTTTGCCTCATTCCAGCTTGCTCGAGTGATGACTCCCAGACTCAGTCTCCCCTGGGTCACTGTGCCCATGATATCTGCATGCTTTAAGCGCTCTTCCGCTTCCCTCAGAGCTCCGCTGCCTTTCCACTTCCATCCCGTTTTCACTATGATGTTGGCCTGTCGCACAGCTTGATCGTTGCTGTTGCGCAACATCATGGCCAACCGAACTTTGGCTGTCTTAAATTCCTCCACGACTGATGTGATTGGCAATTGCAATTTGCTCCCTGAGCTGTATAGCCCTATAGAGCAAAAACTTTTGGGGACAGACAGCCACCTCCTGAGGAAGTTATTAATTCTCCTTTCCAAAGCCTCCATTGTTGTCAAGGGGACCTTATAGACAAGCAGTGGCCACAGGAGCCTTGGAAGGATGCCGTGTTGGTAGCCCCATACCTTGTACTTGCCGGGCAGGCCGCTCCTCTCCAGGGCTTTCAGCCATTCTTCTGCTTGGTTGAGCATCTCCTTCACGCTTGCTTTGTCAGTCAGGTCAGCTCTGTAACACCTCCCTAAGCTCTTTACTGGCTTCTCTGAAACTGTTGGGATGGTATCCTAAACCAGAAGCGATCCTGCACACCGCCCCGCTTAAACCAGAAGAGATCCTGCACACAGCCCGCTTCAATACCAAGCTTCTCGATTTTGAGGGTTTGAACTCCATCCTAGCTGCTGTGGTGAGCTCTACCAAATTTTCCAAGATCCATCTGCCCTCCTGGACTGACCTCGCTGTTATTGTTAAGTCATCCATAAAGGCCCTAACTGGGACCTGTTGGACTCCACTTGACAACACAGCTCCCCGTCTTGGCTTTTCCACTGACTTGACGAGGAGGTTCATCGCCGCTGCGAACAGAATCACAGAGATGGTACGTCCGGTCACGATTCCGACCTCCAATCTCTGCCAGTTGGATGTGAAGTCACCGGAGGTGAAGCGCATCTCTGAAGTGCCAAAAGTAGTTCTGGAAGAGCATCCGAACCTTCTGGGGGACGTGATAGGCTCTGAGTGTGTGATCGACCAACTTGTGTGGTACTGTGCCATAAGCATTCGTTAGGTCAAGCCACAGGACTGCTAGATCTCCCTGGTTCCTTTTAGCATCCTTGATGATCTTAGAGATGACGCTGTTGTGCTCGATGCAACCAGGGACTCCCTGGTACTCTGCCTTTCTGTACAGAGGTGTCAATGTACTTGTTAATCAAGAACTGGGTCAGCCTCTTCGCCAAAATTCCGAAGAACACCTCCCCTCCATTCAACAGCGAGATTGTGCGAAAGTCTTTCAAGCTAGAAGAGTCCTCCTGCTTGGGGATGAAGCAGCCCTCAGCAATAAGAAAACTGTCTGGCAGATGGTTCTTCCTCCACACTACATGCTATCTGTTTCTGATGCAGAAAAGTTAGTTCATGCATGTATGACCTCGAGACTAGATTACTGTAATGCTTTATTAGCCGGTTGTCCTGCATCCTCAATAAACAAGCTACAGTTAGTCCAAAATGCAGCCGCTAGAGTTCTTACTAGGTCAAGAAAATACGATCATATAACACCGATTTTATCATCTCTACACTGGTTACCTATTAAGTTCCGCATCAACTACAAAATACTACTACTAACCTATAAAGCCCTAAATGGTTTAGCTCCAATGTACTTAACGGACCTTCTTTCGCCCTACAATCCACCACGTTCTTTAAGATCACTAAATTCAAGGCTTCTGGTCATTCCTAGGATATCTAAGTCCACTAAAGGAGGGAGAGGCGTTCTCGCATTTAGCTCCAAAACTCTGGAATAGCCTTCCTGATACGGTTCGAGGCTCTGACTCGCTGACACAGTTTAAAACTAGACTAAAAACGCATCTCTTCAGTCAAGCATTCACATAATGCTTACCTTTTAGTCCTCTGTTATGCCATACAGAACCGTTTGCCGCTGAAACTGCTTAACGCACCAGCGGGGCTCGACAGCCTTTTAGACAAACGGTTCGACACGTTCGGCACGTATGGTTGGCTTGCGGAGAGTTTGTGAGATAGTGATTTTCTAACACCGACTCCTGTATAATGGAAACCATTCTGAACATCAGCTTTGCTAATTATCTCCCATCTGCCTTTCTGCTGTTATCTCGGGACGTTTGTCCCGAGAAAATGGCGCTTCGTCAGGTCCAGTTTGTATCCAGCCTCTCACAGGGATCTCAGATGCCCCAACGCCTGTGAAGAGACGACTCAACGCTGGCGATATGTTATGGCTCCATATTATATATGAACAATATTTATATTTAATATTTATATATAAACAATATGAATGTAAGCCAGAGGAGAACTGGCCCCGACTGAGCCTGGGTTCTCCCAAGGTTTTTTCTCCATCCAATCTGATGGAGTTTTGGTTCCTTGCCACTGTCGCCTTGCTTTTGGCTTGCTTAGTCGGGTTTTTACCATTTAACAATATTACTTATCAGTGTTGTACTTCTGTCATGTTATCACTGTGAAGCTGCTTTGATACAATCTGTATTGTAAAAAGCGCTATATAAATAAATGTGACTTGACTTGACTTTACACTACCTTCAGTAGCTTCCACAGACGTCTCCTCAGCCTCTCACAGTTATTATAAACTTTGTACGAATTCCATTCGGCCCCGGTGCAGATCTTCCCCTTGCCTTTCGGAGGAAGTCGTTGACTTCGTTGACAAAATATCATAGCATGTATGTACATTAGGGCTGCCTGGCTTGGAATGTAGCTTCTAATTAATTTAAGACAATTGAGATTACTTTGTAATGTTTTCTGGATTTTCTTTATATGTTTTTCAAATTGAAGTTGAGGATCTAAAACTAATCCTAAATATTTAAATTCTGTTACTGGATGAATTTCTTTATTTTGTAACTTAATATTAAATCTTCCTTTTATATCTATTTTTTAATGGAAAAGCACATGGAAACTGTTTTCGAGAAATTTAAAACTAATTGATTTTGAATGAGCCACTGTTGAATGTCAGACATACTAGTAGACAATATAGCTGCAGCCTGCTAAGGTGACTTGGCATGTACATAAGGAACTGCATCATCCGCATAGAGCTGACAACTGACACCTGAGCAGTGCAGAGGTAAATCATTTATAAAGAGACTAAAAAGCAAAGGGCCAAGTATAGAGCCTTGCAGAATGCCCATTTTTATATTTGAAAGTGCAGATACGTTTTGATCAACCTTGACACACTGCACTCTAGAGTGAAGATAAGATGCAAACCACAACACAGCCTCATTTGAGAAATTAAAATGTAACATTTTGGATAAAAGCAAACTATGATTGACCGTATCAAATGCTTTTGTAAAGTCGATAAATACGGCTCCTACCACATTACCTTTGTCCAGGGACTTTTTTACATTTTCGATTAAACAGCAGTTTGCTATTTCTGTCGAGTAACCAGGTCTAAACCCAAACTGGTGACAATGGAGGAGCTGTTTTACTTCTAAATTTTCCCACCTCCTTCTATCCCTTCGCTGGCACTCTGCTCAGCACAAGATCGTTATGCGCTCCCTGACATTATCTCGCATCTCTTTTATTAGCAGGTTTTTCGTCTTCAGGAGCCTGCTTTAAAATCTTCCTCAGTCTTCTCAAGTCGGCTCTGAGTTTTGCAATTTCCCTTGAGCGCCTGTTCTCTCCAGCATGCTGTGGGCTTTTGGTCTGTCTCTGCTATGTCCCAAAACGCTCTACTCCCATATTCCAGATAATAGTAGATGTTGCCTTTATCTTCCTGCAATTGTCACCAGCGAGGACAGACTCCAGGACTTGATCTATCTCGCTGTCGAAAGACTCCCAGTCTTTCCTGGCTGCTGCTGTTGGCCACCGTACTCGCTTTTTCCTCTTTTCCTCTCCCTCAATGGCCCGAACTTGCTGACCTGTTTTCTGGCTGGCTTGCCTCTCTTGATGTTGCTTGTCGTCTGATTCATTGTTGGTATTTGAGGGAATGCTGACTCCTTTGTTGCGTGCCTGGAGATTCTGGGTGCTATGGTCAGACACCTGACCCTGCCTCTCCTCCGTCTCATCAGGTTGCCCTGTGCGTTGCACACAACTGTGTTGTAACCCTCCCATCCAACCCTGGTGAATCTTTAGACCCCTATCGCCTTTGCAGACTTTTCCACACCTACAGACCCTAGTTGTCCCGTTGTTCTGAACCGTTGTCCTTTGATCGTCATCCGTGGTCATATCAGTTGTCTGTTCTGTAGGTCGTTCATCCTCCCCTGCTCTCGCACGACCTTGGGGCTATCTTACAATAAACTTTTCCATAGCGTCTTGAGTTGGGTTCCTCCTCACAAAGGACGTGCTTTGGCTTGCCAAGCCTTGGCACCCCGTTTCTGGTCTTCCCCAGATGCTAGCAGTCTCTCCCCTCTGTCACCACTCTTCTGTGGTTGCCAACTAGTCTTTCCTAGTGGTCACTGGGTCAACCAGATGTGGAATGTCTTTAAACGATAGGGTATATCGCAGCCACCACACTTGGCTGGAGTTACGTCCTGCTCCTTATGTGGGTGGCTAGCATGGAAGTCGCTTCCTTCAGACGTCTTCACCTGAGGGCAGAGCTGAATGGTTCAGACCTGTTGACTAAAAATGCAAGAACAATCATATGCTCTATTAAAATATAATGTTATCAAATTTCTAGGTTACAGAAAGTAAACTAACAAACCTTGTTTTTAGTGCCGTCTCTACTTTACTCAATAGCTGCTAACGTTATTCATCAAATCGTCGCTGTCCGATGAAAACCGCGTATGTCCATTTTGCCGATGTTGAGATTTTTTGACGGATAGAATGTCCAGGTTCATTTCCGTATACAGCAGCATGTCAAAGCTGTCAATCACGCAGCGTATCTCCCCGCCCTGTGGAGGCATCTCGCCGGTCTCGTGAAGTTTCATCTAAAGCGTCTCTGAGACCCCATTTACACCTGGTATTAAAATGCGATCTGTATCCAGATAAGTTAACCGGATAATAAAAAAGGCAAGTTAATGCAAGGTGTAAATACGTTGTGATCGGATCTGCCTGACCATCTGGAGGTAGTCTGGCTCGCATTGTGTTCGGATCTTTACTAGGTGTAAACGCAATCTGGTTGTTGAACCACATATGTATATTTTCTTCCTTCCAAAAATGCTAAAAAATAAACAAGTGAGAGCATGTTATATAGGCTATATGACATGTTGTAGTCCAGGGGTTCTCAACTCCAGTCCTTCGCGACCCACTGCTCTGCATATTGTGTATGTCTCCCTTATTTAACACACCTGATTCAGATCCTCAGCTCGTCAGGATAGACTCAGAGTCTATCCTAACGAGCTGAGGATCTGAATCAGGTGTGTTAAATAAGGAGACATACACAATATGCAGAGCAGTGGGTCGCGAAGGCCTGGAGTTAAGAACCCCTGTTATAGTCAGATATGACAGCGCTACTGCGACACGCATCACCGCAGATGAGCAGCTGAGCGTCTATTCATCAAGCCAACGTGCAAACATCACAAATAAAAGTGAAAGTAAGTCACAGACGCTTAATCATCTTCACAATCACATAATCATCTTCAGAGTAAAGAAACGAAATTATCTTACCAGGGCTATTGCCACTCTCTCTTATTAAAGTATGTCTTTGATTTTGAAATTAGCTGATGATCAATAAAATGCAGCTCATAGGCTATCTGTAATAAAATGCAGCTCATATCCGACAAAATTACGGTAGGATTGTGTAAATAAATTATCAGTCTAGCATTGCCATGTCAGTGTATTGATTCATTGTCTCTTCATAGTTTGCAAGAGACATTTAATAAACTGCGTATTTGATAAACTGAGCGTAGCTTATTCATCTGTCAATATGAAACGCGATTTGGTCATTCGGATTAATGATCGGAAGAACACGTATCGATCCACCTTTACTGTACAATATGCACGTATGTCCATTTAAACTCGATTTTGGGTCAAATGTGGATTATATCATGACCCTGGCAAGAATATGGTTACATTTAAAGATGCTGTGCCAAGCATGACAACGCTACGTTCAGCTGCTTTTGAAATTACATGTTTTTTCACTTCCTGAAAAGTAACCGTTTTGGACATACTTGAGTTTCATTGGGCAGCGACGAAATAGTCTGTTTAGCCTTTCACTATTAATGTTCTACTGTTTATATAATAAAATGCACAACCAAGTGTAGTGGGACATACTATCGCGTCCAATTAACCTTAAAACGTTTAGGCTTGAGTTCAATCATAACGATGCGGGACCATTTTAAAAAAGGTTTCGAATCACTGTTTACCTTTGAGTGTCGTTTGCGTGGTGCGTCATTGCCCGGGCAATGCCTGTCCTGGTTCTTCATCCGTCCCGGTTGGAGGTATGAGTTTAGTTGACAAGTTAGACTAGTCAGAGATGCGTGATTTCATGTAAAAAACTATTCCATTTTTAGCCTGACTTCGTCATACTCGATATTCTTGACGGAATATGAGTCTGAAACTACTCCGTATGGCTTTGATTACTGCATGAGGCGTGTCTTAACCAAACCAGGAAAAACAACAACTCTGCACTCAATTGGATAGTCGGTAAACCTACAACCAATCAGAGCAATACAGTAAGTCAACTACTTTGCATACAGTTGTCAACTACAGAACGTAGCCTGACTTTACTTATTTTAGAAGTTAAATAATGAGTGTTGCTTCTTTTACTTACTCCATCCTCCATGAGTGCGACCAAAGGAGAAATCACAACGACCACAGGCTTTTCATTCACGTCCCATCTTCTTAGCGACTGTCAGAGCCAGCTGATAAGTTACACTTTTGCCGAATCATGTGGGAAGGACGCCAAAAATATCTTTCCGATCAACAAATGCCTTGATTGCAGTTTTCTGTTTGTCTATTAAAATTAATACGCTGTCGATTTATTTCAAAACAGATGTGACAGCGGAATCTATACATCTCAATTCTCCAGCTGCAGTCTTTGAACTGAATGGGTTTCATAGCGCAGCGCCACACATTCGCGCGTCCTGTCTGAAAGCGCAAGTGCACGAAATATTTGACTTTTTTTAAACATAATCAAACATAAAACAAAGACATGGCAAGGCATGAAACAAGAACACCATTAAAACCTGGAAACTCAAAACAAAGACAACAAACATTCAGATACGGACACAGGGCAAACATGAGGTCTTAAATACACTAATTAAAAGACAAGGAACACCTGTGAACAATGATCAGACGATTAACAAATGAAAAGTCACATGGCAGAATCACATGACAGTCAGGGAATCACATGACAGACAAGAACAAGGAACAAGACAAACCCACAACCCAATAAACGAATTTATTTCTGCCGGATTTAAAGATTGTATTATTCTCTTAGCACCCCAATGAGTGAGATCTTGAGATATCATTTGCTTTGGTACCTGCACACTTCATTACAATATCTTTAGTCTTTACTTTTTCCAACACTTTACAATGAGGTTCTTTAGTTAACTACACCAGTTGACATTAGCTAAGAATGAACAATACTTCTTAAGCATTTGTTAATCTTTGTTAATGTTAATTTCAACATTTACTAATACTTTATTCAAATCTTGTTAACATTAGTTAATGCACTGTGAACTAACATGACCAAACAATGAACAGCTGGATTTGTATTAACTAACATTAACAAAGATTAACAAAAACAGTAACAAATTTATTGGTTATGGTTAGTTCATGTTAGTTAATACATTAACTAATGTTTAATAAATGAACCTTATTGTAAAGCGTTACTGAAGTCTTGTTTTCTGCAAATTGTATCCAAAATAAGTGAGTTTTTATTTTTTTTATCTTTTAGTTTATCTTTTTGTTTATCTTTCAGTGTTTATCTTTCAGTGAGGTAAAAAAATAATAATACTGTTTTCAGTTTGAAATCCCATTTATGGATGTTTGCTCTTGTTTTAAGCTTAAACTTGCTTAATTTTGATATATTTTTCAGAAGACAAGATTTAAATAGGCCAAATAATGCCCTTTTACAAAGTATTGACTTTATTTTTGGGGTTTACTAGAATAAGTTTTAAAGCTTAAATGTTTTCTCATACATTGAATTTTTTTTCCACATATTTGACATTGCAGCACCTTTCTTCCCAATCTGTCAGTAATGCTCTGTTTAGTACTGGTCTCTATAAAGCCCCTTCTTCTGAAAAGCACAATTTGCTCTGACTGGTCAGCTGGACCAGTGTGATGTGATCGGTCAACCATTTTCAGAGTGTTTGGGAAATGTCACGGCCCTTCAACACCAGTTTCAACACAGGTCTAATGCAACTCAACCAGGCCTCCCCCATTTATTTTCCATATGCCTTGGGTGGGAATCATTTAAATAAGGTGTGACTTTTTCAGCATTCTGAAAAGTTGAGGTGTTTTTCTCGATACGGCGCAGACGTGCTTGGAAAAATGAGTGCGTCGCTTCCATTATGAGCGCACATCCCGCGCGCCTACATTTGAATTAACGAACTTGAGCGCACAAAAGACTTGATATGTGAACAGGCCTATATAGACATTAATTAACCAACTCCATCCTGTGATGGCTTTGAACATTTCTGAAGAAAGAACATGTACAATAGACACTCAGTGATGCTTTTCCTTCACTCTCTGGTACGACTCACTCATTGCAAAAACTGCTTCCCTGTCTCTGCTCAGAGAGTTTTCTTTTAGTGTGATTGATAGCAGGATCAGCACACACCGCTGTCACTGACCTCTACAGAAGGATCCCTAGAGACAAGGCATGGACTGAGGAAGGACACACACATTTATTTACACACAAACACTGAGACACTCACTGTTACACACTCATATACTCGGGACAGCACATGCTGGATCCTCTAAATTAATTTTGTGATACTCAGGGGCTTTAACATCTTGTGTTGGTCTTTTTCACAGGGTGTAGCCTCAGGCCAAGTACACTGACTAACAGTGTACTTCCCGACTGTAACTTTACTTCAAATTGTGTTGATTATGAGTCAATCAAATCTTGATGCTGTTGATGTTGATTCCTGCGATTATCATGAGGACACGATATGTCAATATCTCACATAATTATTAGGACATATATAACCTAGTGGTTGTAAATAGTGTAATTGAACACAATTTGCTAACTATATTTTTTAAATTACAATCAAAAAACACAAATTAAATTATACAGTAGTCCTACACTATAGGCTATTTACTTGTGATTTAGCAGAAATTATGTAAAAACATTATAAGCCAGCAAACGTGATAGGCAACTTTATTATTATAAAGTAGTTCAACACTTGACATATAGTTAATATTCAGTAGTTCAGTAAACTATGCTGTAACGGGAGTTACGGTTATTTACGACAGTGCAAGCGGCTCTAGGGGATGCTGCTTCACAAAACCATCAGAGCTACATAGTGTGCCTTTAATGACTTGGTAATTTCAGTAATTAATACAATTGATACACAGTGAAGAAGCACGAACACGTTCTGTTCAGAATTTAAATGATTTTAAGCAGTTTAGATCTCTGTGCAGATTTATGTAAATGTGAAGCCCATCCTGATGTAAATTTGATTTCAAGACCATCAAGTTTAGTCAAAAGTTATTGGCCATTATATTCTGAGATATTGAATTTACATTTCTTTTACTATTATTATAAAAAATGTATAAATATAACTGTTATATTTTTATATTACTTTAAGATTTAAAAAAATAATTATAATAATTGCATCTGACCTAGTCAAAGCTCAGTGAATTATGTATGTATATATATATATATATATAGTCCTAGTATAAATTATTTGTGTTTTACAATAACATCAAATGAAGTCAATCTTTTTTCATCCTGTTAAACTGTCCTTGCGTTGATAGCCTTCTCCTGATATAATGTGCCTAATTAAAAGAAATATTAAATGTAGTTACTCAATAATCACTTTTTTTATTCCACGTGTTGCTTCTGTGCCTTTTATTTGTTTTGCCACTAAAACCATATATGAACATACAGTATAATTGATCCCATAGGACCAGATGCACAATCACACACATTCACATGCTAAAGTTACTGCATGAATTACATCCTGATTTAGTCTATTTCAATCATTTATGTTCTCGGCACTACTGTTCTCATTTTGGCATGCATTGATTTGCTGCCAAAATGGGCTTTTGTAATAGGCTATTCGATGGGGAATTGGGATTGAGTCAGTCATTTAGTCTCTCACCCCTCATCCATCCTTAATCTTTTACCGTGTCAGGCCCCCGACCTAAGAGATTTCAGTCTACTAAATTTAAATTGCCTAATCACTTAGTAAAGTAACAGCAAACCTGTCCCCAACCCGTCAATCATTTATTCCAGGAGCAGCTTATAGTTGTCATATTAAACTGTATTTCAACACCAAACTCTATACCAGCTTTGATTCATTCTTTTATCCCAGTACATGTCATTTAAATTGCTGGATTATTTAGACATGCTCAAACATGTGCTTTCATATGACGTGCTCGCTGCTGTCCCGGAGGTGAGACGATTAACGTTCTCATCCATGTGGCAGCTGTGCCCTGTGCTTCTATTGGCACCTCACAGACGATCCGTCAGCGGTACACAGATCAGAGATGATGCACATGAAGCAGAACATGCATTATATTCTGATGCTCACCATATAAATACTGTGCCTTTCCTATTTTTTAGTCTCCTCGGATGGGTGCGGTCTTCGCTCTGGCAGGTGAACAGGTCCAGCTGGTGATAAGGATGAAGATTGTGGATGCCGTCGTGTGTGTGAGTGAACATATGCATGAATGACTTTGCATTTATTTTATTTTCATGCCTCAATGTGATAATGTGAGTGTGAGTGTGTTACTCCATCTGCTCTCGGCTTGCCTTGGCTGTATTGGTTTCCTGTTTTTTTACCTCTCTCTCTCTCTCTCTCTCTCTCTCTCTGAGCATTGTAAGATTCCCATCAACCAGAACTACTTTCAAGCTGCAGCTTCCCTATGGACAAACTATAAAGGCACTAATAACTTAATGCAGTTAAAAAGTTAAATACACTAAAGCTACACTTCTGAAAAAGTATTTCACTTCACTACAAGCTATCAACAAACAAATAGCTTACTGCTAATTGAAGCAATTTACGGAGCCAAGATATTTTTACATAATGCATCTTATTAATTCTGAGCAGAATTATTAAAATCTCTCAAAATTAAATTGATTTGACAACAAATATACACTCAATATAACAATATATAGAGTTATTGTGATATATATATATACACCACTAGTTTATATCACGCTATTTGATTTTATAATTGACATTGTAGTTCTTTATCAGCATGAAAGTTTCATATCACCTGAAGCATGCACACGGAGAGCTGAATGTCAGATGGCGCATCCCGTGAGTAATAAAGGGGTCATGAACTGGCTTTTTAATTTTTTTATATTGTTGTTTGAGGTCAACTTATTACATTTGCTTGATTTTTACATTCAAAAACATCAAAATGAATAAGTAATAGGTTATCCAGTCTCGACCTGTGTCTTGTTTACAAAACAATCCTTAGTGAAATGAAGTGAACAAACGGACAATGTTTTACCCACATCAGCTGAAACGTCATTAAAAGTAAGGTTTAACCATGCATTTCTATTGGAATCCTGAGGAAGCTTATGCAGCGACTGTCTTCTTCCACAACCAGGCACTGTACAACATTTTGTAAACAGCATGTTTATTGCTCTGTAGCTCGATACGGTTTGTCATCCCAAGGTAGGCCTACGTTATTTAGCTATGCGGTGGGTGGGACTAAACCGGCCATATTGAAGTAGTCATTTATCTTCTTCTTGGGTGGTGTTTTATCCTCTTTGTCGTCATAGTTCCCTTTCATCCTGGGAACTCCACATGTCGTCGGAGAGTTCCTTGACAAATTGGGATCACGCTAAGGAGCCTATTGCCTTCAGAGAATTAAAAACAAGCTAATAAATTTTGGCATGCAAGATTTGCATTCCGCGAGCCGCCTACTGGCACGGATATGAAAAGCGGAAGTAAACAATGCATGACGCTTCTCAGTAGTGATCTGTGTACTGCTGTTCCTTACCTTTGGAAGAGAGACGAGCTGTGAGAAGATTATCTGACGATCACTGGTGTGACGGCGCTTGTAGTGATCAGCGCGACTTGGTGCAGCACCTCAGCCGGTTGGGGCTTCAGGTCAACTGGGACAAGAACAAACTTTCCCTTGTGCAGAGGATCTCTTATCTCAGTATGGAGTTGGACTCAGTCGCCCAGACAGCATGCCTCATGAAGGCACACGTCCAGTCAGGGCTCACCTGCCTCAGGTCCTTTTGGGCAGGACAGCGGTTCCACTGAAACAATTTCAGAGGCACCTGGGGCATATGGCAGCCGCAGTAATGCCACTCGGCCTGTTATGTGTAGAGCCGCTCCAGCACTGGCTTTGCATTTGAAGTCCCGAGGTGGGCATGGCAGAGCGGCACTTTTAGGGTCAAAGTAACTCCGAACTGTCACCAAACCTTCTCCCCGTGGTTGGATCCTACGTTTCTACGGCCGGAGTGCCCCTAGTCAAGGTTTCCAGGCATGCTGTGGTTTTCACAGATGCTTCTGCCATCGGGTGGGGGGCCACGTACAAAGGGCATGCAGTCTCGGGTCTGTGCGGGGCCCTGCATTTGCACATCAATTGCCTAGAGTTGCAAGCAGTACGTTTGGCTTTTGCCACTTCAAAGAGATTCTCAAAGAGCAAGCACGTACTGGTCTGTACGGACAGCACTGCGACCGTTGCGTATATCGACAGACAAGGTGGTCTGCGCTCCCGCCGCATGTCCCGACTCGCCTCCCACCTCCTCCTATGGAGTCAGAAATATCTGAGGTCACTTCACGCCACTCATGTTCCAGGGGAGCTCAACTGTGTGGCAGACAAGCTTCACGGTTGCTTCCCCTTCCAGGAGAATGGTGACTCCATCCCAGGCGGTTCAGCTGATCTGTAGTGTTTCGGAGCTCGCACAGGTTGACCTGTTTGCCTCTCTGGACACGAATCCCATTGCCAGTGATTTTACTCCCTGTCCGAGGGGACCCTCTGCATGGACGCCCTGGCTCACAGCTGGCCCGGGACCTGCGCAAGTATGCTTTTCCTCCAGTGAGCCTTCTTGCACAGACCTTGTGCAAGGTCAGGGAGGACAAGAAGCAGGTCCTGTTCAGTGGCGCCGTATTGGCCCTCCAGGACTTGGTTCATGGAACTCATGCTCCTCGTGACAGCCCCTCCTTGGCTGATTCCTCTGAGGAAGGACCTCCTTTGGCACTCTTTGGAACTGACATCCAGACCTCTGGAATCTCCATATCTGGTCCCTGGACGGGGCGTGGAGGTTCTAGGTGATCTACCACAGGCAGTGGTAAACACAATCACTTCTGCTAGAGCCCCCTCTATGAGGCGCCTCTATACGTTGAAGTCGAACCTATTCGTCAAGTGGTGTTCCTCCCGTCAGGAGGACCCCTGAACTTGCCCGATCAGAGTCGTGCTTTCCTTCCAACAAGATGGGTTGGAGCGGAAGGCTGTCTCCCTTTACCCTCAAAGTGTATGTTGCCACAATAGCTTCACATCACGTATAGTAGAAGGTAAGTCCGTGTGGAAAGCACAACCTGGTCATCAGATTCTTTTCCTGGTCACAGGCTTATCTCTGTCCCATCCGCACCCTGCGGGTTTGACGTTGACAGAACACAAAGCTTCAGGACCTCAGACCAGCTCTTTGTCTGTTACAGGCCAGCAGAAGGGGAAGGCTGTCTCCAAGCAGAGGTTAGCTCACTGGTTAGTGGATGCTATCACCTGAGCGTATGAAGCTATGGGTGAGCCTTGTCCTCCGAGGTTGCACGCTCACTCTACTAGACGTGTTGCCGCCTCCTGGGCTTTGGCTCAAGGTGCCTCGCTGGCAGACATTTGTAGAGCTGCGGGCTGGGCGACATCGAACACGTTCGCTAGATTCTATAGCCTATGTGTGGAACCTGTTTCCTCTCGAGTACTCGCTCACGGCCAGTGGTGCGCTCCTGCGTTCCTTCTGAGGGAATAGGTTGTGTCGGCTTGCTGTGCCACTCCGTGCCTCAGCCGGATGCGTTCGTCTTTTGCTCCGTTGGCACCCTGCGTTGGTTAGCCTTGTGAGTTCCTCCATCACCCCTTCGGTGCCAGGCGTGGCGGACCGCCTGCGCCAGGTCTACTACCTCTAAGGGAGTTGTTGTGTAGACTGGGTGTTATTTCTTGTGGTCTCTTTGGTTACCCATTATGCTATGTGCAGTTCAGCCGTGTCTTACCCTGACAGACTCGTTCTGTCGTCCCTGTTGAGTACGCTCCCACTCCCCATGGATTGGGACTGCCTCCCTGTACTCAGGGAACGAGGGGTTACATGCGTAACCGAGACGTACCCACTTTGAAAAAGAGTTGTTTGCTGAGCCCAGGGCCAGTTGCATAAACATAGCCATTATGTTAAGACAGTGTCTTAAGAACTAGTATGATCAACTAGCAGTTAGTTAGGGGTAATCAGTCTTGCTATTCTGTATAAATTAGACTAATGTAAGTTTTTATGTAACTAACTTTAAAAAGTAATGAACAGTCTTGAAGAAAAAAATTGGATGACTAAATTGTAAGACTAGTCTTAACAGTTTATGCAACTCACTCCTTGCGTCAATAAAAGCTTTTATTGGACTAACAAGGACATATAATATGATGACCTCTTAGATGTCAAAAGCTCAAGGAAAATGTGATTTCTCAGTTCATCACCCCTTTAAGGGATAAACTTGAGTATTTGTTTCACCAGTAACATAGTCCAATTCACTGTGAATCGCAATCAAGCATTAAACTAACAGTTCTTCTGAATCCCATTGTGTTGACCTCACAAGAGAATACTATTCAGCTTAAAGGAGTAGTTCACTTTTAAAAAAAAACCTTTTGCTGATTATTTACTCACCCCCATGTCATCCAAGAATGTCCACGTCTTTCTTTCTTCAGTTGAAAATAAATTTTTTGATGAAGGTTTTTGATGAAAACATTCCAGGATTTTCTCCATATAATGGTCTTCATTGGGTACCAAACAGTTCAAGGTCCAAATGACAGTTTAATTGCAGCTTCAAAGGGCTTTAAACAACACCAAACGATGAATAAGGGTCTTATCTAGCGAAACAATGAGTCATTTCAAAATGACTCAAAAGATTTGTTCATTTTGATGAACAAGTTTGAACAGGAGAGTCACGAACGTGCATCACAGAACAGAGCAAGGCGAGAAATTGTGCTTATAAAACTTTTTTATTTATTTTTGAAATGACCGATATTTCTTTATGAGACCCTTATTCATTGTTTGGTGTCATTTAAAGCCATTTGAAGCTGCAATGAAAGGTCATTTAGACCTTGACCCATTTGGTACCCAATGAAGTCCATTAAATGGACAAAAATCCTGGAATGTTTCATCAAAACCCTTAATTTCTTTTCGACTGAAGAAAGAAAGACATGGACGTCTTGATGATATGGGGTGAGTAAATTATGTTCTTTTTAAAGTGAACTCCTCCTTTAACCCTTAAACTATGCAGTTCTGACAATTTTTAACACAAAAACCCAGCACGCTCTTTTATGATGCGACAACATTCACATTTTCCTCCTCCCTCTACCCCTGACCCTGACTTGACTGATTTTAACACTGACTAATCACAGTTGCCATAATGTATATGAGGCGGGATCAAGCTGCTTTTAGCCAATAAAATTAAACCAAACACAACTTACTGACATGAACATTTTCTCAACAGGTACACTTTGATTCAATAATAAACTCTCATCACCAAGCAGCACATTTTTGCATACCATTTAAAATAAACAAATAAATAAAATAAAAATAATAATATAGAATAATCATGTAGAAAGTTACCCAAAATGAACCCAGGGTTACTTTTGCATGTGTATATTATATCTCTGTATTAAATTGTAGAGTAAAATACAGTAGTCTACTGCTATACTGTTAATATGAATAAAACAATATTTTGTTTTACTATAAAAGATGTACAAATGTTGCTTAGAGAGTCTGAGAACAGGGTTGAACCTTGTTTGGTTACCTTAGGCTGTGCAAAACAGTATGACAGGAACAACAGTAATGCAGTATTTTGTCACACTGCTTGTCATCGTTTTGTTATTATTTTGAAAACAGCTGCTCTACAGTCACACCACTAACTGGTTAACAGTGAAAGGATTTTTATAGAAGTAAAGCTGTAGCATTTTACTGATATTATTCATGTTTCTTCTTCTCTATAGCCCTGTCGATCAGAAACCTGTTGATGATCTTATGAGCCACCTGCTCATTCCAGAACTGCATGCATCCACAATGCAAGCACAGCGGCACTGTGGGAGTTTTGATGCGTTGTTTACTGCCTGAACCCTGCAGCGCCAGAGACATTATTGTTTCCTGGCACTTTCATATGTTAAGATAAACGTCAATACACAGTTATTCCCTCATCCATGAAACCAAATTTCTATGTTAGAATCTCTGCTCAAGGTCAGTGAGCGTGGGTTTTGTCTTCATATGCAAAGATTCATATGTGTGCATCTCTCATCCTTAGCTGTCTGGGCATCCTCTTTCTGCGGTCAGGTATCTGTCTAAACCACAAGAGTTATCCAAATTAGTTTCTACCTTCAGGGTGTTGTGATTGCATATGAGTGGTGTGTTTTAAATATATATTGTATGTAAAATAGCTCTGATTTTTGAAGCCTCAGATCTCTCTTGACGCTGTTTTAAGTCTCAGGTTAATAAATGCAATATTTGCATATCATTAAACACAGAGGCACTGAACACTTGCTCACTTTTCACAAATTACTGATTTTGATAACAAGGGAGTTGGAGGGAGGAAGGGAGGGCTGTGGCGCAGCAGAGAGCAAGGGATGGGACCTGTAAGTTGTGCTTGTTCAAATTTTCAGGCTAAGTCAACGTTTTCTCAAAAATTGCTTACTGCAGCTTTAAAAATTTGAAGTGGGCACAATTGTATTCAAAATTGATAATAATAAGAAATGTTTCTTCAGCACCAAATCAGCATATTAGAATGATTTAGGATTCATGTGATCCTGAAGACTTTGCATCAAAGGGATAAATTACATTATTTAAAATGTTATTATTGATCAAATAAATGCAGCCTTGGTTTTATGACATTCTGATTAAAGAAAGTAAAAAAAATTAAAAATAATAATAATTATGCATTAAGAAAATAAATATGGTAAATTTTGATGTCATACCAACTTTATTAATTGTTAGGGTAACACTTTAGAATACTGTATCTTACTTACTGCAGAATTAATAAGGAATTATTGACGAACTAATAGGTAATTCTTCATTAACTACTTCTTCACTACTGTTAACTACTAAGGAAGATGTGTTAACTAATCAGTATGTAATATAATTTTATGATTGTGTTAAGTATCAGTTAGTTAATCAATAGCTAATGAATTCTGTCATACCTCCTGAAGAACTACTATTAATTATCAACTAATTAAGGTTCAAGAAAAATAACTAAGAAGTAACTACTGAACAGTCATACAAAACTAACCTCAGATTATTTGCATATTTTATATACAGTACTGTGTGTGTCTGTTTTCCTCAGCATAGAATGCCACTGAGTAAATCCATGTATTTGAGGCAACGACTGAGGGAAACTGAAAATATAGGGAATTTATTAGTAATTAATAAATAAGTATCAAATAATTCTGCAGGAATTACTTAGAAGCTGGAACAGTATTCTAAAGTGAAAATATAGGGAACTTATTAGTAATTAATAAAGAATTATCAAATAATTATCCAGGAATTTGGCTACTTATAATCTGAAACAGTCTTGTAAAGTGAAAATATAAGGAACTTATTAGTAATTAATAAATAACTTTTAAATAGTTCTTCAGGAATTACTTAGAACCTGGAACAGTATTCTAAAGTGACAACACAGGGAACCCATTAGTAATTAATAAATAATTATCAAATAATTATCTAGGAATTAGGCTACTTATAACCTGAAACAGTCTTCTAAAGTAAAAATATAAGGAACTTATTAGTAATTAATAAATAATTATTAGATAGTCCTTCAGGAATTACTTAGAACCTGAAACAGTATTCTAAAGTGAAAATATAGGGAACCCACTAGTAATTAATAAAGAATTACCACATACTTCTGACTCAAATAAAACTTACTGAAAAAAAAAAAAAAAAAAAAAATATATATATATATATATATATATATATATATATATATATATATATATATATATATATATAAAATATAAATATAATATAAATATAAAATATATATAAAATATATACCTTTGTAAAATACACGACAATTACTTGCGACAAAGGCGAAGAGAGGTGAAAAAGGCAACAGTGGCAAGGAACCAAAACTCCATCAGGTGACAGAATGAAAAAAAAAAAAAAAAAAAAAAAAAACCTTGGGAGAACCCAGGCTCAGTTTATGTGGCTACCGCAATATTGCCGGAACTTGAATGGTGCAAAAGAAGTTTAAAATGTATAAGAACTAAGTATAATAATAAGGTGTAATATACATGAAATGTTTTTGCTTATTTGCAAATCAGAGCCTATAGGTAAATGTCTGAACTTATCTTTCTTATTAGTGCTGAAGAATGACAAACTGACTATGTGTATGACCGTTAATTAATAGTTACTTCATAGTTATTTTTCTTGAACCTTAATTAATAGATAATTAATAGTAGTTCTTCAGGAGGTATGACAGAATTCATTAGCTATTGATTAACTAACTGATACTTAACACAATCATAACATTATATTACATACTGATTAGTTAACACATCTTCCTTAGTAGTTAACAGTAGTGACTTAAATGTTAATAAATAATTACCTATTAGTTCTTCATTAATTCCTTATTAGTTATGCAGTAAGTAAGATACAGTATTCTAAAGTGTTACCATTGTTAGTAGTGAATTTATGTTAAATATAATCATACAAACAATTCCTTTACTTGTTTTGGACCTCACTAAATGTTTTTGTTTTTGCACTGGAGACTTACAACATCTCCACTTACTTGAGAGAATTAAGACACTAAAATTGATTATATTTATTTGTTTTGGGGCACTATTTGAGCTACACCTGAGGATTGTTTTGAGGGCAGTTTGTCTCTTAAAAAACCTTTGATTCAAAGGCTCATGCCCAGAACGCTCAGTCACAGTAAAGACGATCATTAATCAGTGTAAAGACTTAAATCAACATCAATACATCGACCAGTAGTGCAGAATTCAATTAGATAAGGGCTTTTTATTTATTAGACACAGGCCTGTGCTGTTCTGCCGTTAATCCTGAGATCCTAACCCTGCTGAGTGTTAGCACAAAATCCCATTATTATTCTTATTTACTTAAAACAATTTTTTTTCTGTAAGAAGGATGTTGATAAGAACGGCACAATAAATCAGATTATGAATGTTAAAAGAATGCAAATAATGCTTTGGTAGCACTTGACTTGAAGGGGTGTGCATATGGCTGACATGACACCTACAATCATGACATGACAAATGTCATGAATATGAATGAGGTTTCATGCAAACCAATACATTATAACCTGTCTATGTCTTGTCATGACTAAGTCCACACAAATATGTAATAAACATGACATTACAGATTCATTATTAAACTTAAGAAAACACATAGATTTATGGGTTAATATTACATTAAACTGTCAGGTAGTTGGTTTTGACATTGGCTGCCATGAGGCCATTATAACCTTTTAATGACAAATTCAGTTTGTACCACAGTAGGTCAAGAAAAATATTTACGAGACATTTATGGCCTCATGACAGCCAATGTCAAAACCAACCACATGACATTTTAATGTGATCTTAACCCATAAAGCTAAGTGGTTTCTTAAGTTTGATTAATCTTCATGTTTATGACATATATGTTGCCTTGGTAATGTCAAGTTGTCATGACAAAGACACTGACAGGTTATGATTTATTGGTTTATGTCAAGTTGTTATAACAAAGACATCTCAAACAATGTCATGCATTAAAAATGTCATAATTGAGCGAATGATATAATGAGTCATTAACATGCATAAAACCTTCTTCATATTTATAAAGTGTCATGTCATGATTATGAAGGTGTCATGTCAGTCCTATACACACCCCTTCAAGTAGTGTTACCATATTTTACACAAATTGGATGCGCATAAGATTGTGCCTTTACTATACCTTTACTTTGTATTTTTAGGATGGTGTCAAATAGGAAAAGTCATTTTTATGTTGTAAACTTTTATCCTGCACCACCAAAGCATTCTAAAATTCTCTCTTCATTTTGCAGGTGAGGAGAGAACAAAATGCAAAGGGATGAAGAAATTGATGGCGGAAAATCTAATATCTAAGACGAAGATTTTCAAGCATGCTGACAAAGTTCACGTTTGCAGACAAATACACTCAAAAAAATAACCAAGTGTGTTCCTTTTCAGACCAATTCCTTTCGTCAGCATTGGATTTGTGTCTGTTTCCATCAATGAATCAGTCTGAGAGTCATCAATAATGCTGTCTAACAGATGTGTTTGCCTACTGCAGCAATCGAGCTCACGACATCAAACATCATGTTTTTACTGCAGTCAAGACCAGTGTTGGGGAAAGAAGTAATTAGTTACAATATTGCATTACTCCCTATAAAAGTAACTAATACGTTGCTAAGTAACTTTTTTCTTGAAAAAAAGCTTTTTGTTACTTTTGCATTAAATCTCACCTGGCTGAGGCTCACTCTCTTCCAGGCTTTGCGTTTTTTTTTCTTAATATATTTTAACGCAGTAATGCTTTCAGTAGATAATATAGCGTTATGGAGAAGAAACAGAATACTGTAACACTTTATTCCAATACACCACTTGAGACTAAAAGTAATACCACTGACCATAAGTACCTTTGCAACATGGAAAGTAACAGAATTTAGAGTATTAGACAGTCTGGTTAATATCTGCTAAGACTTTATTTCAGGGGTTCTCAACTCCAGTCCTTCGCGACCCACTGCTCTGCATATAGAGGGAATGCATTCACGTGCACATTCTCGCCGGAACAACCCCCTCTCAGCTGGACAGAGTGGCAAAAGATCTGCTGCGTGACTGGATTTAAGTTAGGGGAAACTGCGGAAATGCGACTGAAAACGAACAATTTTATCAATTTAAATTAAATGTTGGACTCAATATAGTGTTCCTTACAACTTACTAAATATCGTGATCCATGGAAATTATTGACATGCAGCCAGGAATTCGTGTTGCCTGACATTTATGTTTGCCTGATTTCGACACCGGGGAAATAAAAGCAATATAGACCTAAACATAAAGCAAATTTGCCTGTGAATGTTTTATATAAATACAATATAGGTTTAAATCTGGGTGATTACTTATATCAGTGTTATATATAGCCTATATATCATATTGCCCAGCCCTAAAACTTTATAGTTTTTTAGTCAGTGTTTATTAAAAAAAAACATCCAATAATGCAGAATATGGAATGATACATATTTAACTGATAAGTTGTTAATATATATATATATATATATATATATATATATATATATATATATATATATATATATATATATATATATATATATATATAACAATACAAAATATATGGGTATGGTTTTACAGCTAAATTCAGCATATTGACACAAAATGATAACTGCAAATCCACCTTTTGCTGACTGGAGTCCAGTTGTTTCTGTGAATTGCAGCGATCCATTTGCTCCTCTTTCTATCGCAGTCTGTAAAAAGATACCTCCGATTTTTGGTCAAATCTAGTTGTACAGTCAATCGCAAAGCTCTTTCCCACTTTATATGTGTTGTGTTTGTTTTCGTGGCATTCACGCTGAAAACATATACAGACGCTCAGTCTTTTTGCCACTCACTGTGAGGAACTGCAGCACTCCGGCCGGAGGTGACGTCACGCGCATTCCCTCTATTGTGTATGTCTCCCTTATTTAACACACCTGATTCCAGATCCTCAGCTCGTTAGGATAGACTCAGATGCTGCGTCCGAAATCTCAACTCAAAGCACTACTCCCTACACCCTATGTTGGGGTTAGAGAGCAGAGCACTATATAGTGAGCTTACCAGCATAACAGAAGCCACTTTCGGACACTACTCGATCGTCTTCTCGCGCCGTCGATTACATCATCTGTCAGCTGGTGCCAATCCGGCTCTGGGCTAAATAGATTTTTAAAAATAAATACATTACATTATATTGAGCTTATTTCTCCAAAATTTAAAAACTAAAAGTGATTTCTGGCCGTTTTTGTTATAATGCGCTACTCCACACATGATTATAACTTATTTTTACGATCAGCGCAATGCATGATGGTATGTAGGGCTTAGGTTAGTGACCATCGGTTGTTCACTACTTTTCAAAATGCATTTTGGGATACATTGAGTGGACTATATAGGGTATAATAATCATCACTATACATTCGGACAGCACTACAAAATGGCGAGCTCACTATATAGTCCACTATATAGTGAGTAATGGGAGATTTTGGACGCAGCAAGAGTCTATCCTAATGAGCTGAGGATCTGAATCAGGTGTGTTAAATAAGGGAGACATACACAATATGCAGAGCAGTGGGTCGCGAGGACTGGAGTTGAGAACCCCTGCTTTATTTTGATGGTCCCTCAACAGACATTCTACTGACTATACAGTAAGTAACTTTTCAAGTATGTCAACTTATTGTACTAACCCTAACCCTCTTACATGCATTATATTTGAGCTATTTTAACTAAATCAGATATTGTCACAGTGTCTGGTTGTGTTTCCCTTGTTTGTCACTAGATGTCCTCGTTCTCACGGTGTCCTTCACTTTTAACTTCATTTCCCAGCATTCTGTCTGTCACTGTCACTCATCAGTTTATTGCACTCAGCTGTTCCCCGTATCATTGTTCACAGCTGTTCATTGTTAGTCTTGTAAGATCTATGTATATATTCCCTGTCTGTGTTAGTATTTGTATGGAGTCGTTATTTTATGTCCTCACACTTCCTACCAGAGTCTTGTTTGCGTTTTATGTTTTGGACTGCCTTTGTGGATATTGAACCTTGCCTGGACTGGATGATTACGAGTTTAGATTGTCCTTTAAATAAAAGGCCGCTGCTTTTAGATCTTCTGTCCACTGTATGTGTTTGTGACAGAACGACTTCGTCAACTCAGATCCAGCGGTATGTTTTTTAATATCTCTTTCCCAGCCACTGAGCGGGAGAGAAGGGAGTTTTTAAGGGGACCTGGTTAGTCAAGTTTCACGGGACCCGTGGAGGTCACAGTGGAGGACCTGTGATCGGGAGATGATCCCTGTTCCGGTGGTCTCTGTTCTGGTGGTCCTGAGTCCAGTGGTCCGGACAAGGAGAAGGAAGAGACACGTCTTGTCTGCCCAGCCAAAGATTGTTCACGCCACGTCTGCCCAGTCAGAGAATGTTTACGTCCCGTCTGCCCAGTCAGAGACTATTCACGTCCCGTCTGCCCAGTCAGAGACTGTTCACATCCCGTCTGCCCAGTCAGAGACTGTTCACGTCCCGTCTGCCCAGTCACGAGACTGTTCACGTCACATCTGCCTGGTCAGAGACTGTTCACATCCCGTCTGCCCAGTCAGAGACTGTTCACGTCCCGTCTGCCCAGTCAGAGACTGTTCACGTCCCGTCTGCCCAGTCACGAGACTGTTCACGTCACATCTGCCTGGTCAGAGACTGTTCACATCCCGTCTGCCCAGTCAGAGACTGTTCACGTCCCGTCTGCCCAGTCAGAGACTGGTCACGTCCCGTCTGCCCAGCCAGAGATTGTTCACGTCACATCTGCCCAGTCAGAGATTGTTCAAGTCCCGTCTGCTCAGTCAGAAACCTGGACTCTCTGGAGCTTCTGGCTTGGATCCTGGACATGCCCCTGTCTGCTGTTCCAGAGCCAGTGCCTGTTCCAGCGCCAGAGCCAGTGTTTGTTTCTGTGTTTGTGTCTGTCCTTGTGACCTTTACTGTTCTAGTTGCTGTTCCTGAGCCGGTGCCTGCTGTTCCAGAGCTGGAGGCAGAGCCAGTGCCCGTTCCAGAGGTGGAGGCAGAGCCAGTGCCTGTTCCAGAGGCGTAGGCTGAGCCAGTGCCCTTTCCAGAGCCAGAGGCAGAGCCAATGCCCGTTCCAGAGCCGGAGGCAGAGCCAGTGCTCGTTCCAGAGCTGGAGGCAGAGCCAGTGCCCGTTCCAGAGCTGGAGGCAGAGCCAGTGCCCATTCCAGAGCTGGAGCCAATGTCTGTTCCAGAGCCAGTGCCTGTTCCAGCGCCAGACCCAGTGTTTGTTTCTGTGTTTGTGTCTGTTCTTGTGGCTGTTGCAGTTTTGGTGTCTGTTCCTGAGCTGGAGTCTGTACCTGAGCTTGTGACTGGTCCCGAGCTGGTGTCTGGTCCTGAGAGGGCATCACCGCCCTGGCCACCCGATGGACTTTCTGTTTCACCCTGGCCCCCCGATGGACTCTCTGTTTCACCCTGGCCACCCGATGGACTCTCTGTTTCGCCCTGGTCCCCGGCTTAAGCCCTCACCCCTTGTTCCTGTCTCCCTTCATGGACCTGGCCCACCATCCCTCCCCCTGATCTTCCACCGTTCCACCTCCCTCCTTAATTCTTGTGATGTGTGATTATGTCGTGGAGTGTCTGGTAGCCGCTCCGTAAGAGGAGGGGGGGGGGGGTTATGTCACAGTGTCTGGTTGTGTTTCCCTTGTTTGTCACAAGAGGTCCTCATTCTCACTGCATTCTGTCTGTCACTGTTACTCATTAGTTCATTGCACTCAGCTGTTCCCTGTATCACTGTTTCCAGCTGTTCATTGTTAGTTTTAGATCTGTGTATATATTCCCTGTCTGTGTTAGTATGTGTACGGAGACGTCATTTTAACGTCTGTGTCCTACCTTTGCCTGAGCCTTGTTTTCGTTTTATGTTTGAGACTGCCTTTGTGGATATTGAACCTTGCCTGGACTGGATGACTACAAGTTTGGATTGCCCTTTAAATAAAAGACTGCTGCTTTTGGATCTTCTGTCCCCTTTGTGTGTGTTCGTGACATATATGGTTTTCTTTTCTGTGAATGTGCACAGGCATATTTTATTTATTTATTTATTTATTTATTTATCTGTATTTCATTTTATTATCTTATTTTTATGTGTATGTATGTGTGTATGCAAATAAAGCTTTACTTACTAACTCTAACCATCTAATAAATGGTTGACCCAGTAGTCAATGAGTGACATGGTAAACAAACCTTTTTTGTTTGTTTGTTTTCCACTTATGTGGTTGCTTTATTGTTTTTTTATTAGTTTCTGCATAAGATTTATTGCATTGTATTTAATTAGATGAATTATTTATTTTGATTTAGCTGTCATTCATTTATTACTGTAAGGTAATGAAAAGGTAAATGTTCCCGAAATTAGTCGAACAACTTCATTAAATCTGTTTTACATTCTATTTACTTTTGAAATGGAATGTATTGATGTACTGAATGGAAATACAATATGACTGGAATTGAACTTGAAAAGTAACTATTAAATTGACTTTCTTCTTGTTCCTTGTTCTGTTGTTTCCTAATTGATAATAAATCTCTGTGTAGTATTTATATTATAATGAGTGATTAAATAAATAATTGTGGTGGTTTTTACCCTGCGGCCGAAACTTAATATTGTAAATATTAAGTTCGGCCACAAGGGTAAAATACTGAATACCGTCACAAACTCTAATGAGAGTATATGTATACACACATGCTTGTAGTTGCAAAGTTACTTATAATTGGTAAAATGTCAACAATCGAAATAGTTGAATAATGTCACAGAGAATTGTAATTTGGTTGAAAATGTTTAAGCAAATTGAGTAAACAGAAAAATACTTAACTTTTATTTTTAAAAGTAACTAAAGGGGAGTCCGCGCCAAGATGGCGTCTGAGTAGCTGAACTGTTTCTGTCTCGCATAAACTTTTGTGCAAAACTTAGTCTATTTTTTCCTTCCTTGATTTTTGCGTTGCTTCTACAATTGTCTTTATGTTTTGAATGATGCTACGACGTTTTAAGCTGGAATTGAGAATATTTGCCTTCTGAGACTGTTAAAATTGAACGTCTGTTCGTGGCCTGCCGAGTGCACTGACTGAAACTCACGTTGCTGAAACATAACCTGAGATAAATGGAAGGAATGGCGGAAAGTGTGAAGCCGAAGCGTGTGCATGATTATGCTAAACTCACCCGAAGTCGAAGAAGATGTAAGCATGGATTGTTTGCAATCTCCAGACACCCCGATCAACAGCCCTCTTCCAAAGATTTAACGGCAGGTATCTGATCCTTTAAATTCGGAAATACTAAATGATATACTGAAGGCGATTGAGAGGTTGGGAAAAAAGCAGGATGATTTCATGGAGAAGCTAGTGGAAATTGAAAGGTCTGTTACATCCAATTCGACCATGATATCCCAACTCACCGCCAAAGTTGATTCAGTTGCCGACAAAACCGAGAGGGCTGTAGCTAAAACTAACGAACTAGGTGTTCAAGTAGCGGCTGTGGTCACTGAAAACAAACAACTGTGGGAAAAAGTCGACGAACTGGAGGCATATAGAAGACGGTGGAATCTGAAAATGTCTGGTATTCCGGAGGAGGCAGGAGAAAACGTGAAACTGATCGCAATGGATATTGTTTCCCGAATCTCGCCAGGATTGAGAGACGTTCTTCAGACTTCCATTGATGTTGTACACAGAGTCGGCCCGAAAACAGGAGGCGCGAGTCTACGCAGGATTATTGTGCAGTTTTTGTCACGCACTCATCGGGATCGCATCTGGATGGACGCGAAAAACTCTGAAGTTCTCAAACAGAAAGGCATCAAAATAACAGAAGATCTGACACAACGGGCGAGGGAGGCACGGAATAAACTGTGGCCGTTGGTAAGTCAAGCCAGGAAAGATGGAAAACGAGCTGGGTTCAAGGGATCGGTTGCCATTATTGATGGAAAGAAGATTACAGCGGATAATATGTGAATCATATTAACGTTTGCCCTCTTTCACCCAAAAGTGACATTGAACCTCAGATAGTAGGCCTATGGATGTAACCTTTGCAAAGATGGTGTCCTTTTTGTTCTCTCATGTCCTTTCCTTTGTAACGTTGGCCTATTAACGTTAATTATTTTATAGGTTTGATATTATCCAAGCCATTTGATGCTTGGTGTGGAAGGTTAAATAGATAAGATTTGCACTTTGTTCCTTCTCGCATACTTAACTTGGTTTGCCCTGTAGGGCAGATTGTTCCTTTTTTGTTTTTTTGTTCCTAAATGTCTTTTAACTTTTCTTGTTTTTCTCTTAATGTTCGGGGATTCGCGATCTTACTAAACGAAAAGCTTTATTTTTATTTTGTCATTCTAAAAAAAGAGATGTTTATTTTCTACAAGAAACTCATTCTAGTGTTAATGATGAGTCTTTTTGGTCAGCACAGTGGGGAGGTAAAACTTTATTTTCACATGGGTCTACTCACTCAGGGGAGTTGTAATTTTATTTAACCATAATTTTAGTGGTAAAATTCTTGAGTCACACTTTTCCTTAGAGGGTAGGTAGATAATGGCTGTTGTTCAGTCTGGAGAAGCTGTTATTATTTTGTGTAATGTATATGGCTTTAATAGCTCTAACTTAAACCATATTCTTTTCCAATCTTTATCTACAAAATTACTTGCCTTAAAGTCGAAGTTTCCTTCAGCAGCATTTATTGTGGGAGGGGATTTTAATGAAGCCCCTGATCTGCACTTAGATAGGTTCCCCCCAAGACTTAATGTTAATTCTCTTAATTTAGTAATAAATGATTTTTGTAGCAAGCTTTCTTTGTTGGATGCTTACAGACACGTCCATGGAAACAGTACCTTGTCATTTACTTGGTTTAAAGCAGACATGTCACAAAAATCTAGAATAGACCTTTGGCTTATATCCAACTATGTATCACACGAAATACGTTCTCAGGAAACTATTTTGCAAATCGCAATTACGTTACATGCCAACATATAAGCAGTGCTATTACGTTGGTCCATAACCTAATACTATTGCAGTGCTATTACGTTTATCCTGAACATAATACATCCAAAGCAGGTTTCTTTACTATTTATGCATAATCGTGGCATTAAAGTTTTGACTCTATTGCATTCAACTGTCTTATCAATTAAGTTTTCATTCGCATTTATTAATATAATAGGCCAACGTTACTCATAAATATATTTACACAAAAGCATTTTCTCCAATAAAACACAACATACTGATACATTCACAAAAAACATACATTTTATTAGCTTGATGTAAACCAAATCCTAGAATCCATACGTTGTTTGCAAGAAACAGATCCAAATTCAGCCTTTTATCCAGTGATCTTCTTCTTCATTTCTCAGCAGCGACCGCAAACGTCAAATCCGCGCTGGTGATGAATTCAAATTCGAAAAATGCGCCTTCAAGAAGCGTTACGACATGTTTTACGGCAGTGATATCAAACGCTCATTGGCTCTCACCTGCTTCGTCACAGATTGCGACATGCCGTGTTTCAGTCGGTTTAGTACATTTGAAATGGAGAAGAGAGCGCGCCTTCAGACTCAGAGAGCGAACCAAAATCAGATTAACATTTTCATGGATTAACGTTAATAACTTTAATTCTGATCTGTAACTCATACACAACTACTATAACACTGCCAGAGGACTGCGATGCAACGCATCATCATGTGAACGACGTTTGGTAATGTTAACGTTACCGGTTTTGACATGATTTTCTCAATAAATAAATTATTGTTAAATGTATACTTGTCTGTCTGTTATGTTTTTTTCTTCATAATTGTGTTAGCCTACATAGTTTTAAGGAATGGTATGGCTAGGTTTAGGGGTAGGAGTAGGATTAGTGGCTCAAAATATATTTCATTGCTAAAACTAATTTACCTACACATCTACTCTGTCCATTACGTTTCATCCTTTTTATATTCTGTATAAAATGAATATGTTTAGGTTTTGGGAGTAGGATTAAGGGGTCTTGTTATATTTATCTTTAAAAGTGAAAGTATACAGATATCGTTATGATATGAAAACGTAAATATTCAACGTTTTGTAGCTGTAAAACGTAATAATGTTACATTTAAATGTTGCAAATACGTCCATATTATACGTTTTAGCATCTATCCAAACGTATAAAACGTACGTTTTATATATTTGAAAATTACGTATTAGTATCTACGTATTAACAATGAGACATATTAGGTTACGGACCAACGTAATAGCACTGCTTTTATGTTGGCATGTAACGTAATTGCGATTTGCAAAATAGTTTCCTCAGAACGTATTTCGTGTGATACAGGGTTGCTTATATCTGACAGCCTAGTTTCTTTTAATAGCTCCTGTACAATTTCTCCTGCCCCTCTAACTGATCATGCATGTATCGATCTTGAAATATCTGACGCTCGTAACAGTTTTCAGAGACGTCCAGGATACTGGAAGATGAACACTTCGTTTTTGCAACTTCCTTCATATTGTTCTGGCATTAAAGGAGCTGTATGTAAGATTGTGGCCAAAACTGGTACTGCAATAACATTCAAAAATACATTCAAAAATGTATCCCCTTCCCCCGACTCGAGGTTGCCAGATAGGCGGCAGGATCCAACATTTTTTTATCTGACACATTTGTAGCGGCTGACTGGTAGATCGGTGGAGGGTGGAGCATCATACCAAAACACAACATGACAACATCAACATCAGTTGAGGGCTGCAACTTTACTTTTTAAATGACAATATCCTGGCTGGACTACTGTTGTCAGTGATATAAGTATTTGAAATGAACATGATTTCTTAATGTCTAGTGATTTATCAGGGCCATTTTATGATTATTTTAAATAAATTTCTTACATACAGCGCCTTTAAGAATATTATCGAGAAATTTAAAGTTAATTCAGATTCTGCTATTGCAAAGTGGGAATTTTTTAAATACGAGTGCCGAATATTTTCTATACAGTTTGGTAAACGACTCTCTAAGGCAAAGGAGTTCGAGAAGCTCTGCGATCATAAAGGAAATAAATAATATTTTATGTCTGTCATCTCCCAGTGAACAGGACACCGAGAAGTTGTATTTATTGAAGGAAGACCTTGATGTTCTGTATGCAGAAAAGGCCAAAGGTGCATTCATCAGATCAAGAGCAAAATGGCTAGAATTTGGAGAAAGAACTCTACATATTTTTTTAATTTAGAAAAAAGAAGAGGCGAGTTAAAAAGGATCTCAACCCTTAATATTAATGGTAATCTCACTTCTGATGAAGGCAAAATTTCAAAATTTGTATCTGACTTTTATCAACGACTTTATACTTCTTTTCATTCTGAATTTGCAAATATATTTTTTTTGGAGGTGGATCCTTTTATTTCATCTATAAGTGAAGCTAGTCAAGCTGTCAGGGAGAGATAACTATGGAAGAACTAGACATTCTAATTACAAAGACCCCACTTAATAAGAGTCCGGGCCCTGATGGGTTGCCATTTGAATTTTATAGATCATTTTGGAATGATATAAAATATTTAATCTTAGATGTTTTTAAAGAATGTTTAGATCGAAGGGGAACTATCTGCATTCGATGAAACAAGGGCTTATTACCTTAATCCCTAAACCAAATAAAGATAAAATTTTTTTAGATAATTGGCGCCCTATAACTTTGCTTAATTCTGATTACAAAATATTAGCTGCAGTTTATGCTAGGAGACTAAAACCCTGCTTAGAAGAAGTTATCTCACTCACACAATCTGGCTTCATGAAAGGTCTGACACATTTCAAATAATATTCGTCTTGTTTTAGATCTTTTAGATTATTCTGAGTTAGTTAATGATGAATGCACTTATCTTGTTCTTAGATTTCTACAAGGCATTTGATACAGTAGAGCATACCTTTATGTATGATGCATTAGGACGATTCGGCTTCTGTCCAAAATTTATGAAAACTGTTCAGACCCTGTATAAAGACATCAATAGTAATGTATCCTTATCTAATGGGACTTCACCACGGTTTGTCATTGAGAGAGGCATCAGGCAAGGCTGCCCTATTTCTCCTTTTTTGTTTCTGTTGGTTGCAGAGCTTCTTAACCTTTATATAGTGAACTGTTTGAATATCGAGGGCATCCAAATTGCAGACCGCACTATTCTAACCAGTCAGCTGGCAGATGATACATGCATTTTCCTGAAGGATAAAAGACAAGTCCCCATTATATTAGAGGCATTAAAAAAATTCTCAAATGCTTCTGGTCTTTTTGTTAATCCGAGTAAATCAGAGATTATGACAATTCATCATTCCGCCATGCCAGATATATGTGGAATTAAAGTAAAAGAAAAGGTTAGATATCTTGGCATTATAATTAATAAATCTCCACATGAAAGAGTTGAAAATAACTTTACTACGTGTTTGCATAAAGCAAAAATGATGTTTAATTGCTGGTCTCAGAGAAACCTGTCTATCCATGGACGTGTTCTGCTTTCCAAAGCTGAGGGAATCTCGAGGCTGGTATATCCTGCTCTATCCTTGTATGTTAACTCTAAAATGTGCACAGATATTGACAGGGCCATATTTAAGTTCATTTGGAAAAACAGGACTGAATATATAAAACGAAAAACGATTATTAGAACTCTTTCGGAGGGTGGGCTCAACGTTCTTGATTTCAGTACTCTTAACACCATTTTTAAAATTAACTGGATAAAACACTGCTTGGCCCAGAGTAACTCCATATGGTTTTATATCCCCAATTTGTTTTTTGAAAAGTGTGGAGGGTTAAAATTTTTATTATCATGTGACTTTAAATGTAGTAAACTTCCCATAAAATTATCGAATTTTCACAAACAAGCACTAGATGCATGGAAACTCGCCTTTAAACATAATTTCTCCCCTCATACATGTATAATATGGAATAACCAATATGTATTATCTAAAAGGAAAAGTATATATAAAAGAGAATGGTTTGATAGAGGAATTATCTTTATTTCTGACTTATTCAACTCTAATGGTGAGATCTATAACTATCAACAATTTCTTGCTTTCTCAGGGATTGAATCTACTTGTAGAGACTATCGTATGATTGTTAAAAACATTTCTATTAAATTAATTCATCTTGTGAAAGCGCATCTCAGTTACAACTCAGTGTTGCGGCAGATTCCTAGACTTGTTATTGGAGGTGTGAATATTTTGGATCTGAAGTGTAATAATTCTTATATCAGAAAGTGTCTCAATCAAGATGTAAGTTGCTACCCTAAAGCAATTCTGAAATGGAAACAATTCTTTTCTTCTATCCCCTCTTCTGAGACAATCTGGTCTGCAAGTAATACATTTTTACTGCCAAACAAGGTCAAAGAAACTCATTTCAAAATACTACATAGGTATTATCCCTGTAATGCTTTTCTTAATAAGTTTAAAAAAGACTTCTCTCCATTATGTTGTTTTTGTAATCTTGGCTCTGAAACTCTATTACATTTATTTTGTGATTGCAAATATTCTGAAGACTTCTGGAAGCAAGTATCTTTGATGTTTTTTGATACATTCTACAAAATAATCAGAATAGATGAGGCAATGATTATCTTCTTAGATTGTAATACTGGCTCAGACTTAATTGATAACACTTTAAAGTTAATAATTCTTCTTGGGAAATGTCATATTCATAAAGCCAAAGTAATGTCTATAAAACCCTCTTTTAATTTCTTTTGTAAAGATGTTAAAATATTCCATGACTCTCTGAATTCAATAACTAGAAATAAGAAGTGCATAAAAACATCTCAAATTTTGGAAAAAATAGTTTGTAGAATTTAATGTTTTATTCTGTACAATGAAAGATCTGTTATGTGTTTCCCCATTATGTGTTTGTCTATGTTTGATGTAAAATGTCATTAAAAGCTTTTATGAAAGTTAAATAAAAAAAATAAAAAAAGTAACTAAAATATTTAAGGCCCCATTATTTACCCACAACATTGGTGAAGACCAGCACCAAAAGCGCTAGTGTGCTGTAAACTGCCAGACCAATACATCAAAAACCCAATCAAGGCCATGTTGATGTGTTCTTGACAGGCTTCAACAGCACAACCATCACATCAATCAGTTACATATTAAACTATATGCAAACACGCATCCAACCTGACATCCAGATCTATCTTGCCCCTTTGATTATAAGACAGAATTTGTGATGACAGATCTTGAGATAGACGCAGAGTATTTCCTTTTCAGAGAGGCGGCGCAAGTGTTTGTCTCTGATGATTGTAGAAGCTTGTCAGGCCACATGAAAGTAAGAAGAAAACAACAGAGACAAGGTGAAAGTCACTCAGAGGTAAAGATTGTGTGAACTGAACCATTCACAACAGATTATGTAAATGTTCAGATTGCCTCTGTTTTGTGTGTACTGTGACGAGCAGATCCTCATCTGTGTGATCAAGGTGAAATATCTAATGCACGTTGGCAGATATGGCTCAGAATATACTTTATGTTTTGTGGCGCAATGTCACAAGTCTGATGTTTTTCTTCAGAGTATGGGACTTCTGGACAGTGTGTGGTTGATCCACATACTCACAAAACCACCATTAAAACATTCATTATTAGCGTTTTTGCATCAGTATTCAGGGCTCCAGACTAACTTTTATTACTAGGAGCGGTGTTGCCCCAGACTGAAAATTTTAGGAACACAAGCAGAAAATTTAGGGGCACACCTTAAATCGGCTTGCAATGCAATTATTAAAATTTCCTCCAAAATAACTGTTATACTGACAAATTCTTTAAAGGTGCCCTATAATGGTTTTTTAAATTATTTTATAATGTTTCCTGGGTTACCCTTAGAATGTTAGTATGTTTTTTAGATCAAAAATAGTCATAATTTAGAAATAAAAGGCATTTTCCTAGCCTGATTTTAGCCTCTGATCTGAACACTCTGATTGAAGGGGGGGGGTTATTCTGGATACTCCATCTGGCGTGTCCAGTGATGACGCAGTGAATGTTGACGATTCTCTCTTACCAAATGCATTCGCATTGTTTTCACGTGACATTTTAGCATCGCCTTTGGATAACCTTAGCTCACTCAGAACCTTGCTGGAGGTGGTACAAAAAAAGTACCCGAAAGCAGGTACAGGTACTTTTACATTTTACACATTGGAAAACCAAACAAAGGCGAGCAGAGCCGTGTCAATCTGTGTAGTGGAAAAGGCCATAAGTTGCTGTCTGGAATAGCACCCTCTCTTCATCAAGACCCAATTTTAAAGTTTGAAGTTTTAAAACATATAGAACATATAGAAATGCAATATTGCATTTCTATATGTAGCTGCTGGTGTGCGTTTCTAAATCGTTTCTGCATTTCTTCAATGTTATATAAAATTTTCCAGAACTAACAGCCAGGCTAGAGCAGGCGCCCTCATGGAGAAGGGGGCAGGTAATATCGCGAGCAGGCGGGGGCGCCGTGATGCTGAGCGAGCAGGTATGGGTAGTGAGTTGTCGGAAAAAGATGGATAAAAAAATGCTGTGGGGCTAAAAATAGAAAATGAAAGAGAGAAAAGGAGATGGCATGTCAATTGATGCGACAGCAGCTAAATAACTGCATGCTGAAAGCCAACAGGTTTAAAATGTGACATCCAGGCATGTAGGCTATGTAGGCTATATCTATATGGCCATCTGAACTACCAGGAGATTCCCTGTGGGCCGACGTGCTCACATCCGATACATTTCATACTTTTTTAAATTTATTTGTCTTAATGGCCCACAAAACTCATACATTGTTGGTACGGCATATATGTATAGGGTTGGTACGGCATGGGGTGAGTAATTAACGACTTAATTTTCATTTTTGGGTGAACTAACCCTTTAAGACATGACAGCTGAATTAGAAAAGTAATTTATAATTAATAATTGAAAAATTATTTTCTTGTAACACATACTATAATTTATTTATTTAAAACTTTGAATATATATATATATATATATATATATATATATATATATATATATGTGTATATATATATATATATATATATATATATGGTAATACCATCAGTAATCACCTAACCACTCAGAACTCCCTATAGAAACCGTACAGAAACATATCGCACATCATTTCTTTGAAATAATGTAAAAATCTAGTTATAGAAATATCATAATTGTCATAACATATTGGATAACATGAGATAATGCTGGTAATAATGGACAGTAATGGTTCTCAATATTAGCGGGTGCTGAATGAGGTCAGAGCCTCTGATCTCATTATTCATTCTCTTGTCATCATCATAATCTCACAGCTCTGACACACTGAAATACATCCAGCACGTCTGCCTTGAGGTCACAGAGAGAAAAATAATTGATTTGTTTGATTCTGAAAGCCATTATTTAACATTCTGGGACACATTTCCTTCCTGTAACCCTAGAAACCCGTCTGAGTGAGATGAAGAGACACAGAAGTAGGAAATGAGAGATACCTTTCTTTCCTTCTTCCTTCTTGGGAATCTGTGATTCCTCATTGGTAAGAAGATCATTTTATTACTTTATTCTTTATAAAATAATACATATACATTTTTTATAAATTATTTTATTAAGTATTATTGTAAGGCAGATTGTTATTTTGACTATTAAATTATGTTTTGGTGAGCCTAGTTTCAAAGAACACTTTAGTTTCTAGTTTCAAGTTTCTAAAACACTTTACCCTAATTTAACTGCAAACAGCATAAAAGTGCAGATGACATTACCTAATGGAAGTTTTTTATTCTTAATAATAATGTGTAATGTTATTGTGGCTTATAGCATTATTATTATCATTATTATTATTATTATTGTTGGTGTTGCTGTTACAGTTCAAATGTTTTTGAAAGAAGTGTCTTATCCTTATCAAGGATGCATTTATTTAAAATAAAATTCAGTCATTACATGTGACTCTGTCGCACAGTAGAGAAATTACCGTATTGACAGGAGGAGAAACTCACTGGTAATCAGGGGATGTGGAGGAATAAAGTCAGAGAGAAGCCTTTAGAGAGTCATAAAGTTGCTCCTGCTGCTAGCTCATGTCATGGACAGCTCCAACTCACGCTCTCCGGCTCTGCAAGATTCAGAAAGGAATGATTCAGATTCCTCTTGGCACAGCTACTAGAAGACATACAACTGTCAATCAGTTTGCTCATGTCACATCTACATCAAGCTCAGTTTGAGCCTGTGCAGAGCGCCATGTCCCACAGCAACATTACAATAGTGTAGATAAGTGTACAATGTTTTATTATAATAATTTATTCTATAGTGTCCAATCCATTTCATTAATTTAACATATTTAATATTGGGTGCATCCAAGTTATTTGACATATTAGGCCTATTTTAACATTTTCTTTTTAAAGTAACGCATTAGTTACTTTCCCTGGTAATTAGTTACTGTTATAGTGATTTAATTCAGTTACTAACTCAGTTACTATTTGTGAAAAGTAACTAGTAATTATAGCTAATTACTTTTTTAACATGCCCAAAAGCTGAGTATTGATGATGAGTATTTATTTAACAAAACAAAAATGCTACAAATACAAAATATAAAATATAAATACAAAATACAATAACGTTCAAGGATATTCAACATTCAAAATATAACGTTCAAGGATATTTCTACACTGTAAGTATCATCCTACATAGTTGCATTGTACAAATACATTTTATCTGTGTTATGTAATGTAACTTGTAGTAGATAAATTACAATTACTACCTGGCTGCTACAGGGCTAAAGGGTTTTCAGTGTCCCCATAAGAAAATGTTGTGCATTTTAATGTTTAATTCATGTTTAAATCAAATTTAAATGTTATATTCATTAATCTGGTGCAATTCAATGTGCAAATTGAAGAAAGAAAAATTCAAACCTCTTTTAGTTACAGTGTCTGTCTACATTACACTACTACATAATGTAAAACAAATGCAATGAAAAATAAAATAAACTTTCATGATTAGTTTTGTACAAATTTCTATACTTGTAAGTAAGCTTTATACTTGGAAGCAACTCAGCGCCGCCAATTAAGCAAAATAAAACAAATAGGCTGCCGATGTACGAGTTTTATGGGCCGTTAAGAAAAAAAAATAAAATAAAAGTAGGCTATGAGATGTATTGACTCAAAAAGCACATCAGTCACCGGGAATCTCAAGCAGGCTACACCAGGAAGTACATTTATTTTCGCTTTAAAACCATAATGGCTGAGATGAGAAGGCTGGCTTACCTTTATACAGGGCTTTCTTTTTATTTTGTTGCTTTCTCTGTGTTCGTCCCTGTGGACCAGAAGGTTTATACAGCTTCATTTTTGAGCAACGCGACAGCAGCTGAATACTTGCCTGACGTAACGTAACGCAACCCCGGTTAAAGATCGACAATAATCATCAATTCAATCTAATAATCAGTAATTAATTAAACGTGAGGCTGAGGGCGCCTGAAGGATGATCATGTTTAATAAACATTTTTTTCGCTTCTCATTCTAACTCTGTGATTTCTCGATTAATAGGGAGTAGCAGAGAATGTGAAGTAGGTCAAGGGCGACACTAGAGCGCGCCTGCAGCGCCCCCTACACATTCGGCGCCCCAGGCAACCGCCTAGCTTCGCCTATTGGGTCGCTGTGGAGTACTGTGGAGTATTGTCGTAGATAGCAGAGATGTCTCTGCACTCACGGCCTGATCCCCTCCCCTGTATACGGTACCTGTTCAGTAAGATGGAAGCTGTAAGCGAGTGGAAATAAGGTGTGGGCCCTTTAAGAGCGGCGCCATGTTGAACTGACGGCAGTCTGTATTGTATGCGCCTCGAACACAGCATACGGCGCTGGGTTATTTCTGTTTGATGTTTATTTTTTTATCAGATCTTTCTTGCCGTAAAGCAATTTGTTACATCGTGAAACCTGATATCACGCAACACTTCCTGATGCTGGGGCCGGCGGCCACCGGCTCAAAGTTGCAAGTGTGTTTTTTCCGTTCACAGGCAACAGGGGGGGGGGGGACACAACATTCAACCCAAAAATAGTATGGAGGACAGATGAGCAAGGAGATGGAGAGGAGGGATATTGAGAAGCACCCATGGCCTCCGTTTTCAGCTCCTCCTCGGCTAACAGCATACAAAAGGCTAGTTGTGAAAGCAGTGGCAATCCACCTGTCACTTAAATGGCCACGGCCCTTAATTATGCAGAACTTTAAGGCTTAAAGGTGCATTGCGCAACATTTCATGTTAAAAATAGCCGTTTTCTAACCCATACATGCTTAAACAATCGCCTGATGGGCTGAATGAGCCCTTCTCTGATCACTGCGATCGCCTCTATAATCCTGTACAATGAAATAAATAAGAGGGATTCGGGCTCGAATCTGAGACTGGGCGTGAGCGTCATGCGCGTTCACGCTCGCCTGGCTATGTGCCTGTCTTGCAGGTTAGTGTATTCGCCGCCATTCTCCGTATCAGAGAAGACAACTCGAGCGACACAACTTTAGTCAACTTTCCACAAAAGTAGAAGATGGATTTAAAGTGTAAATGCATCTGGTTGTTGAAACCAGGCTATATGTCATGTTATTTTAGTCATATATGATGACGCGCATCACCTCTGAGCAGCTGAGCCCATCAAGCCAGCGCAATCTATCGCAAATCAAATTGAAAGTAAGTCGCAGACGCTTAACACTACCATCTTCATTAGAATTAAAGAAATGAAATGATCTTACCATGCTGTTGCCGCTCTCTCTTATTGCTGTCTTTGCTGATTTTGAAATTAGCCGATGATTAATAAAATGCAGCTCATATCTGTTGATTTCGGTGACGTGCACTTCATGAAATCTGTAGCTATGAAGCGCGGAAATTTAAGATCAGATTAATATCCGTTTTGCAAAAAACACATTTATGTGACCAGGTGTAATGGAATTGTTTTTATAAACCAGCCAATCTGAGAAAACGCATGAAGTTGCCAGGTGTATACAGCCCCAAAGAGACCAGCTTGTAGTTCATTCCAAACCGCAACGCAAACTCCACGTGAGACAAAGAAATTAAACTTCTGTCTGTTCAGTGCCAGGCGTCGGAATAAGACGAGAGTCAACATCGGGAAGGCTTTCAACAAATGGAGAGATCTTTGGTCTGCTCTAGGGCTCAAACAGGTCCTATACAAAGTAGGCTAATAACTTATATTGTTCATGAACGTGTTTCCATAATAATACAATCATAAGTGGATACAGTAAGCATATACAACCAAAGATTTCTACTACCCCCGTTTCCCCTCACACACACATAAGTGTGTAATTTACTCAAATGCCTTTCCTTTCATATATTTTAAATGACTTGCAGATTTATAACTTTATTACCTCATTATGGCTGTAACAAAAGATGTGTGCCGCACAGTGTGCGGCTGATGCTCCTTTGGTTATGAACAGCTCGGGCAAACGCGTGTGTGTGTGTGTTTTCCATGAGCGCGCACACCTCTGGTTGCAGTAGCGCTTGTCACCAGAGGGGGCGTAGTTCTGCAAAAACTCAGAGACTTGAGTTTTGCACCTTTAATAGTCGATTAATTGCAGTTGAATTCACTTCTGTGTTGGCTGCACAAGAGAGACTGGAAGGTTGCTGGTCGATCACAAACCGACTCACAAAATGATATAAAAAATGATTATTAGTAGTAGTGTGTCCATATTTAAATGGGCAATGTCGTCTGTGTTCTGTTAAACGTTTCAGTGTTCTAATGTTATTCCTTTTCATATAATACACTGCACAGTTTAGACTGTGTGGGTGTGTTTATGTGAGTAATGTAAACATGACATGTTGATTTGTGTCATGTGTGTTTATGTAACTGTCCCGTGGCTCTCTGATAATGCAGGGCACATAACATCTCTCCACGCTAACAATTTCCTGCAGCCAGTGGGCAACACAGTGACAGCTTATCACACACTTCTTGTATTTATTCTTTAAATATCTTACTTTCAGTTTCCCACACAGATTATTTTTGCATTTAAGGACGAGCGTTTAAGATGAAATGTATCATGGCTATGTCACTTGATATGTCTGTGTGTCATGTTGTGTGTGCACAGTGCAGTGATGCCATACATTTTTAGCATTTCTGATGTCATACGGTGTCAGAGAGGGTTTGAACGGCGAATGTCTCTCACTTATGAAGATGCCTGGAGTGCTGTCAGATCCTCCTCTGGCCCTGTCTGGAAATCTCTGCAGGTGCATCTAGGTAGGAATTTGTAGAAACTTTGGCTTTAAATGCAGGCTTGGGGATTTTCATTTACTTCCCTTCTGAGACACATGACCTGCTTGATTCAGGAACACTTTGACACTCCCAAGTATCCAACCCTGCCAGATCATCACATTCATATTTGAATTGTAAATGAGAACTTCAAGCAGAAGTGTTTGTGTTTTTCAGTTCTGTAGAGGCAGATTTCCTGAAAATTGTAAGGATGTAAGCATGCTCCAAGCTACAGTAGTATGCAAATGCATGAATGCTTGGTTAACACATGGCCTCATTTTACGTAGTAAAGATGCATAGGGCCCTATTTTAAAGATATAAGCGCATGGTCTAAAGTATACGGAGCAATTGGATGGTGCAAATGCTGTGTCCGAATCCACTTTTGCTAGTTTAACAATGGGAAAAATGGTCGGCATGCCTGGCGCATGTTCTAAAAGAGTTGTCCCTATTCTCTTAATAAGGAATGGCCGTGTTTTGGGCGTGTTGAGTCTACCATCTCATCTACAATTCCTTTTAAAAGCCAGTCTGCGCTTGCTAAATTTGCGTAATTTGCAAGCATTTCCTCTCTGGAGACTGAACGTGTCTCCAGAGAGGAAATGGATCTGCTCGTGCGTGAGGTTGAAGTGTGCGGGAAACGGATTCCACCATATCTGGTGCTGTTGTACTGTGGCTGCTTTTGCATCATCAAAGTGGATGCTGCACAGCACACTGGTGGTGGTTGAGGAGAAGATCTCCTGACATGATTGTAAAGCGCTTTGGGTGTACAGTTGTACAAATGAAAGTGCTATATAAATGCCTCATTCATTCATTCATTCATTCATTCATCATCATTCATTCATTCATTCATAAATGCCTCATACATTCATCTTTATGTACACAATAAAAATATTTTACATTGTATCCTTTTATTTGTAATATTTGGCATGTTTGTGTGCATGCGCATCCCTGTGTGTGTAATAAGCAGAGTGTATGTGCGTTGTCCACTCGCCTATAGGCTCATATTACTAATGTGCCCTTAAAATAAATAAATAATACTGCGATTTTAATTTCAGTTGGCTCAAAATAGCAAAGCGCCAACAATGTACCTGAACACACCTCGTTTCAGACCAGCACGTCCATGTATGCACAAATGGGCGCAAATGCATTTTAAACAACATGGAGTAGGACGTGAAAATGAGAACTGCGTCAGGCTGAAACTGGCAAAAATCACTGCCTGGCATTGCGCGGGTCTATGATAGGGCCCATTGTGTTGCAGTAGTTGAAGCAAAACTTAATGCTATATGTGTTGTCATCATTGAGATATCTAGTGGCTGTCAGACAAAGATTTTCCTAGTTAAAGGGGCCGTTGACTGCTTTTTTTTCTTTGCATGATTGTGTTTATGGGGTGCAATATAACATGTATTCGTGGTTTTTCTTTTTTTAAAAGTCTTATTTTTCATAAACTACACCTTTATTGTCAGTGCGTTCTCCTCTGTCCTCTGAACGAGCGGTTGACTTCCTGATTCTATGAAACCACGCCCTCAGAAACAGGCAGTGGGCTCTGATTGGTTAAGTTTGGGCCGGTGTGTGGTGATTGGCTAAACTGTCGCTCATGTTGTCCGGAAGGCTATCCAGGACCCATAACCTTTATGGGCGAAATGTGCCTGTGCTCCGGTTCAGATGTACAGGTCCTTTAGTGGGACGGTGGGAGAGTGGGGACGGACGGAGCCGAGCGGTGAATAAGTGGGTTAAGTTCAAATGACAAATACCTGTCTGTGATTTCAGTGATTGGCATGAGGAGAGAGCATATAAGCAGGCCGTGCGGACAACAATTTGAGAGACAGTGACTGGCAGCTCGCGCACATATCCTATGGAGTCCTGTTACCGAACGCGTGACATCTGAAAGCTGTATTCAGCGGGAAGAGTTTTCACTGCAACCATGTTCGGCAAAGCTCTGTTCAGTGGGAAGAGTATTATAACCTATTATTTATTTTTGCCTTTGACATTCTGAGTTAACTTTATTTGAGCGCGACCTCGCGCTGTGAAAAGAGTTGTGTAGCAGCTAAATAAAAGTGCACGAGTCCCAGTATTCGCTGACACTGTGTCTCCTTTCATCACCCACAGATAACGAACCTGTTCTTACATCACAAAGTGATGATAAAGTATATATTCATGAAAAATACATTTATAAAATGAGTACATATACAAATTGTTGTGGCCCAACAACTGCTGCCTCTGGTTTTAAAGTTGGAACTGCTTCATGTTTTAGTAACAGTTTCTTGTTGAATCCGGTGTTGAATTCGTGGAGATTCTGGAAGCTGTCTTCTGTAAATGCACAGCACAGAGAGCTAAATTACGATCGTCATTTTCAGGAACATAATCAAACATAAATTGTATTCGATTGTTGATGAAGTACAGCGTTGGTGGGAAGCCTGAACACAGAAGACCTGACAGCTGGGTGAACACACACTTTACTGCAGCCACAGAAATATGGCATGCCCTTTTCTGCATATGCCCTTTTCAGTTGATGCAAATCTATGGGTTAGTGACGTCTAAAACCCAGCTGTAGTCCCAATCAGAGTCTTTTTGTAGGCAATATACTTCCTGATTTTTAAAAGGCAATATCTCTGCTTACATTGAACTTTCAGCACTGCAATTTTGTAGATACTGTTCATGCACCAACAGCAACAGTACACACTATTTAAAGGGAAAAATGTGAAATCGCAGTCAACCCCCCCTTTAAGCCATTAGTTGACTAGCTGCACATTTATAATTATAATTAATGTTTTTGGAGTCATCTGCAAAGGTTGATGATGCTGACTCGTCATCTTCACAGTGCGCCTTAGCATGTGGTAATTGCATTACACACAACTAGTGCAGTCAGAATAACCTGGTACTCAATGCTTTGAAAACAGTGGAAATGGTGGTAGACTTCAGATAAACCAAGCCCCATCCGCCCCCATCATACTATGTGACTCCCCAGTCTATAATGTGGACTCTTTACGCTTCCTGGGAACCATCATCACCCAGGACCTCAAGTGGATCCTGTACATCAACTCTCTGATCAAAAGAGCTCACCAGCGAATGCACTTCCTGTAGCATTTGAAGAAGTTTAACCCACTGAAAACAATGATGGTGCACTTCAGCACTTCCATCATCAAGTCCATACTCATCCCCTCCATCACCATCTGGTATGCTGTTGCCACTGCCAAAGATAAAAGCAAACTGCGTGTCATTCTGTCTGCTGAGAAGGTTATTGGCCTGCAATCTGCCATCTCTTCAGGGCCTGCCCTGTCTACTTCCAGGACACCAAAGCACACATTTAAGATTGTGGCTGATCCCTCTCACCCTGGACAAATAACTTGGTAACACTTTACAATAAGGTTCATTAGTTAACATTAGTTAATATATTTACTAACATGAACTAACCATGAGCAATACATTTTTTACTGCATTTGGTCATCTTTGTTAATGTTAGTTCATGAAAATACAGCTGTTCATTGTTTGTTCATGTTAGTTCACGGTGCATAAACTAATGTTAACAAAATTTTAATCAAGCATTAGTAAATGTTGAAAATAACATTAACAAAGATTAACAAATGCTGTATATGTGCTATTCATTATTAGTTCATATTACCTAATGTAGTTAACTAATGTTAACTAACGAACCTTATTGTAAAGTGTTACCAATAACTTTTTGAGGCACTCCCTTTGGGCAGGACGCTTCCGGTCCATCAAGACTAAAACCTCACGCCACAAAAACAGTTTCTTTCCATCTGCATCTGGCCTCATCAACAGTACTTAAAACCCACCATATTCTTTTATCTGCCTTCATGGATATTATACACAAAATATGCGTTACATTAACAGCACACTACTCATACTGCTTTGTTGCACCCTCATCTTACCATACTGATGTCTATAATGAATATAATAAATTTTCCCTTGTTTTCTTACTAATTTTTCTAATTTTGAATTCCATGTACATGTAAACCCTCTGTACTTGGCAATAAAGCTGATTCTAAATGTGGCTAATTTAGCTTCCACTAATAATAGCTCATATTTATCTAGGTTAAGGTTAGAGCAAGCAGCCATGTAACTACCAGGGGTTTAACGGTTCAAATTACTGCATCATTTTTGTATCACGCCATTAGTGTCACAATTTCGGTATTCGCTATATGTTCTGGAAAAAAATGACTACTGTCAAATAAAAAATGAAGAAAATAAGAACAAATAATCACACTACAAGCAAGAGCAAAAATAAATTCAATAAATCAAATAAAAACTTTTCAGTTTTTTTAGGTAGGTAATTTTCAGGTGCAGAGATTTAATAAAGTAATCAAATGTAAAATAACACTGCATATAAACTTAACTTATTAATTAAATAAAGATGAATTTTTATTAAAGTTACAAAAGTTATTCAGCCAATAGCAGTGAGTGATTTCTTAGTCATTTGTTGTTTGATTAACAAAAACAGCAGCAGCAGGAATATTAGGCTGCTGCCACTTTAAGACAATGCACGGATCCAATATTGATTACTGTACACATGCGTTGTCTTTCTCAACTGTCTACGTTCAGTTAAGATATAACCGACAATGATACTCATCAAGATGGGCATGTTATGGATATACTTTTTGTGTGAATTTGTCAGTTCAAGCGCAAGACATAAAATAGAATTAATAAGGAGGTTTATATGATGCAGGAAAAGGCTCTATTAGCAGCTTTCTCCTTGACTTGACATGCTGAACTGCAACAAACCAACACGTAAGGAACTGTGATGTCAGCAACTGATTTACATACAGTTGATTGGACAGACACTCATGTGAAACATGCATATCTATCAACAGAAAAATACAAAAGTGGGTCTCTGGCTGTGTTTGAAATCGCCCCCTATAAATAGGGCATTATTTGAGGGAACAGCCATTTGGAGTGGATGTTATCCAGGGCACTCATTCAATCCCATAATGCACTGAAATCACAAGTGTACAACATTGCCCAACATTGGATTTGGATGTGTGTTGATGCCTTCCTACCATGGAATGCGTCCTCTGAAGGCAAGCATTCTTTAGGATACAATCGTTTGCTCAACGGCCCATAATTGTAACGGCCCATTGTAAGGGTCACACCGAATGAATTCCAGTGTCCAGAAAATGGCACCCTCCATATCCAACGTGGGTAGAGTGTACACTCTAAAAAATGCTGGGTTGTTTTAACCCAATTTTGGGTAAAATATGGACAAACCCAGACATTGGGTTAAAAATGTAATTCAAAAATGTAACCCAATGGCTGGGTTTGTCCATATTTACCCAAAATTGGGTTAAAACAACCCAGCATTTTTTAATATCATAGAGGTATAAAATTCCTTTTTAATTGACCTATGGCTAAGCCACGCCCCCTCCACTCACTCGGACAAACAGTGAACATTCAGGCAGTCATTATTTTTGAAGAAAGTCATTATTTTTGTAGTTTGGTGCCACTAGTTGTACAGAAATTGCACCCTTTGCCTTGAAAGCCTCTTAGTAACAGTAATATTATGCAGATGTGGAAATTCCTAATGTCCTCTGAGAGAATACTTCATCCTCCAGGTAATTTGCATATTAAATATAGTTCTATTATAATGCTAAACAACCTTGAATGTGCAAAAGGATTATACAGAGCACAAAGATGAGCGGCCCTTTGACTTTCATGATCTCCAGAGGATAAACAAACAGTCTTTTTCTGCATTTCTGTGGGCAGTGCCAGGGAAGATGTGTCTTTTTTCTAACTATTTTGTAGTTTTGTTTAATGCATTCAGATTTTTCAAAAGTGAGAAACACCTTGCAGCATTTGTGCTCCAGACATTAATGATTTCTTTAAAAATGTCTTTTTGAGGAGAGCTGTGCTGCTACTGTACTTTATTAAGTGATCAGATGCATGGTTTTTTGATAAAACTGTCAAAAAAGGAGAGTTCCGAGCCAGATATATTTTTGTGCAGAGGAAGGACGTTATGTGAGGTCAAAGTTCACAGACGGTGACCCCTGTGTGACTTCCTTTTCCCTGCCAGCTGTGGCTGGTCAGAAGAGATTGTTTAATATCCACCGGCACAGGAGGCAGTGACACACACAGGTCACCAGATGCAAGCTTGATTAAAGCTAAGAGCGCGTGTGTGTGTGTGTTTGCCACACAATCTGGTACAAACCATTCTCTCTCCAAACTCCTTCATTGTGTTGCATTGAATAAAGTTGTTGGCTTACGGTTGGATTACGCAGTTGAATTATGACATTTATTGTGCTTGTTTTGTTTTTGTAGCACCTGAAAATGCTGAGAAGCTTTACTGCCATCATTCACACACTATTTCGATCAAGGTTTCCTTATTACTTTTCTGTGACCTTTTCAGTTGCATAAAATTAAAATAATTCTGTTCTTACCATTGTTGGCCAAAATTAATATATCATTCATTGTGTTGCATTAAATCAGGCTGTTGGTAGATATAGTTGGATTATGCAGTTCTCCAGAGGATTTACATGAAAAAAAAAAAAAACATAGATGCTGCTCATCTAGTCTACTGCTGAAATGTCACAAACCATTTAGAGCACACACTGGAATATTTAATCACAATCTCTCTAAGAACATTATAAAGAGCTTCACTGTGGCCACGACACGTTCAGGGGATAAAAGTACCGGAGCAAATCTGATTTCTGCTAAAGACAGCAATATTCCCTCAATCTATAGGTTCGTACGGGCCTTTATAACCCTCACGGACAAACAGCAGGAGATTAGTGTCTTTCATACGTCATTTACCCTCTATTTTCACCGTTTCAGAAAAGTACATTGTTTTCATCTACAGTATACTGTATGTATCTCAGCTTAAGCAATATTTGCAAAGAGAAACATTCTCATCTTTATAAATAGAAAAGCATAATTAATTTCTTTAATGGAAAAATAGATTTGCATTAAATCCTTTAAGCTTTGCATTTGACAGGAGAGACATTTATTGTGTTTGTTTTGTTTATCCCAGCTCCTGAAAACTAGTGTTAGGAAGCTTTACTAATCATCATTCACACACTATTTGATATTACCATTTAATATATTATCATTGTTGACCAATTTTTTTATTTTAATCATTGTTGACTATTTATTTTATTTTATAAGGTTTTCAAAAATATAGAGCATAATTCAACACTGTTTAAAGTTTCTCCGTGTCCTAAATAAAGAAATGCTCCGAGAAGTTCATTGTAGCAGAAAAGTTCATTTGTCTTGGGCTTGTAATGGTATGACAGTTCCAAAAAAATAGACTTGGTGCTTTCCAAAGATCCATTTGTTAGAGAGGTGTTGCCTCCCGCAGGTCCTTCCCCCAAAAAAGCTTTTCTAAGAATCATGGAGGATGGATATGGAGGGAGAGAGTGGAAAAGAACAGCATTTGTATTGACCCTGTTTTATGCCTTTGTCTGGCCCCAGACAGCCTGATCCATCTTATGGACCTGTTCCCCAGCGGGCCCCTGGCACCCGACCCGATACCTGGACCATCTGTGTGCTATCGTCCACCAGTGATACCATCTGCCACTGATAATGCCCACATACACAACTCTCATTGTCGCTCGTGTGTTAGTATCATAAACATTTGCCTTCTTCAGACCTGTCATATAATTTAGGATAATTTATTTGAGGTTTTTTATACTTGAAATAGCTTATCCAGAGTCATTTTTATCTCTGGATCCATTATATTGTCTTATGTTTCACACTGATCCTGGGTAGTTCGGTTTGAATATTTTCACATGTAGATTTGTAAAATTTGTCTTTAAAACTGAAGTGTGTAATTTATAGTATGCAGAATTGCAAAAACAATTTAAACAGGTTTTTTCGAACTCTCCCATTCTGCCACTGGTCTGCAAACGTAAAACCATTTAATTCAGTTATGTCTACATGAGTTTTTAAGTTGCCTGAGATCTCAGGATTAATCATTTTATGATGTAGATGAATCTGATAACAAATTATTCTGCCTAAGTTATGAAACAATTTAGTCAATGAACCGATTAAAAATTACTAATTGACACATATATGAGCAAATTATGAGCAAAGTTTAACCAATGAAGTATTTTACTTTACTCTATTTAACTAGAAAAATGTATATTCACTTTATTCTATTTCATGAAATTTTCCTAGAAGACATGATTTTATTATTTTTTTTTAATTATTACTACACTCAAAAGGGTTCTATATGTGAAGAGTTCAGATGCAAAAGCCTCTAAATGCCATTTGAAATTTTCTTCTAAAATGACAATTTTTATCAAGCTTGTATATTTAAGTTCAGTCATTTCACTTAAATGACAATTAATAGGTAATCTTCATTGCCATTTAAGTGAAATTACTGAACTTAAAAATACAAGCTTGATAAAAATGATCATTTTAGAAGAAAATTTCAAATGGCACTTAGAGGCTTTTGCATCTGAATGTAGCATAGGGTTCTTTACTCAACTGCAAAGGACCTTTTATGCAGAAAAATTATGATAATGACAAGAAAGAACCCTTTTGGCACAAAGGTTCTTTATAGGATATTATTCATTCATATATTACATTATTCTGCAACATTTTGCAGTTGTAATTAAATTATTGTTTATTAAACTATTGTAGTAATTTAATATCAAATTTTAATCATGCTGATTTTTGAAGGATAACAACTGAAATGGCACTCTTCGTGAGATATTGATTAATTTTTTAATCCCCATATCTTGAATTTTTTGATCATTCATGCATTGCATTTTAGGGTTCCAAATATGTAGTGCTTTAGAACCTTTTAAGGTTCTATATAGAACCTTTTCTTCTAAGAGTGTAGGGTTTTTTTTTTCACGGCTAAATTTTTTTAACACAAATACATTATTGAGAAGTAATTTCAAATGCATTTTTAAACTGTGCATGCTAATGCTATCATAGTTCACTAGTTTTTATTATATTAATTCAGACAAAAACAGAATGTTTTTTTTCATATTTTTTTATTTTAATTTTTTAATTGAATTATTTATTAACATTTATAGTTAATCAGGTTTAAAAACACACAAATTTCAAGCACTAAAATTACTTTAACATCTTATTATCTGTAAAAAGTGTTTGCATATAGATATTGTGAGATTATAAGCATGGCTTTTTTCAATATAAAAAAACAAAAACCAAACTATACCCAAAGCTGCTTTTCTTAAAAGCATTGTGAGCTACATTGATAGTCAAGACCATTGGTGGCAATGGTTCTACGATCTTCTCAGCCCTGGTTGAGTCATCCATGACTAGCTAGTTGGATAGAGAGAAAGAGATAGAGTGGTGTGAGAAGAAACAGCAATCTGGCATTAACCAGAGCAGATAAAAGAGGAGACAGAGAGGAGAGGAGAGAAAAGAGAGAAATAGTGAAGCCCCCTGCCCGTGTGTGTGTGTGTGTGTGTGTGTGTGTGTGTGAGAGAAGAGAGAAGGTGTCATTGATCACTGGACACAAAGAGAAATATTTGTTGAGCTGATCAAACAGGAAGGTCATAATATTCTCATAGTCAGCACAAAAACCTATTTCCCTGAAACATTGCAGAACTAAAAGTTAATGTGCCCTTCAAGAGCCTTGTTTGAGCACAAATAGTGATTTTGCATGTGTGTGGAGGTTTACTATTCTATAGCTAAACTATAGGGACAAAAAAACTAGAAGTGAGCTAAATATGACATAAATCTGCTTTGTGACATCTGGGGTCACATGGTCTGGGACTAAGTGTTAATTTACTGTGAATGAGAAATTATTGTTATTAACATTAAGTTTTTATATATTTTTTCACTTTTCATTTTAGTTAAAAATTTTAGTAATTTTCTTTTTTTAAGATTTATTTTTAAAATGTATGTTTAGCTTTCATTTATATTTTGGTTTAAGTTATTTTAATATATCAATTTAAACTAAATTAAAACGAGAAATAAAGCAAGATTACGTTTTTTATATTTCTGTAATAAGTTTTTTACGTTTTTTATTAATTTCTGTTATAAGTCCCCTGTAGTCAATTTTATCCCTTAAAACTAATCTTTGATCACCAAAATGATACATTTTAAAGTTTTCCTCAAAATAGCTTGAATGTAACGGTCAGGGTTCAGATAGGGGAGACCCAGGCCCCATTTGCATGATGGGAAAACGCAGATATTTCTCTGCGTTTTGCCCTCTCATTTACACGAAAACGGCGTTTTCATCACTGAAAACGATTATTTCTAAAAACTCCGGGCAAAGTGGAGATTTTTTTAGGTTCTCTCTTGTCGATTCTGAGGATTCTGATTGGCTTGCATGGCTTTATCCTTAGCCCCTACACTGCCGCCATTGGCATAGTTATGATGGTGCTCGACGGCGTATTTATGCGGGTGTGTGAACAATGTTATTTTTGAAAATGGAGAGGGGAAAATATTCGTTTTGCTAAATACCCGGCTTTGTGTAAACTTTGCCCAGACGCAGAATAAGCAGGGGAGTGAAATTTATTAAAGGGGTGATGAACTGAGAAATCAAAATTTCCTTGAGTTTTATACATCTAAGTGGTCATCATATTATAAGAATTTCCTGTAAGTTTCAGAACTGAAAACGTCCTTGTTAGTCCAATAAAAGCTTTTATTGACACCAGGCTCAGCAAACGACTTGTTTTTAAAAGTGGGGAACTATGACGTCAAAAGAGGATAAAACACCACCCCTGCAGAAGATCAACGCCTACTTCAACACGGCCAGTTACGCATTACACGCATAGCTAAATAACATAGCCCTACCTTGTGATGACAAACCGGAGCGAGCTACCGAGCAATACAGAATATTGTGCAGTGCCTGGTTGTGGAAGAAGACAGTGGCTGCATAAGCTTCCTCTGGATTTCAATAGGAATGCAAAACTTTATTTTTCATGACGTTCCAGCTGATGAGGGTAAAACATTGTCCGTCTGTTCGCTTCATTTCACTGTGGATTATTTTGTAAACGACTTGGATTTGCAGACCGATTAAGAGTAAAGAGACGGTGCTGTGCCGTCGATATTGGTTCTGACAGGAATTGTGCAACACACGGACTCTGGGTCGAACATGTATGGGCGAATCACTCCTGTTGCCATTTTTCAAGATTGGACATTTTCAAAACAATTTTCCCCACGTACATTAATAATATGCAAAACGGTTATCCACTCACAGCAGTGGGTGTTTACTTCCATGTCTTCAGTGCGAGACGCCCATAAAAACCTCAGCGTTTTCGGAGCTGGGCTCAAAACTAGGGTAGAAAAAAATAGCCTATTACTTATACATTTTGATGTTTTTGAATGCAAAAACCAAGCGAATGTCATAAGTTCACCTCAGACAACAATATAATACAATTTAAAAAGCTAGTTCATGACCCTTTTAACAGGAGACAGTACAAGATGTGTGAAGCAGGAACGGTCCAATCAGAAGGATCAACAGGAAACAGCGACAGGACAGATGAGGGTGACTGCTGGAACCAAGTCCAGACAGGTCGAAGAACTCTACTGAGGAAGTGACCAGGCCAGGCAGATGATGTGGTGAAGACATGGAACCATAAAGCATCTGCACACAGACCCTGAACCAGTCTAACGGCCAGGCAGAAGGAACCAGCAAGCAGGGAATCTCGGGAGCAGACAGGAAACAACACAATTAAGACTCAAGACAAGAGTTAAAAAAAACACCAGAAAACAATAAGAAACTTAATATACCCTAACTGGAGCTATAACAAAGGAAAAATCAAATAAATTCTATAAATGAATAACTGGAACTACTAAACAAAGAAATAAACTGCCCGTTCTCATCCTTTAGTGCCACATATAACGCTTTATGACAAAATGGCGCTATACTACGCACATGGTACCCTTTATCGTTTATATAACACGCAAACTCAAGGCGTCATAAATGCTTTAGCGTAATATGAGACTACCCTACCCCACACCTAAACCTACCCATCACAGCGCGTGTTATATAAACGATAAAGGGTACCATGTGCTTAGTATAGCGCCGTTATGTTATATAGCGTTCTATATGACGCTAAAGGATGAGAATGCGTTGGAAATAAAACAAAACTCCAACCTTGACGGCAAGCTAGAGAGGAACTAATCAAAATATGAACACACACACACACAAAAGAATGAGGGAAAGAGCCACAATATAAAGGGGATAGCACATGAGGACCAGGTGAAAACAATCAAGTAAATGAAGACAACAAGGACTAACAGGAAACAGGAAACAGTAAGAGGAGCACATGGCAAACACAAACAAAGACAAAGCCGTGCTGACATACAAAACAAATAGAGAAACAAAGACAAGACAGACAAGGCTGTCAGGACAGAACCCTGACAGTACCTCTACACCCTTGCCTTACGTGGATATACAATGAATATCCACTCACTCAGCACCATCTAGAGATCCACTCGTTCGAGGATCACATATGGATAGTCTAAATAATGATATTAAAACAAGTTTGTGTGTGTGTCTCAGTGCATGAACTTTCTGAAAATGTCAGAAGAAGAATAGCATCATCTCTGAAAGGTATTGGGAGGTTTTCTTGTCTTATTTTACTTGTCTTAGTTTATACTGCACATTTGGCTTATTCTGCAAGCACACAGTGAACAATATGCATACTGCAGAAACCGTCAGAGCAGTATGCTATTCTATTTGCACACAGTTCGATGTTCCCTGGGTAAAAAACTAAATGAAAAGAATGGGTTAGGGATCAGTTCATTTCCTGTGTGGTGTGTGTCACAGCTCAGATGGAGGTGGAATGAAGGATTGCTCGCTCTGATAGTGTGTCAGATTTGGCAGCTGAAAAAAAAACTGTTTTAATTTGTGTGTTCACAAGATAAAACTGCTAGATTTATCACTCAATTATGTTTGCAATTTATTTGCACTGATTATACAATTGAGTTACAATTGAGTTGTTTTCTTGTGTCAAATCCCGTGTCACATGTTTGTTTCAGATGCCTTTAGAGGAGAAGCGCTGAGGCAATTTACTAGTGAGTGTTTCTTAAATAACTTCCTAATTCTGGTGAAAGAAAAATGGTTTTGTGGGGAAAATATGACAACAGCAATTTATTTTTCTTAGTGATAATTATTACAGATATCTCCTCTGCAGAAACAGTGTTTCCTGTGTTTGCATGCTTTGCTGAGCCTAATCTAAAACAAAAAAGCCACTTCCGTCATTAACCATATTTAATTAGCACTTAGCAGTGCTAATTGTTTTGATTGTTTGATGAATGAATGTTCTTAAAGGTGTAAAAGTTGCCAATGATGAAGAAGACCATGGAGCAGGTGATGAAGATGATTTTCCTTAATGCTGAAATTCTACATTTCTTTTCAAGTTTTGGGTTGGTAAGATTTTAAAGGGTGGGTTTACTGCTCTTTTTCTTTGCATGATTGTATTTATGGGGTGCAATATAACTGTATCCGTGGTTTTTCTTTTTTTACAAGTCTTATTTTTCATAAATTTCACCTTTATTGTCAGCCGCGTTCTTCCCTGTCCCCTGAACGAGCGGTTGACTTCCCGAGTCTATGAAAACACTCCCTCAGAACCACGTAGCGGGCTCAGATTGGTTCGTTTGGGCCGGTGTGTTGTGATTGGCTAAACTGTCACTCACGTTGTCCGGAAGATTAACGCCCATGACCTTTACGGGCGAAACGGGCGGGCATGCCAAATGTGGATAACATAGACGGTGGATACACATAAATAATGATGTCGAGACTGCAGTATCACTGAGGCAGAATCAGACAGAGAAAGCCGCGATGAATCGAGTCAAGCAGAACCTCACCACACACGGCTCTTAATAAAGGTTTCTGAATGATAATTTGCTTCATTTTTTAACTTTATACACGTTTGTTTTACACAATAGCATCTGACTGGCAATGATAGCAACTGACTGGCTAACTAATGTTAAACACAAACAGCTTTTGCAGGTTTATGTTCTTGATCAAATCGAAAATAAAGTCATAAAGCATATATATATGAAAAATACATTTACAACATTAGTACTTATACAAAATTCAGGTCCATAATGTTTGTACGCGTTTGCCGTAGACACAAAATAGCCTAACTAGCAGCCCATAAAGCCTACAAAGCCAGCACTGGCATTTAGAAAAAAAAAAACACAACGCTACATCGGGAATTATACATGCAAATTCATTTAAAATGATGAAGTCTTAGCCTACTTACAGATTGTGTCCAACAACTGCTGACTTTTAACTGCTGGTTTTAAAGTTGGATCTGCTTCATGATTTAGAAACTTTTCTTGTTTACGTTAATCCAGTGTTGAACTCATGGAGATTCTGGAAGCTGTCTGGTAAAATGCGCAGCACAAAGAGCTAGATTACGATCGTCACTTTCAGGAATATAATCAAACACAAATTGTATCCATTGTTGTCGAAGTATAGTGTCCGTGGAAGCCCGAAACACAGAAGACCTGACAGCTGCGTGAACACAACTCACTCGACGCATGCCCTTTCCTGCATATTCCGGAGGGAGTGGTTGATGCAAATGTGTGGGTTAGTGACGTACCGTAACCCAGCTGTAGTCCAAAACGAGTCATTTTTGTAGGCAATTTTACTTCCTGATTTTTAAAAGACGATATCTCTGCTTACACTAAACTTTCAGTGCTGCAACTTTGCAGATACTGTTCATGCACCAACAGCAACATTACACACTATTTAAAATGAAAAAAGTGAAATCGCAGTAAACCCGCCCTTTAAAATGTTTTTGAAAATCTCTGTCTCATCAATGCTGCATTTATTTGATCAAAAATATAGTAAAACGTCTCGGGTTACGTATGTAACCCTGGTTCCCTGAGAGGGAACGAGAGCTGCGTTGTCAACGCGATGGGAACGCTCTGCGTGATTGCGTCGTGAAGCGTCTGTACAATCAGTCCAATGAGAGAGCAGGACGTCAGGTGACGTCATTGACCAGGAAACTATAAAGCACCCTTGAGATCAGACCGCGACAGCTTCTGTAAAAGGCCTGAAGCAAGTCGATCAGGGCATGCAGGAAGTATGGCAGGCGAACGCAGCTCTCGTTCCCTCTCAGGGAACCAGGGTTACATACGTGACCCGAGACGTTCCCTTTCAAGGGAACTTCAGAGCTGCGTTGTCAACGCGATGGGAACCCCATACCCACTATGCCATGCTGAGAAATGCCCGTTCTGTGTGAAGTCGAATGCGCATACTAAGAAGCGAGCAACCTAGCCCCGGGAGTGGAGAGGTACAGGTCATAAAACCTGACAAATGTATGTGGCGAGGACCACCCTGCCGCATTACAGACATCATGAAGGGAAACACCCGATATTAAAGCCTTAGAGGCAGCCATACTCCTAGTAGAATGGGCGCGGACCTCCATAGGTGAGGGACGTCCAACCGTATTATAAGCAATAGAGATAGCCTCAACTATCCACTTGCTCATTACTTGTCTCGATGCCGGGCAACCTTTCTTAGTCGAACCAAAGCAGACAAATAATTGCTCTGACTTACGCCACAGGGCAGCTCTGTGAACGTAGGCATCCAATGCCCGGACTGGACATAACAGATCGAGACTTTCCTGATCTGTGGTATTGAAGGGTGGAGGGCAGAAGGCCTGCAGCACAATAGGACCCATCACATTCGTAGGGACCTTAGGAATGTAACCCGGCCTAGGGTATAGAAATGCTTTAACCATACCAGGTGCGAATTCCAAACATGAGGGAGCAACCGAAAGAGCTTGCAGATCTCCAATTCTCTTAATAGAAGAAATAGCGAGAAGAAACAAAGCTTTTAAAGTGAGGAATTTTTCTGAAACCTCTTCGATAGGTTTGAAGGGAGCCAAAGCCAGACCCTCGAGTACAATGGCCAGGTCCCAAGCCGGTGCTCTGGAGTGCAAGGCAGGCCTCAGCCTCAGTGTTCCACGGAGAAAACGAGTTATTAGAGGATCTCTCCCCAGAGAAGAAGCCCCCGCAGGGGATCTAAAGGCAGATATAGCCGCAACATACACCTTCAAGGTGGAGGGAGTTAGTCCAGCAGAGAAACGGTCTTGCAGGAAATCGAGAACTGTACCAACCGGGCAGTCAACAGGATTAAAGGCACGTTCTCCACACCATGTAGAGAACAATTTCCATTTGAAATAATAAAGTTTTCTCGTGGAGGGAGCTCTGGATTGGAGAATGGTCTCCACGACCTCAGTCGAGAGACCAGCACTTATGAACTGGGCCCCCTCAGAGGCCAAGCCCATAGCTTCCACAACTCGGGGCGAGGGTGAAATATTGTGCCCCCTGCCTGTGAAAGTAGGTCCCTCCTGACCGGAATCTCCATCGGAGAGCCGTCCAAGAGGGACACTAGGTCCGCAAACCATATTCTGGTCGGCCAGTGCGGGGCTACTAACAACAGCTGAACCCCTTCCTGGCGAACTCTTTCCAGAACTCCCGGGAGCATTGAAATCGGGGGAAATGCATACAGGTGTAGCCTCGGCCACACCTGCACCATCGCATCCAGTCCGAGAGGAGCTGGCTGCGTGAGAGAGAACCATAACGGACAGTGAGTTGTCTCCTGAGTTGCAAATAGATCGACCTGAGCCTGACCAAAGTTCTCCCATAGGAGCTCCACCACCTCGGGGTGGAGTCTCCACTCCCCGGGCCTCAGCCCCTGCCTCGACAGAATATCGGCCCCCACATTCAGATACCCTGGAATATATATTGCCCTCAGTGACAACAATTTCCCCTGGGTCCATAGGAGGATCTGCAGAGCCAACTTGTATAAAGCTCTGGACCTCAGACCCCCCTGATGGTTGATGTAGGAGACCACCGAAGTATTGTCCGTGCGGACAAGCACATGTTGGCCCCTCAGGTCTGGCAGGAAGTATTTGAGAGCCCGAAACACTGCCATCATTTCTAGTTGGTTTATATGCCAAGACTGCTGATGGTCCTGCCACAGACCTGTCGCCGAGCGGCCACTCATGACCGCCCCCCAGCCTGTCAGGGAAGCATCCGTCGATGAACGTGACGCGTCGACAAGGAACCCCCAAAACTGGGCCCTGGGCGAGGAACCAAGGTTTCTTCCACATGACCAAGGCCCGTAAGCATTGCCGCGTGACCTTGATCATACGAAACGGGTTTCCCCTCGGAGAAAACCCCTTGGTCCTGAGCCACCACTGTAGGGGTCTCATGTACAGAAGGCCAAAAGTTATCACGTTGGACGCCGCTGCCATGAGCCCCAACAGTTTCTGAAACTGTTTCACAGTGAGTGACCGGCCTAGTTTCACATTCTTTACGGCTGTAAGGATCGCAGTTATACATGCTGGAGCCAATCTTGCTTGCATCATTGTCGAATCCCACACTACCCCCAGATAAGTGGTCCTCTGTGCTGGAAGGAGCACACTTTTCTTGGTGTTTAGCCGTAACCCCAACCTTTTCATGTGTGACAGAACAACATCTCGATGTTGAACTGCCAACTGCTCTGACTGAGCTAGGATCAACCAATCGTCGATATAATTTAATACGCGAATGCCCTGGGATCTGAGAGGAGCCAGCGTTGCATCCATGCATTTCGTAAAACGAACGGAAGGACCCGATACTGGTAAGCTTCGCCCCGAAAGCAAACCTCAGGAACCTCCTGTGATGAGGATGGATGGATATGTGAAAATTAGCGTCCTTCAAGTCTATTGTGACAAACCAGTCCTCGGACTGAATCTGTGACACGATCTGTTTGAGTGTAAGCATCCTGAACTTGAGTTTTTGAACTTTGCTGTTTAGCTGACGCAGATCTAGAATAGGACGTAACCCACCATCTTTCTTGGGAACGATGAAGTATCGGCTGTAAAACCCTGACTCTCTGCTGGTAGGAGGAACCCTTTCTATAGCCCCTTTTTGCAAAAGCGTCATTACTTCCTGTTCCATAACCTGAGCCTGCTCGGGGACCACCACTGTGGGAAGGACCCCCAAAAATCTGGGTGGACGAGAACCGAACTGAATTCTGTACCCTTTTTCTATCACATGCAGGACCCATTGAGAAATATCTGGCAGTAGTTTCCACGCTACCATGAATTCCACTAAGGGGACCAGTCTCTCGAGACTGGTCTCGGGATTTTGTTGATCGGACACTTCGGTGCCCTGAAACGGCGAACCGACAGGGAACAACCGAACTGACCGTTCTACGACCCTCCTCGGAGGACCGTATGGGGACGCTGACACCTCGGTGCCCTGAAACGGTAAACCGACAGGGAACAACCGATGTGGCAGCGCTGCGATACTCCTCGGAGCATCGCCCCCAGAGGGCGCTGAGGAGGAATGATTTCTCGAAACCATCCCTCCCCAGAGGGGACCACCCTCAGAAGTCTGACCCCTTGCGAGTCAGGACTTCTTCTTACCCCAGGTCTTTTTAGAGATGACAGTCCTCAGATCTTGCCTACCCCTAACTGACCTGGATACCTTGCCCTTTAATTAACAGGTCCTACATTAAGCCACTGGGGGTTATATCAGAGCTTCGAGTTGAAGCTGCTTCATCAAGTTCCTCTCCAGTGGACAGCAAGCCAAATAAGTTTAACCTAATAAAGATTTTATGGGCAAACAAACTTTTTAATAAATTTTAACATGTAATTTATATCTGTGATCAAATCTGAATTCTCAGCATCATAACTCGAGTCTTTAGTGTCACATGATCCTTCAAAAATCATTCTAATATGCTGATTTGCTGCTCAAGAAACTTCTTATCAATTTTGAAAAGAGTTCATATTTTTGTGGAAACTGATACATTCTTTCTGGATTCTTTAATGAAAGTTCAAAGCAACAGCATTTATTTGAAATAGAAATCTTTTTTAAGATTTCAAATGTTTTCAAAATCACTTTTGATCATGCAATCTTGCTGAGTAAAGAATGAACAGAAAAAAACGTACTGACTCAAAACTTTTGTATATTGCTGTACTACTGTATCAATTGCTATTTAACCCACATCAGCCAAATACATAGCAACTCAATGCATTTAGTAGACATGGTCAATATGATCTAATGAAGTTCAAACTGAGCATCAGAATGAGGAAGAAAGTGGATTTAAATGTTTTTGAACCTTTGAACATGGTTCTTGGTGCTAGGCGGGCTGGTCTGAGTGTTTCAGAAACTGATGATCTGCTGGGATTTTCACATATCTCTAGGACTTACAGAAAATGGTCTAAAAAGAGAAAATATCCAGTGAGTGGCAATTTTGTGGGTGAAAATGCCTTGTTGATGACAGGTTCAGCTGATAGAAAGGCAACAGTAACTCAAATAAACACTCAATACAACCAAGGTTTGCAGAAGAGCATCTCTAAATGCACAACACATCCAACCTTGAAGCAGACGTACTGTATTATAGCAGCAGAAGAACTCACCGGTGACACAACAGTCTGATGGTTACTTCCAGCAGGATAACACTCCATGTCAAAAAGCTCAAAAAATCTCAAACTGGTTTCTTGAACATGACAATGAGTTGACTACTTAAATGTCCTCCACAGTCACCAGATCTCAATCCAATACAGCACCTTTGGGATGTGCTGGAAAGGAAGATTTCCATCATGGATGTGCAGCTGACAAATCTGTGATATAGCCGACAACTCTGAGAACTCTTTTTTGACATACATTCAAACGTGTGTATTATTTAACCTGTAAAATTGTTTAAGTTGCCATTTTTTGTATAAAATCCTCATTTCAGTTTGGACCATTTATATAGACGAGTATTTTACTCGAAAGTGCAAAAAGATTTGTTCAGTTTCAGTGGCGGGCCGTGCAGTTCACACCTAGGCCTTCTGTTCAGTCCAACCTGAATTAATAACTTTTAATAGTGTATCAGCGTAAAGTTTCTCTATAATTGTTGTTTTTATTTTGCAACCGCAGATATTGGATTAATGCGGTGAGTTCGGGAAAGGACCGGTAGAGAGAGAACGAGCGCGTGAGTTCAGCTGGTGCGTTTGTACAGTGGTTCTTGCGTTCCGAATCCGATTATAAGTTCAGAAACGGAGCCTCCCTTATCTTGTCGTTCAAGGGTTACAATAGTCCCTTTTCAGACGTTACAATAGTATTAACATATTCACCACGGGGAAAAGCATTAATTCACCAAAACTACAGATTATTCTTGACACAAAATCCATCCTTATTTCTTTCCTCAAGAAGACCTCAATTAGCTACTGTTGTACAGGTTCTAAATGCGTTTCAGTTCCAACAATGTCGTGTCTGTCTCGTCATATTTCTAAGTTTTTATTCGCTTTATGGCTGAGTGCCTGTCGACAGAAGCACACAGTCACCGCAAAACATGACGATGTGTACAGCTTCCCCATGCTCTCACAGAGTTTTGAATGAAATCATCGAGATTAGCTGGATTTTGCCTTCAAAATCATTCATTTAATATCTTACATTAACGTTAGTCAGTTCTGTTTTTACCCGGAGAGATCGAGTAGAGTTCCGTTATTCTGCGTTTAGCTCAGGCTGAATAAGGGATTTATTTCTGCTGGAGGTCGAGCAGGGAAAGAAACATTAATTTTTGGGTTGAAAAACGATTACATCTACAGGAATCTATATTTAGTTTACGCAGTTCGCTACAGATGCGGATACTACCACTAAAAGTACGCGGTCTGTACGCGCATCCAATCAAAAAATGAGAAAATACATATGTTATTATATGCCCCGCTGCAGTCAAAGCGATATCTGATTGGCTGATTAAATCTGATGGATTATCTGTTTGGTTAAAGAATTGCCATTCATTTATACTACAGGCGCCCGCACTGTCGATTCTGAAGGCCTCCAGGCAGATTTATTTATCTGGCAACACATGATGAATGAAATAAGATCGGATACAAGCGCTAACATAAATACATACTACTGAAAGCAGCGCAACCAAGAGAAAAGCTATGAAATTAAGATAACTATTTGGAATAATTTAATGCTAATTCATGGAAAAAATATATTAAAGTGCAAGTCAGTGATTCTGATGGTGTTTAGGCCAGCAGAGAAGGCCTTGCTGGCCCTGACGGCCCACCACTGTTCAGTTTTAATGTTGGCTTTCTGTGCTCCGGCCGCAGGCTGTGATGGGACAAGCATCTCCAAACGCCTGCGGTGTCAACTGCAGCGCCTCTGTCATTAGCGCCCTGTGTACTGTAGTAATTAGGACTTTACTGTGTATTATCCTGTATATCTGGACTCCACGGGTGCCTGAGGGATGTTAGCCTTGTTGGCTCTATAGTCAAATAATGATAGGTCACATTTATCACTGTCTCACAGCAAAGTCATAATTAAGTTGTTGCACTTTCGTGGAGGAACACAAACAATTTCTGTTCAGAGTTAATTGGAAGTTAAAACTTTGAAACTACACAGGTTTTAGTTTTATAGTTTTTTTTTTTCATATACATACATTTGTGTTTGAGGCTAAAAAGTAAACTGTAAATTGGTTTTAAACAGCATTTTAGCATTAAGAAAATGCATATCTCTTTGTGTCATTGATATTGTGAGCAAGCCAATAGTGATTCTGCTCTGGAAACAATTTAGCTCATTCCCTTGACATTTCACTCCCTGTCCATGTTAACAGCCGGAACAAAGTCTTTTTGTCCTCGCCTGCCTCCAGTGTTTTGTTTCAGACGTGGGTCGTATTTTAATCTGCCCAAAGATTAGAAAGCACACGTTCAGAATGGCGAAACGGCCAAGCTCATTTTAGTTCACATGCAGGAGTGCGATTAGCGAGGCAGTTTAATGCTCAGGGGTGTTGCCTAGTTTGACAGTACCTTCCAGAGCGGGGAATTCACAATTGCAATTGCATCATAGTGATGTGGGAAATGTTCATGATCTAAGCAGGAGCTAGTCTTCCATTTATTTATGGGCTTCCCTATGAATGAACAAGCACGGCTGATCCTCAGGGCTCTGCAGTGCTGAGCTTCAAGGAAAAAAATAATCATTTTAAAATCTGCATGATTAATGTCCAAGCTGCTCTTATTCCAGTAAACAAAATGGGATTTAAACTAAATGCTGTCAAGCTAAAAAAAAAAAAAAAAAAAAAATCATCAAAATTGATCATAAGTATTTTTAATACTACAAATCAAAAGTTTTGCAAAAGAATCTAGTAAAACGTGATAGTAAATGCATTTATAATATTACAAAACATTTCTATTTCCAAAAAAACATGAAGCAGCACCACTGTTTTCAACATTTATAATAATATTTTTTTTAGCAGCAATCAGCATATTAGAATGATTTCCAAGGATCATGTGATTGAAGCCTAGAGCAATGCTAAAAAATCAGCTTTAATCACAGGAATAAATTACATTTTGAAATATACTGTATTCAAATACAAGACAGTTATTTTAAATTGTAATAATATTTCACAATATTACTGTTTTTGTATGTATTTTTCAATTAGAAAAATGCAGCCTTGGTGAGCATAAGAGACTTCTTTTAAAAACATTAAAGTGACTAATAAAACATTGTTAAGGCTTATATGCTGTTTATTCTGTTTCTAGGTCTGTTATATCCAACTGGATATACTGGATATATAACTACAAGCTTGAAACAGACCATTTCAGCAGCTCTTGACACTTTTGTGCGCAGTATGGACCAGACGATCAGTGAATGGACTGTGGGAATGATGTATGTGTAAGAATTGAAATGGGAAGGTTTAAATAAAGTTACATGGTATGCGAGATATCGCAAGCGTAAGGGAAAGAAAAAATTTAAAAAGAGGAGTTGTCTGGGAAAAGAGGAAGTAGAGAGAGGAGAGAGATGAGAGAGATTCCGTAAGAAAGATTCTTTCACACAGAGATTCCGTAAAATACACGGATAATGTGACCCGGTATTTGTCCCGGGATTGTTTGATTTCGGTTCATTCACACTGCATGCAGTGCATGCGATAACAGGCATGCAGGAAGTATGGCAGGGAACGCAACACTTTTCTTGGCGTTGAGCCTCAGCCTTAGCCGTTTCAAATGGGACAGAACGGCATCTCGAAGCCGAACTGCCATCTGCTCTGAGTGAGCTAAAATCAGCCAATCGTTGATGTAATTTAACACACGGATGCCCTGGAGTCTTGACTGTTCTACGACCCTCCTCGGAGGATCGTTGGGGACGCCGACACCTTGGTGCCCTGAAACGGATAACCAGCAGGGAACAACCGAACTGACGCCGCTGCGACTCCCCTCAGAGAGTCGCCCCCAGAGGGCGCCGAGGAGAAATGATTCGACTGCGATGGCTCGCAAGCGTCTCTTCAGCCTGAGGCATCGTCATATAACCTGCGTCCTTCATCCCCATAACATTACTATAATTATGTGTCTGGGGATTAAAGACACGGAAAGACACCGGTTTATTCCACAACCTCGACACCTCAGTGTGGAGATCGGGAAAAAACGGGAGTCCCCTGCGTGGAAGCTGAACTCTGGATGGCAAAAATCTCTCGTCTAATAAACTCTTTTTATTTCTGCAAAGATCCTGTTCTTCTGTTTCTGGCCACTCAATATTTAATCTAGAAACAGCACAAGTTAAAACCTCCATAAGCTCCTCATCTACAAGTGATTTATGATATTGCGTGTGTTCGTGTTCACTTGCATCAATACTGACGACATCCAATTCCTCAGAACTGGATAGCCGCACAGGGACAATCAGACAGGGACAGTATACAGAGAGCACTTGCTGAAGGCACAGAGACTGATGCGGTCTGTTTTCTGGGGTGCTTTATAGTTTTCCTGGTCATGATGTCACCACCCATAACGTCTTGTTCTTCCATTGGACTGATTATACACGTGGTTCATGACGCAATCACGCAGAGTGTTCCCACCGTGTCACAAACGCAGCTTGAGTTCCCTTGAAAGGGAACCAGAAAATCACACTGTATGATTTTTAAGTAATTCATTTGCATTTTATTGCATGACGTAAGTATTTGATACATCAGAAAAGTTGACCTAAAAGCTGCAGTCCATAGCTTTTTGGGTTAAAAATTATCCAAAATACATATTTGAGAAAATACATAACCAGTTAAAACAAAGTCTTTTCCCTTTCCGGCAAGAAGGAACGTTGAGTACAACACATACACACAGCCTGGGGTCGGGCCTCAGAGAGATCGCTATCTCCTCAGACCCAAGTCAGGAGGCCAGAAAAGCTCAGTCCAGAAAACACACACACATAAACAGACATTACTTCATTGAAATCTGTAACTAAGAATACAATATATTCCTGCAAAAACTTGTGTTTTATTGTCATTTTAGTATAATCATGACTTCTCTAGATGTGTTAGACAAACTCTGAATGCCTATATTCATGCATATGAATGTAAACTTGCTTTCATTTCTTGTTTGCATACCTCACTTGGTATCACTTGAATCCTTGCGGCCTCCTCCTGTCAAAAATGCATCTTAGGTTATGATTCAATGCATTACACTATACTTTCCATTATTTCCATTCTTGTGAGTAGAAATGATGCACGTCATGACTCTGACCACCCTTGTCATAAAACATGCAAAACATGCAAATGAACAAGCCTTGAAAAGACAAAGAGTCGTAATATTCCCTCCAAAGGGGCAGTTTCCCAATCACTGATAATCAAGATCAGCGCTCTCTCTTCCGTCTTCTTTGAGTGGCTTCATCATTTAACTCCTCGTCTTCGTGATCTCCCCTCCGGTGGATCTTTTCGTTTTTCCTTTCTACTTTGTTCATTTCCCTCGACAGGGTAAATGAACTTAGCCAGAATTGTTTCTATGCTAACTTACGTTCGAGACCTTTAAACCTTTGTTTGAAAGTGCACGCTCCGGACCAATCCGCAGGCCACGTGACGGTACACAGTACACGCATCCAGATGCCTTCGAAGCAGCCACACAAAGAGCAACTGTGCATATATTCATCTATCGAGCTTTTAGAGGATTAAGATTGTGTTTTTCCGTGTTACAAAAGTAATGCATTACAGTAATGTATTACTTTTTGCTGTAACACAGTAGTGTAAGACATTACTAATTAATTTTCAGTAATATTTTACTCGGTAGGGGAGCGCGGGGCACAACCTAACGCGGGGTTAAATGTAACATGGACATTTTACATAGTCAGTCAGGATCAAGCAGGCTGTCTTTCCGCTCTTTTTCTCTCGCTGCCAGAAGACGGTCTCCCACAAATTTTCAGAATGTTTTGATTATATTTCGCGAAGATACTGGACAAAGAGTGTTTTGACACCATGCAAGTAATTTTTTTTCATCATAGATTTTTTCCGGTTTCTGAGTTGGGTGTATACGTTTCCAAATCCAACTTTATATTGCCTTAATCACTGTCTTGTTGGCTCAAACATAGCACCGTTTTGAAACATGTCAGCAATTCCTAGCGACTGTTAACTAGGATTAAAATATGTAATACACAGCGGGGTTCGTTGTAACACAGTGTTACAACTAAGCCGCCAAGTGTACAATGATAATCAAATGAAAACGGAGCCACACAACATTTCAGGTTTGAGTATACATTTAACTTTGTTAGACTTTCACAAACAATGTTGGAATTTAAAATGTTTAAAATTTAGTGTACTATGAATGATAACTTGTTTATTTATTTATAATATGCCCTGTTTTTAAAGCTCATTTGTATTATTATTATGACTGTTATTATTATTAATAATAATAATTGTACATGCAGCTGCCACACACAGATCTAATTTAATTGCAATTAAAATATTTTATAATTTTATTTTTTATTATTTATTGCAAAACTGTGCAGCCCTTTTCTATGTCTCTATCCATGATATTGATCCACAATAGAAGGATGATTGGATGAGGGATGGATGTATGGATATCTGTCTATACAGATGCACAAACAATATCAAACTATACAAATAAAATAGTACTGAATTATGTGTGTTACACACAAGTGTTACAACTAACCCCTCTGTCTGTTACAATTAACCCCATATATGGGGTAAGTTGTAACAATTGCACTTCTGTCACTTTCAGTACAACTGTAAGAAAATGGTAGTTCCTAGAAAAAAACTTTAAGTGTTCATTTGTGGCAGAGATGTGTATGTTGCTTGTGTAAAAAAATATTATTATAACCAAATTATTTTTTAATTAATTGAGCCAAAACCAAAATGCGCTCTCCCCTACATGTTTGGCAAAGCTTGCGTTACAACATTCACCAAAGAACTGGATAGAACCTATACTGCCACTGAAAAATAACTAAAGAAATCAATTGATGAGCAGCAGTACGTGTCAGGAACTGCACACATAGAAGTTGGAGGGTGTCCCCCTTCACATTGATGGTGTATGTTGCCGCCATATCGCGGGATATCACATCGCAGTTCACGGTAGATCACTAGGAAAGCACAACCTGATCATCAGGTACCTGAGCAGCGCCAGTAGGCTAAATCCTCCCAGCCTGCGCCTCATCCCCTCCTGGGATCTCTTTGATCTAGAGAGGTTCTCTTTGAACTTGCCGAATCAGTTGAACTTAAAATATGAGCGCCTTCTTGCTCTCCAGGCAAACCTTGCATTGAGTTCCTCCGAGCATCCTTGGGCAGCCAGACATGGCACAGACTTTCAATGCCAGACCCAGTACTGCCCGGTGCGTTGGGTAGGTTACTACTTAATGGGAGCAGTTGCCAATAGGGCACGCTACAACTTGCCATTCTCTGTCTCCAACACTCGTAACTCAGTTCAGTGGTTGTGACTTCCATGGAGTCCTCATCTGTCAGTCGATGTAATGTTGAAACTTATTATAATATGCAAAACTGTTATCCACTCACAGCAGTGGGTGTTGACTTCCAAGTCTTCAATGCGAGACGCCAATAAAAAAACAAGCGTTTTTGAGCTGGGCTCAAAACTAGGGTAGAAAATAGCCTATTACTTATTCATTTTGATGTTTTTTTAAAGGGGACATATCATGCAAAATCCACTTTTTTAGCCCTTAAATGCATTTTGTTGTAGATTTGGAGTGTTTATAAGTACAGAAAAGATACAGGTGCTTCGTTTATATCTTTATATTCTGTTTTGGTCATATTTTTCAACCTGTTCTGATTTTTCTGTTATCTATGACGTTTTTTGAGCAAGTACGTCACCGTATTTGCAGCGGAACTGACAAATAAGGACATTGACTACCGGTCCAACACTACGAGCAATCCGCAGATTTTGTAGTCCAAGCTCAATCATGCAGAAGTTATGAGAGGGCTAGTCAAAATGTTCGGTTGTTGGATGTAGTGACCTGAAGCACTTCAAGGATCCCCACTTCAACAACCTCAGCCAGTATACAGAAGGGTTTGCCGATCGGGTAAATTCCTTCTATCATTTAGCTGCTGTGTTTCCTGATGCTTTCTAAACGTAAGTTATCGTATTATTATCAATACAGATTTTTAGTGGCAAGATCAGACCACAGTCATTTATCTCGTCAGTGTGCTTGTTTTAACAAGAGAAATAGTCGACTTTCACTAATAACACAACATAGTTAACTTGCCTCCATATGAAGACGGTTCGTCGTCGTCATCTTTTTCAAATCGCTCGCTCTGGCTCGAATATGTAAGGCTTGGTCTTTCGTTGTTGACATTTTGTTAACGTGTGAATGAAAATGTTCTTTGAAGCTATAGTAATCGTATCTCTTATCAAACTACAATAATGGCCAAACGCGGAGAGTTGAGCTCACCATGAACTCAGCGACCTGGAGAGTAGGCGGGGTAAGACGGTACGCCTTTTTATTTGAAGGGGCCGCATTGAAACGACTTGCTCACAGAAGCACATCAGAAAAGGGGTAGAAAAGGGGCCTGTGGAGCTATAATAATGAGGAATTCAGACCCAAGCATTGCAGTCATGCTTTATATAGAACACATGATTTATAAGTAAAAATGAATGATTTAAAAGCATGATATGTACCCTTTAATGTAAAAACCAAGCAAACGTCATAAGTTGACCTCAGACAACAATATAAAAAAATTAAAAAGCCAGTTCATGACCCCTTTAAAGCAGCTTCACAGAAAATCATGATGTTGAGTATGCTGTATACTTATAAAGAGCTGGGCGATAAATATATATTTTTGTGATAATATAAACAATCTAGCAGATGAAATTTGTTTGTTTTTATGTTTCATGTGGTAGACTGAACTAAGTCCATCTCCCCACTCTTAGACAAGTATTCCCACAATAAAGTTTCTCTTCTCTGCTCTTCTCAGTTGCATAAGCTTGAGAAAACAGCCGTATTCAGCTATAGGGTGATGTATGTTTGAGGGAGTTAGTGAGCATCGGTGAATCTTGGGCTGTTCGGCTGCCACATTGACTCTGATGCAAATGTAAATGCAGTCTTTCATGCGGCTGTAGGCTGGATCCACCAACTCTGTGTCTCGACCCACGCACAATAACAACATGCCAGAGGATCTCTGGAAGAGGATGAAACCACACAAGATGAATTGTGCTAATGCAGGGGAAAGTTAGTGGAAGTGATTTACACAAACCTCTAACCCTAAAAGTTCTGTCAGGCGCTTCATACAGAACATGTTATGGGCTCCCATCATGGGATCCTTTTGTAGATTTAGTTTAATGAATTAATTTTGTTTGATTAATTTTTAATTGTATGAATTAAACAGCTCGTAGATATACTTTATCAACAGAAAAAAATAACATCCTTATAAATAAAGGTACAGATTTCTGAGAAACACTGTTGATATTTGAAATAGACATCCAAACAAATTGTCAAACAAAATGTATTTATTTTTAATATCTTTAACTCTCCTGTCCAATAACCTTTATAGACAATGATCATCACCAAGACTATTATAATGAGAATTAATAAGAAAAAAAAAACGTATTATACGTATTTCTTGTTTATTTAATTCTGACATAATATTCAACCACAGCTGTTTCTTGTGACATTGCCCTCTGTAAAATTAGATGTTAGCATAAGTCAAGGTAATGTCATCTTTAAATTTGACTAATCTGGACTGCGTTTCCCAAAAGCATCATCAGCCTAAGAAGTCGCTTATAGAAAATGCTCGCCCTGGACGAGTTGTTTTAATAAGGGGACTTTTAAGGCTTCATGTCAGGGAAAAATAAATAAATTAAGTGAGTAATAATGACTGCTGTCTTGTATTATTCCTGACCCTTTTTTGAAATAAATTCACAAATTCACACTAAGAGTGTTTGCTCATCTGCAATACGTCTATAGGACGTTTCCTGCCAGATGTCAAATAGACGTTTAGAAGATAGACGTAATCTGCCAAATAGACGTTTAGTCTTTAAAGGGGGGGTTGACTGCGATTTCACTTTTTTTCATTTTAAATAGTGTGTAATGTAGCTGTTGGTGCATGAAGAGTATCTGCAAAGTTGCAGCGCTGAAAGTTTAGTGTAAGCAGATATATCGTCTTTTAAAAATCAGGAAGTATAATTGCCTACAAAAACGACTCGATTGGGACTACAGCTGGGTTATGGTACGTCACTAACCCACACATTTGCATCAACCCCTCCCTCCGGAATATGCAGGAAAGGGCATGCGCATTTTCTGCGGTCGAGTGAGTTGGCTTACCCAGCTGTCAGGTCTTCTGTGTGCGAGCTTCCCATGGACGCTGTACTTCGACAACAATGGATACAATTTATGTTTGATTATATTCCTGAAAGTGACGATCGTAATCTAGCTCTCTGTGCTGCGCATTTACGGAAGACAGCTTCTAGAATCTCCACGAATTCAACACCGGATTCAACAAGAAACTGTTACTAAAACATGAAGCAGTTCCAACTTTAAAACCAGAGTCAGCAGTTGTTGGGCCACAACCTGTAAGTAGGCTAAGACTTAATCATTTTAAATGTATTTGCATGTATAATTCCAGACCTAGCGGTGTGTTTTATTTTTTTATCAAATGCCAGCGCTGGCTTTGTAGGCTTTATGCTATTTTGTGTACCGCAAATGCGTACAAACATTATGGACCTGAATTTTGAATAAGTACTAATGTTGTAAATGTATTTTTCATGTATATATGCTTTATGACTTCATTTTCGATTTCGATCAAGAACGTAAACTTGCCAACGCTGTTTGTGTTTAACATTAGTAGCCAGTCAGTTGCTATCGATTGCCAGTCAGATGCTATTGTGTAAAACAAACGTGTATATGGTTAAAAAATGTAGCAAATTATCATTCAAAAACATTTATTAAGAGCCGTGTGTGGTGAGGTTCTGCTTGACTCGATTCATCGCGGCTTTCTCTGTCTGATTTTGCCTCACTGATACTGCAGTCTCGAAATCATTATTTACGTGTATCCACCGTCTATAGGATCCACCTTTGGCATGCCCGTGTCGCCCGTAAAGGTAATGGGCATTAACCTTCCGGACAACATGAGCGACAGTTTAGCCAATCACAACGCACCGGCCCAAACGAACCAATCTGAGCCCACTACGTGATTCTGAGGGAGTGTTTTCATAGACTCAGGAAGTTATCCGCTCGTTCAGGGGTCAGAGGAGAGCGCGGCTTGCAATAAAGGTGAAATTTATGAAAAATAAGACTTTAAAAAAAAAAGAAAAACCACGGATACATGTTATATTGAGATGGCTGAGGGAAAAAGAGAAGCCTTCTCTCTTTTCAAGTTTTTCCACAAATGGCTAATCAAACACCTAAAAAGCAACCTCAAGCGTCCATTTTCAGACCCCACTCTCTAACATCTCTCCATCACTGGAAAGCTTTTCCAATATTAATGTGGGTCCTTGCCTGATCGTAATCTTTCTTTTCCTAATTATAATGTATTCCTCTGACCTTTTCTTCATTGTAAATATCTCAGGGCACGACAACGATGTACCAAAATTGGAAATGATTTTCCTTTTCTGGTCAAAATGATCCCCATTCACATGGACCTGAATGATTATAACACTGTATTATGCAGGCTAGGTCAGTAGTAGTTGGTGAGTTAACTTTGTAAAAATTAACTGCACACATATAGTCGGAACATGTGATATGCATGGGCATGATGTCATCGTTTTCAAATTCGCATTTAATTGTCATTTCATATCACCTTTATTTATATAGCACATTTTACAATGTAGATTGTTTCAAAGCAGCTTTACAGAGATAACAGGAAAATAATGTTGTTATAATATAGTTAAATATAAAATGAATTGTCCCCAACTAAGCAAGCCAAAAGCCAATGGCGACAAAGGCAAAGAAAGGTAAATAAATCACTTACAGCACCTTTAAGACATTTCTCTGTACTGTATCCTTTTTGGCATAATGGGTTCTTTAAATTTAAATTTAGTCAAGAACCCCATTGAACCTTTTTCTCTAAGAGTGGATTGTAGCACAAAGCAGTTAGAATTTTAACATATCTTCCAAGCTGTGGCACTTAAAAACCTTCAGCGTTTCAACAGAAAAATTGATCCTGATCACTAATCAGTGTAGCCTACCAGCGCTTCCTGTTTAGTCCATTATCCTGGAATACTGTGCCAGTCGGATCAATACCGACGCAAAGCACCGGCCCTTGTGTTGTGCTGTCATGCTGGGTAACAGACGGGTGAAGGCAGTACGAAAGTAGCCGCTTGTATCTGTCCCATTGATGGATTACTGACAAGCAGCGTCTTGTTAGAGGGAAAATTGGCGCTTAAATGTGAAAAATGGCTTTTAATTCCATTGTGACAACAAATAAAAGATACTTGTGGTGTAAATGGCTATTTGAGGTCATTAAATTTTGCTTTTCACTGGCAATTACTGTGGCATTTCAAAAAGAATTTAGCTTTTCACTGGCAATTACTCAAGCACTGCCTCAAAACCGTTGTGCACCTGTGAGGCAGAGATGCTCGAATATCATATTTGTGAAAAATTAAATAATGAATAGATAATTAAACCTCACTGCGATCAAGAGGAAACATTTTATTTTCAATTATATTCTAAATTGTTTAAAATTTTGGTGACTCTCGAAAATGTAATCCTCTTGGTTGCACTTTAAGTTGTCACTAAAACAGTGTAATTATATTCAAGTGTTCAAAACACAATCTGTTTTGAGGATTTGTCATCTGGTTAACTGCGTTGTTGTAAGTCTGCGCAATATTGATAGCAGCAGCACTTCCAGCTCATGTTCTGTTCAGTTCTTTTCTGGGTTTCGGTGACTTTAAATTTCCTTTCTTCTAAGGTTTTGTTGTGAGCTGTGGACGTGTAAAGAGTAAAGCTAGAGTAATTATGCTCAAATGCTGGATTTGCTGATTTCACAGGCTTTCAGGTACGAACTATCATGTCCTCTTTAAACACAAATCCACAGGAGTTCTTCCTGAACTCGCAAGACAATTGTGCTGTTGAAAGGTCTCAGCGGCCCTGAAAGGACCCTGTCGTCTACAGTGAGATTAAAAGAGTTACTTCTACAGAGGATGGTGTCTGCCAGAGCCAGGAGAGTTTAGCAAAGTGCTTCTGAGTTTGTTCTGAGGATCTTAGAGGAGTTTTTCTGGTGTTGTTTTTACGGAAGAGAGCTGCTGTGCAAAAAAACGCTAAAGAATCAGTGCTTGTTCGCCATAATTCTCTAGGGGCGCTGATAGGGGAACTAGAGCACAATGACTGAGGTGTGTATTTTTGTGTGCATGAGACTGCATGCTAATAGGTGTCCTAAATGTCATGATTGTAATGAACGGCTCGTCTCAGCACGCTCACAAACCATCACATATTGCGCACTGATGCATACTGCACACAAAATGGCAAGCTGAAATCACCTGTTCCAATTTGATTGGCTGTATGCAATTTTTGAGAGTTGAGGAACTACAGGTTTATATCAGTCACAATTAGTTGTAGTTAATGTTTAGCAGACTGATGCTACAACTTGTTTGTTGCAAAGCTTTGAGTATTCAAAGGTAACAAAACTCAAGGTAATTAAGAGTTTTGATTTAGACAGTTGGGCCAAACTCATGAAAATTTTAATATTTTGGCAATGGTTTCCTGATTCTATAACTATAAAATATTACATTTTTTTTCTCTTTTCTGTGAATATCTAGTATTTTTATACATTTAAAGCTGCGGCATGGCACAGAATTCAGAATTCACCCGGGTCCCAACTCGACCCGCTCCGAGCAGGCCTCAAACCCGGGTCTCCGGCATGAGAGTCGGGCGCTCTAACAAGGAGGCTAAAGACTGCAGCCTCTAGCATCTGTCGCTAGAGCACCTATTGAGATCGGGAGTGAGGTTTACACGCACAGCAACTACTAGCTGGCCTCCGTTACAGGTGCATGAACAGTATCTGCAAAGTTGCAGTGCTGAAAGTTTAGTGTAAGCAGAGATATCGTCTTTTAAAAATCAGGAGGTATAATTGCCTACAAAAACGACTCGATTGGGACTACAGCTAGGTTATGGTACGTCACTAACCCACATATTTGCATCAACCCCTCCCTCCGGAATATGCAGGAAAGGGCATGCGCATTTTTCTGCGGCACGTCGACACTAGAGTGAGTTCTAGTGTGTTCACCCAGCTGTCAGGTCTTCTGTGTTTGAGCTTCCCACGGACGCTATACTTTGACAACAATGGATACAATTTATGTTTGATTATATTCCTGAAAGTGACGATCGTAATCTAGCTCTCTGTGCTGCGCATTTACGGAAGACAGCTTCCAGAATCTCAACGAGTTCAACACCGGATTCAACAAGAAACTGTTACTAAAACATGAAGCAGTTCCAACTTTAAAACCAGAGGCAGCAGTCGTTGGGCCACAACCTGTAAGTAGGCTAAGACTTAATCATTTTAAATGTATTTGCATGTATAATTCCAGATGTAGCCTTGTGTTCATAATGTTTGTACGAAATGCGTACAAACCTGAATTTGTACAAGTACAAATGTTGTAAATGTATTTTTCATGTATATATGCTTTATGACTTTATTTTCGATTTGATCAAGAACGTAAACTTGCCAACGCTGTTTGTGTTTAACATTAGTAGCCAGAAAGTTGCTATCGTTGCCAGTCAGATGCTATTGTGTGAAACAAACGTGTATATGGTTAAAAAATGTAGCAAATTATCATTCAGATATGTTTATTAAGAGCCGTGTGTGGCGAGGTTCTGCTTGACTCGATTCATCACGGCTTCTCGGTCTGATTCTGCCTCACTGATACTGCAGTCTCGACATCATTATTTACGTGTATCCACCGTCTATGGTATCCACCTATGGCATGCCCGTCCGTTTCACCCGAAAAGGTAATGGGCGTTAACCTTCCTCACAACGTGAGCGACAGTTTAGCCAATCACAACACACCGGCCCAAACGAACCAATCTGAGCCCGCCACGTGATTCTGAGGGAGTGGTTTCATAGACTCAGGAAGTGAACCGCTCTTTCAGGGGACAGAGGAGAGCACAGCTGACAATAAAGGTGACATTTATGAAAAATAAGACTTTTAAAAAAGAAAAAACACGGATACATGTTATATTGCACCCCATAAACACAATCATGCAAAGAAAAGAAGCAGTCAACCCCCTTTAAAGGACAACTCCGACGCAAAATTAACCTTTGGTCTAATTACACATTGTTACCTGGTCAACTGTTATCTGAGATTTGTTTTCATGATTGCCGAATGTAAATAGTTTTATCTATAAAAACAGTTTAGCCTATAATGCTAGTATAACGCTCAGTATATTGGGCATAGAGTAATGACAAATAAAAATCGCTTGTTATTACCACTAACAAGGCTCAAAATAGCCCCACAGTAACACGGTAGCATAATAAGGTTCCCCACATTCAAACCGAGGCATTGAGAACTTTGGCAGTGTCCATACAGTTTAATAAAAATATATTTTATACACACAGTCCACTTTGCAAATACAGGAAGAAGCCATCTTTGAAATATAGTCTCTACCAGTCGATCTACGAACGCCGATCCAAGTGCAGACGGACAATATGAGATTCTGCACAGTTCAGCGCACTTCGAATGCGTCGTAGATCGACTGGTAGAGACTATATTTCAAAGATGGCTTCTTCCTGTATTCGCGAAGTTGACTGTGTGTATAAAATATATTTTTATTAAACTGTATGGACACTGACAAAGTTCTCAATGCCTCGGTTTGAATGTAGGGAACCTTATTATGCTACTGTGTTACTGTGGGGCTATTTTGAGCCTTGTTAGTGGTAATAACAAGCGATTTTTATTTGTCATTACTCTATGCCCAATATACTAGCGTTATACTAGCATTATAGGCTAAACTGTTTTTAGAGATAAAACTATTTACATTCGGCAATCATGAAAACAAATCTCAGATAACGGTTGACTAGGCAACAATGTGTAATTAGACCAAAGGTTCATTTTGCGCCAGAGTTGTCCTTTAATTAAAGCATTAATTGACAAGCATGTACTAACGTGTAGTTAAGATGGTGTATTCATGCAGGAATTCATATGACTCATGATGTAGTTAAGGTTAGTTTCTCATTAGTACATTTCTTAACTCATCATTAGTTCATAGTAAAGTAATTATTAATTTACGAGCTGAGATTCAGTTAGAGGTTGGTATCCAACTGCTTCTTTTTTCCATTTTCTTATAGAAATAAGGAGGCAGATACAGTTGGTTTGTGTTTACTTACTATATAGTTTGAGATTAACAACATCAAACAAGCAACCGCAGAGGGCCATGCTGTATTTTTTTTGGTCTGATAAGAAACAGAATGTGTTTGTTCTGGTCATAATGAATGTTTAAGTGAGTAATGATGAGTTTTGAGTGTTTTCTTGTCTGTGTCTTTCTCTTCCTCAGCAATTTTAGATTCAGGGTTTGATGGGCTGTGGTACATCATCTCTCAACTGCAATGCAGCACTCCAGACCTGCATGTGATGTACTGACTGCTGTGAGTGACACAAGGGAAATCCCCAAATTTCATCCTCCTCCATCCATCTTGTGCTTCTGCAATCCTGCTGCTTTTGTCATCCGTTACAATTATGATTTTACCTCTTCCATGGAATTGTGTATATGGTATAATGATGCCATATGATAGCTTTGTGTGATGACTAAACCTTTGTTAGTCCCCTTTCAATGTATAATGGCTTATATTTTGTTTTGTTCATCACAAAAAAAAGACTCTGTATATGCCAAAATATTAGCCTGGATGCCAGCCCAAACCCTGCCCACAACATTTTTTGGTATGGAAGTTTCGGTCTGGACTCAATCCATTGAGGAGTAATTATGATCGGTTCAGAAATCGACAGCGCATTAATTAAAAAAGGCGAATAGAGAACTGCTCTCAAGACATTTGTCAATCGGAAGATGTGTTTGCCGTCTTTCCTACAGGATTCGGCAAAAGCTGGCTCATTTATCAGCTGGCTCCGATGGTCGTAAGAAGGTGGGACGCAATAAAAGCCCTGTGGTCGTTGTGGTTTCTCCTTTGGTCGCACTCATGGGGGACCAAGTAAAAGAATCAACAGTCATTATTTTACTACTACTTCCAGCATGTGTGCAGTTGAGTTCTGTTGACTGACAACTATTTTATGCAACTATATAGATGACTTACTGCGTTGCTCTGGTTGTAGGTCTATCCAATTGAGTGCAAGGTATTTTCCTTTCCTGGTTCTGTCAGACACACCTCATAATCAAAGCCCTATGAAGCAGTATCAGACTCACATTCTGACTTGAATATGAGTATGACGAAGTCAGGCTGACAAAATATACTTTTATATATAAAAATATCAACGCTATTTCATGACCAACTTGTACGAATGATTAAAAGTTGGCTAATTCATACAACCTCACTCGTGATAGGTAGGTTTAAGTGCAGGGGTCAGGGGTAGGTCATTCATACGAATTTGGTTACTTGTAAAATATGTATGAATTAGCAAAAATTGTACGAATTCGTACAAGCGAGGTCGTATGATTTCGTACAAATTAGCCAGCTCGTAAAAATAAGTACGAATTGCTGTGAGATTGGGTTGAAAAATATAAATATATACTAAAATATATACTATCATTCAAAAGGCTCACCAAGGCTGCTGTTTTTTTTAATCAAAAATACACTAAACAGAAAAAAATCAATATTTAAAATAAGTGTTTTTTTTTATTTGTATATATTATAGACCTTATGTAGCCCCGCCCCTTTTCAGTTCTGCGCTCGTTGTCTTTTGTCTTCTGTATTTTGACAGCGATCTTGCATATGTGTGAATGAACTGCTCATAAAAAATTTCCCTGTTGACATTTGTTAAGACATTCTTTACAATGCTTATGATAATCATTACAATGCTCATGATAACTTTTGTTAACTCTACAATAAGTAAATCCACCAGCTAATTATTCCTCGACAGCGATGCCATCAGGAATATACAGAGCGAGCCGCAAAACGGAAGTTCAAAAACAATATTCTTAAGATTACGAGCGCACATGTTTCTCTGGTGCATAAGGTCTATAAAATGTACAACAAAAAGCAACAAAACGTTGCACTTTTTTTAAACAGAAAGCGGTTATGCATTGAACACACTGTTCTGATGACACAAGAGTTGCAACTATGGCAGCTGAGAAGGCCATTCTTTTTGTTCTTTGTGAAGAATTTTCAGAGCCTGATGAAGTCGGTATAAATAGTATGTGTTTAAAGTGTAACTAAACCCCTGGTCAAAGCCTGACTCCACCCACTGGCAAAATTTGAAAATGCTAAAAAAGTGGGCAGACCCCAGCGGAGAGAGAGGGACGAGCCAGGGCGGGGCTCAGCGGGGAGCGTGCACATGAGACCCGCAGTGACGGATTAATTGACAGCTATAGTGGTGGGAAGTTCGGATCATGTTACTGACTCGGATCTTTGAGTTTCGATTAGGCACAATGAACGAATCTTTTATCGAATCATTTCGATTCATTTCATCATTATATAATTAAAATGTCATGTTAAATATTCCAAAACATCTCAGTAGGCTACTTACGAAAATCTTGATTACATTTACCGGATGGTCGAGTTTGTCTTGGTGTAACTTCCTTCCGGAATTGACGCAGGGATCACTCGGGCTCGCGGAAGAAATGAGACTAGACGCCGAAACTGGCGCTTTCACGGCGCGAGCGCGGCTGCGCCTCGCCCGAGCGCTCCGCGTCTGGTGTGAACGACACCATAAGCATGGGTGCCGAAAGGAAGCGGGCGTGCGATATAGCACAGCAGTACTGGAAAGAATAAAGATTAGTTCATCTCGCTATTAGTTCATTAGTTCATAGATTCGGCCGGGACCGAGTCTTTCGTTCTTCCTGTCAGTCCCATATAGTCTATGCTGTCAGCACCGGAAAGAGAAATGATTAGTCCATCTTTTGAGTTCGTGTTCTCATGATGCTACCCTGATCGTTTTCAATACTCATAAATCCAACTCCTGACTCGCTAGAGTAGTTTTGACGGAACCAGATGCTTTTATACCAGGGGCTGCCAAGGGCGTGGTGAGCTCGCACCAAGGGCGTAACAGAGTAGTGTCAGAGAGTTCTCTACGTCAGAGAGTACCCCTACTGCAGGAGCTTTCCGTTTAACCTGAAGAGGGCAGCACTCAGACGTTTTACACCATATATTTGAAAATTAAAAGACTTTACTGCCAACTGTCAGAAAATGTACTCGAATCAATGAACAGCATTTATGAAGCTCCATTCTAACAGATACATTAACTAAAAAAAGTTGGTTAAGTGTTTAGTTACTCTTTAATACTTTACAAAATATGCCCGATGTTACAGTTACTGCACTTGCCGCCCAGAACACAAGGACATCTCAATCGAGTGAAGGGATTGCTGAAACTGAAATGGAAGTACATATCTTACATAATTCAGACTAAAACATCTATTTAGCCTCACATAGTGATTTATTTGTAGTTTTAATACACAATTTTCTTTCTCATTTTTAAGGAAAAGCACTTAATTACCATTGTTTATTTCTATTCCAAATTCCATACACTTGCAGTGAAGCTAAAATATAAACAACTACATCATTATGTTGATATCCTATAATTTTTACAATAAAGCTTAAGACAAACATGTCTTCTAATATCCTCAGTTGTTGCATATACTGAGCTGCATCAAATACATTTGTAAATTACTTTCCTTAAACCCATTGTGCAAGTTCAATTTAATACTGCATGCTTTTTATACATGTTGCTGCTGATTGGACTGCAGTTCTGACACAACAAACAAGAGAAAACGTATCTCAAACCCTGTTGCACACCATTTTCAGGAAACATCACGTGCAACCTGGAAACCACAGCAAAATGTTTCGAACTTGAACGTGCCCCTGGTGTGTGGTGCGCAATATGGCTGCCGTCACATCATCCAGATGGATGCTGCACATTGGTGGTGGTTGAAGAGAAAACTTACCATCCCAGAGTATCAGAGCCCGTGCATCAGCTGATGCTGCGTGCATGTTCAGCTCCTCCAGCTTCCACACTCAACCTCCAGGATGATTAGAGCTATTTGTTCTTCCTTGTCAGGCTCTAGATCCTGCTGATCCCTTTCCCAATATGTCCATTATACTCACTGGCCTGTTCTTTAAAAAGACCCCTACGCTGTTCTTCATATTTACTATACTTAAAAAAACACATGTTCTACTGTTTCAATAATACCACATTCATAACACATACCATTTCCATGCTTAATGAGAGGGTTGATTTTAACCCTGTATGACCCATCCTTAATCTAGAAATCATTACTCTTCCTTTCTATGCCTTCCATAGCACAATTCATTTATCCCTACTGATTTTACAATACTGTAATACCACCTACCTGTACTGCTACTTTCCCATCTTTGTTGCCATATTCTTATTATTTCTCTATTAATTATTGATCTAACTTAATTTCTTCCTAAAAGGTATCTTAACATCTACCAAGTCTTTCCTTAATGCTTCTTTTGATAATTTAGCCAGACTATTTCGTTTCCTAATATCCCAATATGTGTTTTGAATCTCCGGAGGGCGTTTTAGTGTGGACGAGACAAAACGGAGGAGTTTTAGAAACGCTGACGCAGAGGCTGATGCTCGGCTCTATGATTGGGTGTTATCAGTCATGACGTATCCTTCCTGATTCGCCAAACACTTGCTGCATCCCAATTCGCCTACTTATCTACGCCCTAAAAGTATGTACTCTTTTTGTGAAGAAAAAGTATATACTTTTAATGTGCAGCAAAAAGAGTAGGCAAGCTTTGGGACATACTATCACGTCATCCTTAACGGACGGCTAAAAAGTAATGGCTAAACCTGTTCGGTAACACTTTACAATACGTGTGCACTAATATGCATTAATTCATCCTTAACTAATGCACAGATAAACATGAATTAATGTATAACTCATTCAGAACTAAACCATTAATAAATGATTACTGCATCAGCAACTAATAAAGAGTCTATATGATGAATAGATTAAGTAATACACAAATTGCTATTAATTCAATGTGTCATTGTGTATTAATTCCTTAATAACATATTTTATGAACTAATAGTGTAAATTAATGTGTTAATTACCACAATTAGTCAAAGCTATGCACTTTGACTTCCAGTTGCCTGCTTTAATTAATCATTAGCTAATGATTTGCAAAGGTATCATTATGTTATGACTTTACTTGTTGAGGCACATCATTATTAACTAGTCATTTAGTAATTGTAGTAATTTGCACATGAATTTGCACTAACAATTAAGTAATTAATGATGTATTAATGCATATTAGTGTACCTGTCATATTATCTCAAAGTTAAAATACAAGGCTTTGGCTCATTCTGGTAATTTACATATTAATTAACACTATTAGTTAAAAAAATGAGTTATTATGGAATTAATCCACAATTACATATTTAATTAATAACAATTAATGTATGAACTAATACATTAACCCTACAGCATCTTAATTAGTTCCTAATGTGGTAATCGTTAATGAATAGCTTAAATAATCATTAGTTTCACATTAATTCAGTATTATCTGTGCATTAGTTAAGCATGAATTAATGCTTATTAGTGCACACGTATTGTAAAGTGTTACCAACGTGTCTTTACAAACGTTCACAATGCTGCTGCATATGCAATATAATGTGGACAACATTGAATAAATTCATTTTCGTCCGGTTAGATACTGATAATTAATCACTCAAACCTGTTTATCTAAACCTCTCTACACAGCCGCGGGACCAGCACGGGACTCGTGCGCCCTCCGTGTCAGTAGTTCTTTAACACTTTTTACTCGTATTTGTAGTTCTAACCGAATCCTCGTCCACGCGCAATGGTTTGTGGGCAATATCAGCCGTTAGAGTGTGCACCGATCTACACTTCGGATTCTGACCGGAAATAGTAGACCATCCAGGTATTTTTGAAACACTCATTTCAACATACTATGGTTTGGGACGTACTAATTCTATTTTCGAATACTATTTAGGACAGATAGTATGCAAATTGGGACGCAGCAACTGTTTACACCGCGCGCGCTTGCCCAGTGTTGGTGAATGGTCACGTGATCCGCGTTTTCAGTCGTTTTAATGTGGACGGAGATTATTTCTAATACGCAGATAAAACGCTGGTGTGGACGGAGATCGTATTCGTTTTAATTCTCCGTTTTTAAACGAAACGCAGTAGTGTGGACGGGGCCTTAGTCTGCTCTAACCACTGCAGACCAACTATTATAGCAGTTAGTTTCTTTTTTTAAACTTACATTTTTATTACATTTTCACATTTATATCAACAAAATAATACAGAAAATGATACAAAAATAAAAATAACAATAGTAACATTATCAATCTAACAATCTGTCTGGAGATGATGTGCTATACAGTACACTTTTCTGTTTGGCATTTGCTCAATTTGTGTCACTTGTTATATAAATGTTCCATTTTTCCCAGTTCTTTTCAAAGACATTCTGTTTGACTCTCAAAAGGTATGTCAATTTTTCCATCTCAAGGATTTCCTGGACAATTTCCAACCACTGTTCCTGTTTTGGGATATTAATATTGAGCCAATTTCTTGTGATCGCTTTCCTACTGGATGCAAGTAATATTTTAGTCAAATACAGATCTTCTTTCCTTACGACCTCCTCAATATTCCCTAGGTACATCACTAGACAAGTGTTTGGGATTTCATATCCCAAAACATTTTTAACAACTAGGTTAACATTTTGCCAGTATGTCCCCATTTTTGTACAGTTCCAGAAGATGTGTGCATGGTCTGATTCCACATTCCCGCACAATCTCCAGCATTTTTGTTGTTTAGAGAGTTGCCTCGAATTTTATTTTCGGTGTTATGAAATAACAAACCAAGTTTTTCCAGCAGAACTCTCTCCATATTAAGGAGCTTGTAGAAGTGCATTGTGTCTCACACATGTGATACTATACCTCCTCTTGTATCTGAAATCTGAATCTGTAGTTCTGCTTCCCATTTTGCTTTTATATAGAGTGTCGTTTTCCCCTACTCTCACCCAGGGCTTGATAGAAAGCAGAGATGAGCCGAGACCCCTTCTGTTTGTAAGAGTCCACAATGACTCTAATCACCTTATTTGTCGTTTCAAGTGGCTTTATCTCTTTTGTGAAATAGTCTCTTAACTGCATGTATATATAAAAATCTTTGTTTTCTAAATCATATTTTGCCTTAAGATCTTCGAAGGTTAGGAATTCTCTACCCTGTTGAAACTGTACAAATTGCTGTCATACCTTTTTTGTGCCCATTCTTTGAAATTGGGTCATACATCCCCGGCTTAAAATTTGAATCATATGCAAACCACCGCAATATGCACATATCTCTCTTAAGTTTGTATTTTCTTCCTACAGTACTCCATATTTTTCTAGAGTAAATGCTATTATTGGGTTCATAGCGTGCTTTAAAGCACCTATCAAATGTTCATCCCCGACTAGTATCTGGATTGGGATAGTCCTGTATGCCTTTTTCTGTTTCTTTCCATTTAGACTCATAGTCAGGACTACACCAACAGGCCAGGGGTCTGAGCTGAGCTGCATACAAATATTCTAAGGTAAAGCCATTCCACCCTTACTTCTAGGTAGTTCGAAGTGTTCTACATTTTATTCTTGGTTTTTTACCATTCCAAATGAATCTAGAGATCATCTTGTCCCAAGCAATACATTTGTTTTGAGGGATATTAATTGGAAGAGCTTGAAATAAATATAACAGTTTAGGTAGAATATATATTTTGACAGTTAGCACTGAAGTCTAACGGAAGGTAGACCACCTTTCAATATCTCTTTAGATGCTTTTCTCAATTTCACTATAGTTGTTTTCTATAGCAGTTAGTTCTGATGAATATTCAAGTCTCACTTATTTTCAGTCTCAAATTTTGGAATATATACTCATACTCCCACTTTTTGCTCGACTGGGTCTTTAGATTCATCTGTATAGATTTGTATACAAGAATAAAATTTTTCTCTCATAAAAACATTGATTTCATAACTATTAAACTATCTTCCTTCTGCTTTCTCTCAATCCTCCAGCAGTCTCATTTCAACATTAGGCTCAGGAATATTCCACCCTTTTAATGGCATATTGGGACAAATAACTACATTTTCCAGACCAGATTCCTTAACCCATTGTTTATACTTCCATCCAAAACTATTCCCATTATTCTTTTTATATTCCCAACAGTCATTTAAAATTGCTTGTGTGCAACGACTCAGCAACTCTGCAAATTAACCCAGTACATCATTGTAAGCTTTGCCCTCCTTAAATCTCAGTGGCATCTGCATTTCAACCCTGATGGCATCTAGAGGGGTTAATCTTATTGCTCCATAGCAGATCCTAAGTGCCCTAGCTTGTATGTTGTTCAACTTCTTTAGCTCTGACTTTGCAGCAGCACCATACACTGCACACCCATAATCTAAACTAGACCGTATTAAGGCTTGATGCGCTTTTCCTTGCTCCTCACTCATATCTGGCTATTGAAGTCATGCAATTTATTACTCTTTTGCACTTGTTCTCAATTTTCTTAATATGTCTATTCCATGTTAATTTTCCATCAAATATTAGCACAAGGTATTTCAATTCTGTCACTCTTTCTAATAATTCACCATATAATTTCAAAGTAATTTGTTCCATTTTCCTTTTTTTGGTAAAAACCATATATTGGGTCTTTAATACTGAAAACTTCTACTGACCACCTTTCTACTTCATTTATTGATTCTTGTATTCCTTTAACTACATTCCCTAAGTTCCTCTTTTCCACACGACACCATCATCTGCATACGGTGCCTTCCCCACTTGGTTTCACTCTTTCACAAATATCATTAATCATTATGTTAAATAAAATTGGACTGATTACTCTTTCTTGAGGGGTCCCATTTCAGAATATCATGCGTTGTTGAAATTTCTTCCCCTATCCTAACCTGAAATGTACATTTAAACAAGAAATCCAATATCCACTTGTACATTCTCCCCCTACTCCGATTTTATAGCTTAATTAAAGGTCCCTCCTCCCTCCATAAAGTGTCATATGCCTTTTCAATATCAAAGAAAACAGCAACAAGAAATTCTTGGTTAAAGCTTTTTTAACCTCACTTTCAAATAATAGCAAAGCATCCATTGTAGATCTTTCCTCCTGAAACCTACTTTGAGCTGATGATAAAATCTCATTTTTCTCCAAAAAATTATTTAATCTTCTTACTATTATTTTTTCCATCACCTTACACAATGTAGATGCAAGAGCAATTGGTCTATAACTACTTGATTTTGTTGCATCTTTACCTGGTTTTGCTACTGGTATCACTATTGCATTTTTCCACTCTTTGGGTACCTTCATTCTATATATGGAATGGTGTTTTATCCTCTTTGACATCATAGTTCCCCACTTTGAAAAACAAGAGGCTGGTGTCAATACAAGCTTTTATTGGACTAACAAGGACGTTTTCAGTTCTGAAACGTACAGGATTTTCTTATGATATGATGACCTCTTAGATGTCTAAAGCTCAAGGAAAATTTGATTTCTCAGTTCATCACCCCCTTAATGGCTACGTCTGGTAAGTTTTTTTTTAATGCATTTACCAGCAGCTAACACCATTCATGGTAAATGCCACATTGAAAGGATGATACTACAAATTTTTCGCTTTCCATGGACAGGCAGCCTTTTCACAAATATATAATTTGTGCAGATATAACCATGGTAAACACAGCCTTGTTATCATTTTTTTACTTTTTTTAACATACACATGCATGGAATTCAAAACAAGAAGAGTAACCTTATAGACTTATGAAAAAGAAAACACACAGAATACTGCGGTTGCTGCATTTGGATTGTCAGTAGCTTGGTAGCCTAATTGCCTAATCACTTTAACCACTACACCAGAGCAAAACTCACTCTCGTTATGAAAGGCCATACAATTTCGAGAACACAGGCTAAGCAGTAAGCTGTGTATATCACAATACACTGGGCCAGATAACCATTCTTGTCTTTTTTTTTTTTGTTACATTTTATGTTTGGTAGCATCATCAAAACAGAAACTAAGCACAGTGTTCAAGACACACTGGGGAGTGAGAAGCTGTAATAATGTAAAATATGTAAAAAATGTAAAAAAAATAATGTTTTTCAAACAATCAAGCATGAAAGGGTATTTTAGTACACCCCAAAAACAAAATCAAGACTTTGTAAAAGTGTAGGACCCCTTTGAGACATTTTGTCTTTTTGAAGTCTGACTTTTCTTCCACAAAATAAAGAATGAACATAGGGTTGGATGACAGAGTTGTCTCTTAGTTGTTCTTGTGATTCAGGCCTTAAAAGAAGGAAAGGAGAAAGTTCAACTCAGTAAACTCCTTTTCCACAACAAAAAGTGTGCCAAACCAATTAAACTGTAGGTTACATTTGTTTATGAAAATTGGACAGTTGCTCTCACAGCTGTTTAACTGTAAAGCAAACCTTATCTACTCTCTTTCTTTCCTGTGATATAGCCCATCATCAGTCTTCCTGTGCCTCTTGCCCGGTTATGTGTCTTTGCTCTAGATGAGTCAGAGACATTTAGGCATCAATCCTGGTTCACAGTGTGAGTCCACCTATAACCTATGCCACACAGGAGAATGGCCACTGCATGCTGCATGACCTACACACACATGTGTAGTAGTCATAGATCATTTAGTACATATCATACAGTCTCTTCACAGTGGGAAATTTAAAGTAACAAGGCGATTAATCACGAGTGCTGTGATGCTCAGAAATATCATAATATTCTTTCTTAACAACATAATAGAAGCTTGCCATCAAGGGAATATTCAATGGAGTATGTTGTTTGACAGTAAATGACAATCGCTTAAGATCATTTCTTGTCTTTCCTCCTCCAGTGAATGCAGGTTTCATTAGAGGCTGTAATGTCTCATTTCATTCTGTATTTTTTCAGTAAACAGAGTTAACCTGTTACTCGCCAAATGCATGAGCATACAGTAGGTTACACATGGAACATAAATTGCAACATATTCATATCTCAGAAATTTGAATTTGAATTACATTTTTCAGTGTTTTGTTTAATGATGTTTTTCGTGACTGATGCATTGACATGTTCCTCAAACATGCCTGCATGTAAAACGGAGAAATGTATCTCTTTGGCATTTGAGAAAATTGTTTTCAAAGGTCAAAGCAGAGCAGAATGATATGAGACACCTGAGATTCCATCTGCACATTACTGGAAAGATTAAGAGGAAACTATATAATAATGCTGGAAATATGCATTCAGACAAACAAAGTGTTTTGACGGGACACAGGTGTCAGTGTCTATTGGTCAGAAATGAAAATTCTCTTTTTATTCTCAGGTTGTTAAAAACACATGGGACTTTTTTGTCTGTAGAACACAAAGTGAATTTTGAAAGAATATTTTACCATCTGCATCTTTATTGTATATAAAGTAAAAAAAGACACACAAAAAAAGGTTTTCAGTTCTCAAAACAACAAAAATGTTTGGGTCAGTATTTTTTATGAATATAATTATTAATTTCTTTATTTTATTTTTAAAGAAATTAATAATTATATTCAGAAAAGATACATTAAATTGACAAAACTGTCAGTAAAGACATTTATCATTATAATAATAATAATTCATTACATTTATATAGCGCTTTTGTCACAGAGCTACCCTCAGTTCTTTGTGACCCTTCTTTGTGACCCCTTCCACAAAACACATGAACACATACTACCTGTGCTGTGTTGCATCATGGGACAAATTAAGGATTATCGTAGGAATGTGCTAATAAATTTCTTAAGTTAACAGGAGTTTCAGCAGAGGAGGTGCTTGGGATTTTGAATGCGGAGGAAAGAACGTGGCCATGGATATGACTCAGAGTAATAACCCTTAGTTGTTGCAATGTCTTTCCTGCTACTACATTGGAATAGCAGTTTAATATCAAATGGTCAAGAATTAAAAAAAAAACATATTTCAGAAATGCAAAAGGCACCAGACATCATGCATTCAAGAGACATGGTTAAATCATTCTTTGGACTTTAAGATCAATGGATATGTAGTAGAGAGGAAAGACAGAATAACTGGAAGAGGGGGGGGGGGTGCAACATTTATCAAAGAAGATATCATGTAGCCTATAGAGAATAAACACAAGTAATAATGTAGAATATGTAAGTATATAAGTAATGGAGAGGTATAATGACATTAGAATATCAAACTTTTATAATCCATGCAAAGAGTGAGTCACAGGGTAAAGTTATTATATGTGGGGATGTTATGCACATAACGTTTATGGGGTAGTAAGAGTACAGACAATAATGGGTTAGTTGTAGAAGAATTTATAGAAGAACACTCATTAGTATGCTTGAATGATGGGAAATCAACAAGAATGGATATAGTTAAAGACGGCTTGTTATGTTTGAATCTCACAATAACATCAGCTGCATTAAGTCTGAAGAATGCACAGTGGCAATTAAAGAAAGAAACAATTGCTAGACGGGTTTGCACATGCTTTATGTTCTTACTTAATTGCATAATAGAATATTTTAATAAGACTCGTGTGACATAATATGTAATTGAATTGATACATTATTTGACATATTATTAAGTAATATCTGATAGCTGGTGGTGCGATGAAACAATTCGTAGTGTAATGTTTGCCACTTCACTTTATTGCCTCTAGGAGTCGCCAAAGGACAAAAATCAAGGGAAATGTACGTACCTACGCCAGACATGAAGTTTACTTGGAGGAACGCACATTCTTACGTTAAAGTCCCTGTAAAGGCAATTCTACAAAAAAGTTCTAAACACATTATACATATTAGGCCTATTGCTAAAACATATTACAAAGCCCGTGAACTGTGAAGTACTGAAATGTGCAGTTAAACAGTTTTTCACCATTGCAATTTTACGGATTATTTGGATTATTTTCTCTCTCCCGCCTCAGCGTTCCTTCTCCCGCCCGAAAGCAGTATCAGCTAATATCACCGTCGAAAGCCTTCACGCGAGTGGGCGTGGCTTCCACGCAGCCAGCGGACACGCCCCCAGCGTTTGAGAACAGAGGTAACTGTTCAGTTTTTGAAGATTTTAATTTGATAGCTTATTTTATGTACTTGCCGGATTTTTTTATCATTCACATTTGGCTGGGTGGCTAATAACACATTTTTCTGTGGTGTGACAAACTCAGAACACATACTTAATTTTGACTTTACAGGGACTTTAATTTCACTGTTAGTACATCTGGCCGTGAACGTGAAAACTGGCGTACGCCGTGTTTTTGTACGTACGCAGTGTCGATACATTTTCGTCCATGCCCCGCCCCTGCACAGCGCACTCTACATTGTCACCTCGAGGATTCTCTGACCGAACGCGCCTATTTCAACTGTCGCCTCCTGGTCGCCTCGCCATCACTGAATCATTCTCAGCTCAGTGGAAAAGCTGCAGCCGGCAGTTCGGCGAGAACGGAACACGGTAAGAAAGATTAAAATATGCTTTATTTGTACAGTTTCTTAGCCTGTAGCATTACCGTTCATACCTTTCAACATACCAATGTTTTTATTTCTGCAATGATTGTGGCAAACCAAGTTAGCAAATTGTCATTAGGGTAGATTTGAGCAAACATGTAGGTTATTTGGTAATTTGAGTAAAAAAAAAACTATTTGGATGAAATTCTTTCTCTCTCTGGGATGTTAGCTGTCTGGATTTTTAGTGCATATTTTCTCCCCTTTCCAGTAAAATGCCAGGCGAGGAAGGATAATGTTAGGCCCAAGTTCAACATTAACTAAGTTACTTTTTTTCACTGAATTTGAGTCAATTTTTGTTTACATTTTGACAGTTACACCACCCCATGTAATGATACCCCAGAAAGTGAATTCATATTAAAGATTAATCTTATAAATATATAAAATAAAAAATATGAAATCATGATACTATGTGTGTGTGTGTGTGTGTGTGTGTTCTGTTGCAGCTGTTGCAGTTCAAGTGCCACCAGTCTGTTTTTGGAGTTTCATTTTTTCGGGACATCTGAGTAAAGTAAGATTAAATACTGTTTCAATCTTGATTTAGCCAGCTATGTTGTCAAATACTGACACAGGTCCACACTACAGCATTTAAAGAAGTAGTTCACTTGAAAAAAAAACAACTTTTGCTGATAATTTACTTACCCCATGTCATCCAAGATGTCCACGTCTTTCCTTCTTTAGTTCGAAAAGAAATTAAGGTTTTTGCTGAAAACATTCCAGGATTTTCTCCAGATAATGGACTTCATTGGGAACCAAACAGTTCAAGGTCCAAATGAGAGTTTCAGTGCAGCTTTAAACGATTCCAGACGATGAATAAGGGTCTTATCTAGGACCCTTCGGAGGATTTGTTCATTTTGATGAACGAGTTCGAACAGGAGAGTCACAAACGCTCATGACAGAACAGAGCAAGGCTAGCATTGTGCTTATAAAACTTAAACTTTTTTATTTATTTATTAAATGACCGATCGTTTCTCTAGATAAGACACTTATTCTTCGTCTTGTGTCGTTTAAAGCCCTTTGAAGCTGCACTGAAACTCTCATTTGGACCTTGAACCGTTTGGTTCCCATTGAAGTTCATTATATGGAGAAAATCCTGGAATGTTTTCATCAAAAACCTTAATTTCTTTTCGACTGAAGAAGAAAGACATGGACATTTTGGATGACATTAAAATGACATTGGATGACATCGACGCACGTTTACGGGTGATGGAAGTCGGCGTACGTAGCGTAGGAATCGCCGTGACGTCGCAACGTTTCCTACGCTACGTCCTACCTCGTACGACTTCCTCGTATGGAACTACCCGTGAACGTGCGTCGATCAGTTGCCGGAAGTCAGATATTTTCATTTATAAAGTTTTATGTATACTTTTACGACAATACTGCACAGATTTCCCTCACAAGGCCTTCGTTTATCCCACTGGAGCCGGATGGATTACTTTTGTGAAGGATGTATGCACATTTTTGGGACTTGAAGGAGCTGGACCCCATTTCTTCACATTATATCCACTGAAGGGTCTAAGACATTTTCTAAAATAACTGAAACTGTGTTCGTCTGAAACAAGATTGACATATGCATCTCGAACGGCTTGAGGGTGAGTAGTGCATGTGTTAAATATCATTTTTGGCCGAACTATCCCTTTAAACACATCTAAGTTTCGAAGAACTGTAGCTGGATCTAACACCCGTTTCACACATACCCGTTTGCAGTGCGTTTTGCGGTGCAGGAACCACGCGTGCTGTAGTGCTTAACGATGCGTTTGGAGTAAATAACTGATCTGCGGCTGTACCACAAACACATACTTACTATTTTTATGTAAAATCCAGAAGCTGCAGTTTAAAATCCAGAAGTTATGCTGCAAAAAACAAATAAACAAAACAAAGTTGTGTCAGCATTGCGATTCTTTGTATCAATGTTTTAACACATTTTAAACACTGTAAATTAGGGCTATTATTCCATGCATTACTTGTTCTTATAAGTTGCTCAAGCAAGTGGTCAAATATTTACTATAATAAAATCGCAAACAATTGAAATTAAAACTTAAAATGGACAAAAGCAGCCGACTTGCCTTTTTTTTCCTTTTTAATTTTAAAACAATAGATCTTGCATGTCACAAAGAACTTGTTTTTCCACTTCCACGATTCGAGACGAGTGTTGTTCATTCTATCATTCAATCTTTATCATTTTGACCACGAAATGTGTCACTTTAATTCAGCGTTTGCAGCACAGCACAGACTCGGTGTGGAAACGATTGCTGTGCTGCTGTTATACGTACCACACCAGTGAAAAGTGAAAGCCCTAACCTGTTAACCCCTTAACTGTCACCGTCCCGGTACCGGGACGCCTAACTTTACTTCACTATATTTTTATTAAATCCTAATCTAATTATGACAAATTATATATTGTTGGAAAAGTCTAAGGCTGAATCCCAATTCACCCCTTGGCCCTACCCCTTGTTTTCGAGTGTACCCCTTGACCCTTAAAACGGAGTTATAAGGGCCAAGGGGTTGAAATATACCCCTACGAAATGGAACAACCCTTCATGAACCCGATACTTCATCAGTCGTCGGCGATGGCTCTGCCGTAACAGAGTTTTTACAGGATTTCTCCATGACAACAACTGACAATCAGCGCAGCTGCTCTTAACTTTGAATAAACATGATGATTATAACATCCCTTCCTCGAAATGTATGTCATTTCTGATCAGAAAGAATCATCTGGCGCTAAATTTAAATGTTTAACCGTTTGCGATCCATCTCGCCGGTGATTTGCGATGCATTCCATGAACTTTCTCATAGCCCTCCGTTTGGAGTGTGCTTCTGAAAAATCTTCGTTTCGAGGGCTATGTAGCCCTACCCTTCGCCCTACCCCTCGATCTCAACAAGAATCGGGACACCCTACCCCTAGACGTGAACGCGCAAAACGGGGGGTAGGGCTAAGGGGTAGGGCCAAGGGTGAATTGGGATTGAGCCTAAGACTTCTAAATAGATATTCTACCCCTGTTTTGTGTTACAAATTATGTAGGAAGAGTAACTGATGAATTTATGACAAGAGTGCACCTCAAAAAATCTGCATCATAACAGGAGTTCTGACCTTTGTCACAAAAAGTTGATGCACCCACTTTTAATCATTGAAACTTTTGTTATTATGCTAAAAGTTCATAAAACAAATAATCTAGTATTTTTCAATAAAATTTTTAATTTAAAAAATGTATAGTATAATATTATCCTCTAAAAATTATAATATATACATATATATTATCCTCTAAAATATATTATTTTATTATCGCCTTTTATTATATCACATATTTTAGTAGTTATCATAAATTAGGTATCATTTGAAAGCTTATAAACTCAGAATTCATCCTGTGAAAACCGTTTTATAATTGATCCTCCTCTTTTGGACATCATTATATTTCATAATTTAATCTTGACAAAACACATATTGTCAGAAAGGTCTGGGTCTCAAGGTTCCAAATTTTGTGACTAAATTGATATTTGGACAGAAATGTATTAATTTGTAAAGGCGGAATGTATACAACTAAATTTAATGGAATTCAATGGCACCCGGTGGCTATTTTTGGTACTGACGTCTAAACAAAATCTCATGGGAAGTTAAATTTTTGTGATATCAACTTCAAATTTGGAACATAACTTGGTTAGATTTATGGCTTTAATTTTATAGTAATTTTAGAGTAAAAATATTTTGTAAAATATATATTTTATATAAAATAAAAAATAAAAAGTACAGTATATTTGATTTACCGGTACTGTGATTTTAACTGAACTTCCATAACTTTTACATACTTTAATTTTTTAAAGTGTTATCACTTCAGCAATAATCTGCTGAGTGTCTTCTTTAAACAAGACCAAACTTGGGTATATATTCCAAAGCATTCTTTAACTACAACCATTTAAGTGTGAATAGTGCATTTTAACCCCCATTCTCAAAAAGGGGGTGACAGGTAAGGGTTTAAAAACTCTTTTTTTTCGTACAACAGCACTCATCTTGTTTGTTTATCAGCGGATGCGGATGAACAGTTGTAGACCGGAAACTGATATGCCAACTTCTGACAATGAGACAAAAGTTTGTTACCACGCTTGTGCACGTAGCCTATTGTGTATTGCTGCATCCCAATTCGCATACAATCCATCCTAAATAGTATTTACTTGTTGAGGCACATCACTATTAACTAATTGTTAAGTAATATGTCATTTTGGTTTTGTCACATCCACACTATGGGTTTCAATTTCCCGCCTTCTACAACTGGTATTCCACTGTGTCAAATGAACTGCCTCATCCAACAATTCATGGCACAGGAGTGTGTCAGGTTAAGCTTGAGCTCTAGGATTTAAATGAAGAACACTGAGAATATGCGCCCGTGCTCTGCTATTTCATAACACTGTGTCTAGACCGGACAAAGAAACTAGAACCCATTATAATCAGTGATACAATACTGAATGCGACACAGTGCTACACGACACAACAAAACCTGGACTTTAAACTGATGCCTCACTCTATTTCTGATGTACTCTGAGCTCTTGCGCTACCTCTGTTTTGAAGGACAAATGGACATACAATGGTCTGTCATGTCCAGACAGATGTAATGGTCTCGTCCAGTTTAAACACGGTGTAACAGAATCAGTATTTCAGATTATGGTGTGCTGATTTTTGTGTGTGGCCCAACTTACCCATCCTTCAAACACTCTCTGACATTACACTCACTGCAGCAACTCAGAGTCGACTCTTCACTTTTGAAAGACAATAACTTTATATATGGTGCACTTTTTATAAAATTTTGCAGGATGTTTTCATTTCCTTACAGCTGTTTTCCACACTAAATGAACAGTCATTTTCAAAAACCCATGATAGGGCTCTTTAATACTATTATACAATTCAATATGTATATCCCACATTTCATATGAATATGGGATGAATTCAAATTCTGACTATATCTTTGCTCGCAGTGTTTCTCCTTTTTGTCAGCGGTGTTTCATGCCTTTAAACTGGTTTAAACGTGACATTTGTGTTCTTCGCTGAACTCAAGTGTTTCTCACTGGATCTCGATGAGCGAGACGATCAGAGTACAGCGCGTGTGAGCTGTGTGAGCTCGCACTGCTCTGCCGTTTGGAACTTTGAGCCGAGCAGAAAAATGCTCTATGAGGCGCGTGGTTCAAATGAGTTTCGTTCCGCTTTTGGCGCACAAACATTATCGAACATTTACCAACCTATTATCGTTTTGATATAATGTTGTTTTATTGAGAAAATTTATATCGCAATATTTATTGTTATCGTTTTATCGCCCAGCCCTAATGTGACGTCATTATGCACTGGTTTTTATTCGCTTTAAAGCCGTTGGATGGAAACACACTCACCAGCTTTATTCACATGCGTTTTACTTCAGATAATTCAATTTACAAGTGGATGGAAATTTGGCTAATGAATAATGGCATTAATTTATTTCTTCTCTTCACACTAAGCCAGTGTTTCCCAAACTTTTTTTCTGGGGACCCACATTTTAAAGTCGATAAATCCTTGTGACCCAATAAACATTAGGCCCATATAGTTCATATATCAAGAAGAGAATTTATGCATTAACAAAATATGTATGACCATTTTTAAGGTCAGTTAAGCTTCCAGTTAACTATTTAAAAGAGATACAGATATTTGACAAAGCACACTTTTTTTATTAACCTGTTGTTGACAATAAGCGAAATGCAGAGGTGAAATCAGAAAGGAAGAGTTGACAGGGCATCTCATTGTTTTCATATTCTCATCATTACAGTGTACACAATTTACTATAATAATTATTATAGGCTTAAATTAAAATATCCTGACAGTGAGACTTTGTAACCATGCATGGCTCACTACCACTGTATAAAAAATGCCTAAACAGTTAAAACAGTTGTGTTCTTCGCTGAACTCAAGTGTTTCTCAGTGGATCTCGTGAGCGAGACGATCAGAGTAAGCGCGTGTGAGCTGTGTGAGCTCGCACTGCTCAGAAGTCCGAACGGCAGAGCAGTGCGAGCTCACACAGCTCACACGCCGCTTACTCTGATCGTCTCGCTCACGAGATCCAGTGAGAAACACTTGAGTTCAGCGAAGAATGCAACTGTTTAGGCATTTTGTGGGCGGCAGTGGCTCAGTGGTTCATGTAGGTTGTCTACAAACCGAAAGGTTGGTGGTTCAATCCCCGGTTCCACCTGACCAAGTGTCGAGGTGTCCATGAGCAAGACACCTAACCCCAGCTGCTCCCGACGAGCTGGATGGCGCCTTGCATGGCTGCCGTCGCTGTCGGTGTATGAATGTGTGTGTGAATGGGTGAATGTGAGGCAAATTGTAAAGCGCTTTGGTGGCCATTGGGTCTATGAAAGCGCTATATAAATGCAGTCCATTTACCATTTACCATTTAAAAAAAATTATAGGCTACACACAATTAATTATAGATTCCTCTACCCCAATAAATCTAATGCAATATAAATGACTATAACATAGTATTCAATATAAATATTCCACATTTATGCCCAAACCATGGTAAATTATTACATTCATGGTAAAGGTTTGTAATAGTGGTGATTAGGGCATTTATAGTCTTCTAACTTTGTTCATGTTTCTGCTATTTACCTCATCAGTAGTGTTGGGAATATTAAGGCTGTTTCATCCGATTCTAAAACTAGTTAAAATCATTGAGTGATTGATTTGTGGTTCGTAATTGAGTGTCCAATTGAAACGCTTCTCACTGGATGTTGCGACGCTGTTTAATAATAGTGTCCGGACCGGGAGTAAACTAAACGCAACTCCTTTAAGCTTTGCGTACCCACTGGGCCGTGCTGCCTAGTTCAAAGTAAACCAGTGAAACAACTGAAACCAGCTCTATTTTGTTCTCTATTTGTTGTTACTGACCGAGAAACCGTTTCAGGTGAACGAATCCGAATCAGTTTCAGACCGTTATGCACGCGCGTTGGCCAATTCATGGAAAGGAAATAATCAAACCAACTAATGATTAATATCGCTGGTTCAGTCGACAGAAATACGGGACCTAATATACACATAAAAACTGCTGAAATATTCGGACTGTAAACGTTTCTCTCAGGTCAGTCAGAGCGTTCATGGTACACACAGTATGTATAGTCGTCCAGCTGCAGGCGCCACTGCGGCCATGCGCATATCTAACCAAATTTAACCGCACCACCAGAAAATAGGAGGAAGGAGGTTGGGGTGCCCTCAGGCCGTATGGAGATGATTGGCGGGCCGCACTTGGCCCACGGGCCGCCAATTGAATAGCCCTGATCTAGAGTATATAGCACACTGAAAAATAGTGCTCAACTTGGCGACCCAAACAAAATCTCCCGCGACCCACTTGTGGGAATGACTGCACTAAGCTATCAAATAAGAATTAATGCATATTAGTGCACTCGTAAAGTGTTTTGCAACTGCAAACTGTTAATAATTGTTCACTTTTAAGGTGCTTCTGCATCCTTTTTTGAAGCTTGAAGCTCGGCCTGTCACGATAACTTAATTTTGCTGGACGATAAATTGTCCAAGAAATTATTGCGATAAATGATAAGAGACTATTTACATCTAAAATAATGATAATGGCATACTTGTGTTGCACGGTGCGCCGATACTTCAGTATCGGTGCACCGTGCAAAGTTCAATACTCGGAAATTAAAAACCTCACGATACAAAAATGTATTAGTATCCATACTTTTATGAATGACCGCGTTCCAGATTTATAAGAGACGTATTTTATGTTGGTGTGTGTGCAGCGCATGCTTCCAGTCCCTCCCTATGTGTTTTTTCTCCTCACGCATGCAGGAAAGAAGCGGCAGCTGTCATGAGACGAACACTACAGCGAGACGGCTGCATGTGTGAGCACACGTGATACTGTGGCCTCCGGCCTCATAGCGGAGTGGCAATCCGGAGACTCTGGACTTTTCCCGGTGGGCTGTGAGTGTTTCGGTCTCACTTATACATTGCAAGTTCTTAGGAACACAATACGGTGGCCTGTACACAACCTGTACACATAGTCTCTGCAACGGTGATGGTGCGCGACTGCACAAGCCGCAAAAGACACTGCAACTGATAGCAGCGAAAAAGAGCGCTCCACTTGATTTAAAAAACAACAGATCTTAGCGCTAGATCTCTTATGTTATAGCGAACTAAATTAATTATCTGCTAGTTAGCTGGAGATGTTTTATTTATTTTTGTATTAGGTGTACAACTTTCCCCCCAACTTTCATAGATAGCATAAACAATTTGCAAGCTGCTAAAATAAAGCATACAAAACATCAGCTAAAATGATCTATAGGCTATTATAATCAGAGGATGTGCATGTTTGCCAGTGATATTTATATTAGGTTAGTACAGCATTTAAAGAGCACAGATATAAGCAAAGGAGGTGCATGTGAAACGCCTTGTAAGAAATACTTTTCCTTTTCTTGAAAAGTAGCGAAAAAGTATCAAAATCGCAATACTTGACTTGGTATCGGTATCAAAACAATAATTTTGGTATCGTGACAACACTGGCATACAGGCAGTGTTGTGCCTAAATTCGTTCAATGAGCGATAGTTCATGAACGCGTTCATTTTGAGTGAATGTGAACTAAACGTACTGTATTACTGCCTGATAAAAACGTCACTGTGAACGCGTTCATTCTGATGTCTGTGAACGCTCGCTCTCTCGAGTTTAACTTCGTACAATAGGGTGCCAGATTTCTATAGAGCCTTCCAGGCAAAAACCCGGCTAAAACACACATAACAGGCCTTAATATATAGCGAAAAAACACCCAATCTGGCAACACAAGACACCAGTGTCGCACCGTGGTCGCCGTCGACAAAGCAGCGAGTGAGGAGGCGACGTATGATCATTTAATAGGATTTTATGACAAGGTCGGTGAGGATGGGAAAAATCTTACATTTCTGTGCAAACTTTGCCTGTTGATAAAATAATTGTTGTCTGTGGTTGTATATGGGCTGTGGCAATAATAATAACAAAAAAGCTCGCAACATATGGAAAAAAGAACTATGAATGAACTAGTTCATTTTTTGAAGTATGAACTATGAACTGAACTAGTTCATTTTAAAATGTGTGAACTGAACTTTGAACTAGTTCATGTAGAAAGTGAACTACAGAACCTACGGATTCTTTTAAGTTTAAAGGCTGGTTTGCGCTGAATATTTGCAGAAAATGAAATCAACATGTACTTTCCTGATGTGCATTTCTGGTCTTATTCTGGAATTATTAATCTGTGCATGTTATTCTTAAAGGGAAAAAGATTGGTTATCAGTTCTTGTTATTTGTCACCACTTATTATAGTGAAACACTTCTCATGGTCCAATCAATTTTCTGACAAATGGTAAAATGGTTTGCAAATGGAATTTAATGTTGACTTTATGAACAGGATTATGAAATTATGTAGGCTATTTTATGGGTTTGTCCATATGCTACAGCCAGAGATTATTACTGAACGTCACCTTTATAGTAAAGCATTGCATTAGCCTAAATAATTAGCTATTTTTGTGCCAGAAAAGAAGCTTTGGTAGGCGAACAGCTGTGGATTAGTTTTGCCCTATGTTTGACTATTAGTTGTGTCTAGACTCAGGGGCGACAAAGAGCCAAATTTCAAATTCAGTCTCCCTTCATGCTTCCTTTCTGCTTCAAGTTCATTTTCTTTCTGTTTTCTCATATGGTTTTCTCCCCTCTCTCTCTCACACACCCATTTTCTGTTGAAACAGGGAAAAATAGTTTGGAAGGCAATTTAGCTGGGAGGCGAGACAAATTAGTGGCTATTTGTGGGATTACATGACACACACATCCCCTGTTTCCTGAGTGATACAGAAATCATTATAAAAGCTTTGGAAATAGTGCAGAGGCTAAATTAAGTGAGCAGAGCTCTCAGCTATCGGCTCTAAATGAATCAGAAATGATAATCATCATATTCTACGAGGACACAACAAATAAGACAGTTTGTAAAAGATCACTAATTATACACTAAGACTTCCGTAAAGTCCAGATGGTGAGTTTCAAATATTGTGTAGAGTATTAGGGTATCATTGCATTTTTCCTCATGCAAGTTGGGAGTGACATATGCAGTATGATATAATGATGTATTTTGTTTTCTTAAGAAAATGTGGGGGTGTTTTTGCATGTGCAAATATATTTTTGGTGCTTGTTTGGCTATTGTTAAGTGTTTTCTGTGGCGTTCACTGTTCTGCATGATTTTTAGGTGGATGGTGCTGAAAAATTAAACTTATTGAAGTCATTTGCCAAGGCAACATTTGATTCAGTTTTCAAAGGTACACTTCACCCATTTGCATTAAGCTTTGTATCTTTAGAAACCCAGTCATATTTTTGAATGGTCATGGTTTATTCCCTTATTTTTCCCTGAGATGGGAGAAATAGGTGTTTTACTTCCTGCTTATTATGACGTAAAAAAATTAATTTTGCGTCATAGTAAGCAGGAAGTCACATTTCATTGAAAAGTATAGAGACTACAAACTTAGCTTCTCATAATTCAAGGGTGTGGGACCCACTCGCCCTACAGGCCTATTACAGATCAGTGGGTGGGACTTGCAGAAACTGAAATCAATATCAGCCATCTTGTTTTTGGAAGCTAAGCTAACAAGCTCTGTGGAGATAGGAAGTATGACAATGACAAAAGAAACTAAACATGATATGGAAGGATTTTGAAAGTCTGCTGCTCGAATCCGATGTTCGTGGCTATCTTTACGAGCCACAATATAAGTTAGTTAAGAGCAGCTGAGGGTGATGAAGGAGCAGGAGGCGGCTGCCTGTCGCGGTCGAGGAGCCCTGACTGGCTCGAGTTGAGGCGGACTGGCTCTCACTGCATGCTACGGCCTACAGACACAGATAGAGTCCATCTGCTGCAGAGAATTTCAGCAATGGCAATTTGAACAGTCATAGTTTCGCCTGACTGAACATCCAGGTATCATGCAGTAATTCACCATATTAAGATGGGTACAATCTTAAGATGAGAGTACAAACGAGGAGTAATTCAATAATGAGTTTGCCAATGTTGCGTTAACAGGGTTTGTTGTTGTGGGAAGAAGGTGTCACAGTGTCCGTCTTCACCGTCCCGTCTAGTCTCCTCTCTACACCTCCCAGAATCCTCTTCACCGCACACCTGAACTCACTCCCTCATCAGTCTCCTGTTTAGTGTCTAGTCTCATCATTTTCACCTGTTTGCACCTCATTATGTCTGATTCATCTGTGTATTCAGTTCCCTCCCCAGCCCGAGCCGCCCTCTCCGCTGGTTCCGTCCAGCACAGCTGAGCCCGAGCCCTCCTCTCTGCTGGTTCCGTCCAGCATAGCCGAGCCCGAGCCCTCCTCTCGGCTGGTCCCGTCCAGCACGGCCGAGCCGCCCTCTCCGCTGGTTCCGCTCGCGAGCACGCCGCCCGAGCCGCTCTCCCCGCTGGTTCCGTCCAGCACGGCCAGCCAGCCCTCCTCTCCGCTGGTTCCGTCCAGCACGGCCCGAGCCGCCCTCCCCGCTGGTTCCGTCCAGCACGGGTCGAGCCCGAGCCGCCCTCTCCGCTGGTTCCACCCAGCCCTGTCCAGCCCGCACTAAAGACAGTCCAGCATGCACCAGAGACTGTCCAGCCCACACTAGAGACCGACCAGCCTGCACCAAAGACTGTCCTAAAGACAGTCCAGCCTGCACCAGAGACTGTCCAGCCCGCACTAGAGACCATCCAGCTTGCACCAGTGACCGTCCAGCCCGCACTAGAGACCGTCCAGCCTGCACGAGAGACTGTCCTGAAAGACCGTCCAGCCCGCACAAGAGACCGTCAGCCACAAGAGCCGTAGCCGCACAAGAGACCGTCCAGCCCGCACCAGAGACCGTCCAGCCCGCACTAGAGACCGTCCAGCCTGCACCAGAGACTGTCCTGAAAACAGTCCAGCCCGCACCTGAGACCGTCCAGCCCGCATCAGAGACCGTCCAGCCCGCACCAGAGACCGTCCAGCCAGTAGGGATGGGTACCGAAACCTGGTATTAAACGGGCCCCGGTGCTGAATTTTGAAAGACCGCAGTATCGATAAGCTCGGACGTTATCGGTTCTGCTGTCGGTACTGGAGAAATTAAGAAAATACACGTAGGCTACTATTTATTATTCCTATAAAGACGTTATCTTGAACATGTTTATCTCGCCAGCCATTTCTATATATAAACTATATTTTAATTGAACCATTTGTCTGTGATGCAATTTGCTATTCGCAGTTCAGAAGAGAGAGAGAGAGATAGAGAGAGCGATCTCTCACGCGGAGCCACAGCACGCGCAACACGACAGCCCTTGCTTAATGAGTGACAATGAGGACAGAACTAAACATTCAAACGTGGTTACACGTTAGATCTGGAATATTATTCTAATTTTATTTTAGATTTCGGCTTCCAAAGATTATAAAAAGAAGATATTTGAGATAAAACCGTTAAAAACGAGACGCATGATCTGTCCAGCGCAACTTCCTTCACTTCACTGCGCTGCGCTGTCAGTTCTTCCTAAAACCCAAACGTGCCGTCAGAATCAGCATGATCGGTGATTATTGCAAAATGCTGTCTCTACTGTTGCTAGAAAAAAATGGCTATTAAAAACACATAAACCTGCGCAAGAGACGCTGTTCACAAGGCGGTGCTCCGAAACGGACTGCAACGAGACAAGAAAAGTATATTTTGGGCTTTGTGTGTCCTCCTAAACTATCAAATATACATAAAAATGTCAAAATGAGAAGCTCTGAGATTCACTTAAACACAGTTTATTCACTTAAACACAATTATGTCTTAAATGGATGTAAATAATAGGGAGAAAATGATGGTGCATCAGATCTGCACTTGGTCTTAAAGGGGCAGCAGTCTAATAAACCTGCTGACGATTCAGCCATTAGCCTAATGCAAATCAAACAACAAAAGGCAGAGCAAATCACTCAGAGCTCTTGAATGAGTAACTTTAGATTTAATAAGCATTAATCTATCTATGATAAACTATACAGTGCTATTTTACATTTGATTACTAAATTAGATTTCTTTTCAGACAGAAACAAAAGTAATGTTAGTAGACCTTCCTGAAATTAAAACACTGTGTATATAATTTGTATATTTGATTAATTGTATTCTTGTGTGTTTACGTGTTTTTTCTTATGTGTCCTATCTTTTGTATATAAAACAAAAAAGCCAGCACGATGCTGCATAAAAAAAGATTTGTTTCTTCGTTTTGTTAAAGCATTGCTTTTTCTATTTAACATTTCAAAATATAAAGTTAATTATGTTCTTAATTCTTAAAAAAAAAACACTAAAAAGAACCGATAAGAATACCGTTAAAGTACCGGATCGATAAGCAGTATCGATAAGAGTAGTAATACCGATAAAACCTTAACGATACCCATCCCTACCAGCCAGTGCCTGTGACTGTCCAGCCAGCGCCAGAGACCGTTCAGCCAGTGCCTGTGACTGTCCAGCCAGCGCCAGAGACCGTCCCGCCTGCACCTGAGAGCCGTCCAGCCAGAGCCCGACAGCGTCCAGCCAGCGCCAGAGACCGTCCGCGCCTGCACTAGAGACCGTCCAGCCCAGAGCCCGAGACCGTCCAGCCAGCGCCAGAGCCCGTCAGCAACCTGAGACCAGGATCCCACCCAGCCTCCCTCGCCTCCTCTCATCTGTCCTCTGTCTGCTCTCCTATCCTTCCTGCCCTCCGAAACCAGCATGGTCTACGGATCCCCAGTCTCCGCCTCCCACCTCCTCCACCTGGGTGCTTCCTCGGTCCGTCTTCACTCCAGATTCCCCTTGGCTCCTACCTCCATCAGCTCCACCATGGCCCCTCAGTCCACCAGTTCCTCCAGCCTCCCTCGTACTCCCGGATCCCCTTTGCTCCCTCGACACCCTGCCATCACCTCTGGACTTCCATTCTGTTGCTTCGCCCTGTCATTCCACCCCCCGGTTCTGTTGGTTGCCTCATTCCCTTCAGTGTCCCGTCAGCCCTCACTCCCTCTGTCGTCACCGTGTCCTTCGATGTCCCTGTCGTCCCTCTGTCACCGGAGCCTGCGGTTCCTCTACGTTCTCCCAGCCCCTCTGCATCACCCGGTTCTTGTCGGTCCCCACGGCTTCACCCCGGTCTCCTCTCCCCTCTGCTCCGCCCCTGTCAGTCGGCCCCCTGGTGTCGTCAGCACCACGTTACATCGGCTCCACCAGGGGTCCTCCCTCCATCAGCTCCGCCCTGGCTCTCGCCCTCAGTCTGCTCCGCCCTGGTCTTGTCCTCAGGGTCCCACAGCTCCGCCCTGGGACGCCCGAGGGTCCCACAGCTCCGCCCTGGACGCCCGGAGGGTCCCACAGCTCCGCCCTGGCCACTCCCTCAACCCTCTCCGCCCCCAGATCGTCTCCCCTCCTCTGCTCTACGGGCGCTGAGGCACCACGCCTTCCGGGAGGGGGAGTAGATGCTCACAGTCTCCGTCTTCACCGTCCCGTCTGAGTCTCCTTCTCTACACCTCCCAAAATCCTCTTCCACCGCACACCTGAACTCACTCCCTCATCAGTCTCCTGTTTAGTGTCTTGTTTCATCATTTTCACCTGTTTGCACCTCATTATGTCTGATTCATCTGTGTATTTAGTTCCCTTGGTTCCATTCAGTGTTTGTCGGTCAATGTTTGTGTTACCTCGTGTATGGAGTGTTTTTGCCTGTCTTCCTGTTCCTGTGTATTGTGAGTTGAGTTTAAGTAAAAGTTGTTGAATTGGAGCCTTCCCTCGTCATCCGTCTGCTTACTCCTTTCTGCCTGCACTGCATCAGCTACACCGTGACAGAAGGAGGCGGGAAAGTGAGCGAACATTTAAACATTTTAATGGCCAAAGAACAAATACAAAACGAAAGTATAAGCCAACTGCCCCTCATTGACAACTGATAAAACCACATACGACATAAAATCAGCCTGTTCTCTTCGATCTGCCATTTATGCTCCCGCTCCTCTGTGAGAGATCCGGACCGGTCTTTGCATCTCTTGTCTTTCATTATCACTCATGCCACCGGCTCCCGACATCCTCTCGTGCCGCTCTCACCTCAACATTTATTCTAGGCTCAACTAACTAGAAATTTTGCGTGAAATTAATTTCAAACTTTGGTGGCAGCATAGAACGCTTAGCCTTGTTGACGAAAGAATGATTTCTCTTGTGTGCGCGCAGTTTTGGACTAGTGGGTGCGGCTTGCAACGTGGTATGTGGTGCTTCGTGGGTGTTGCTGTCTTTCATACAAATGCACCCTTCGCAGGGCTCCCAGACTGAACTTTTCTACTGGTTGCACTGGTGCTGTTCCAAGCTTCTCAGTTGGTCGCACCAGCATTTGATTTGGTTGCACTTTTTTTTTTGCTACATGCAATGGGATTACATCGGATTGCTGCTGATGAATAGTGGTTTTAAAATGGACCAAAGCTAGCAAAGGCTTTCTGGGTTGCAGCATAATCACCTGTAATATATTAATTATCATAGGCAAATTTCTGAATTTTCATAGATTTGGGACAGTAATTTTAATCTGCAATTTTTACAGTTGAATTCTTTACAATCTATTTACATTTGAATCATATTCTATCTATCTATCTATCTATCTGTCTGTCTGTCTGTCTGTCTGTCTGTCTGTCTGTCTGTCTGTCTGTCTGTCTGTCTGTCTGTCTGTCTGTCTATATCTGTACATACTTTCTGTCTATCTGTTATCATCTTTCTGATTAGCATCATCTTTCTTATCTTTAAAAATCATTAAATATTCAAATGTATGCATTACATTTGAAAAGATTGAGGATATAAGTACTGATACAGCTTTTTCATTGGAAGAGTTTATAGCTGTAACAAAAATCAGAAATCTCACACTCCTTGACCTTACGCAATTTATAATCATTTCCTTTTCCTTCAGTCGAGCGATTACTCTCATCTAACCACTGAAAAGACGCAGGAAGGGGCACGGGCCATTTCGTGAGACATTTTCATTCGTGAATTCATTATTGGCGTCGTTCCACCATCAGTGTGCAATGCACGTGACGTCTACGTTCATCAATAAATAAACAAACTGCACGTGTCTTGCGGAAGAACACTTTAGCCGGAGCTACTTCTCTCCATTAATGTCTATGGCGAGTCACGCAGGCACTGGGCAACTCCGCATCCGAGTTCGACCCCGGATAAAACAGTCCGAATATAAACACTTATTATAGGCGTACCGTAGTGATTCAGGATAAATCAAAAACACGGTTTGGAAAATGAATTCATGATGTAGCCAACTCGTTCATTTTAAACAATGTAGCGACTGTCAATGTCTGTGTGGCGGTCAATCAGCTATGTGGAACCCCGGGCGCGCGCAGTTGGTTGGCGGCTTTGAGAGAGGGCGGCGAGTTGAGGTCAGTCTGAGGAAGTTAGTCTGTTGTTTTTGTTTGCTCGATTCTGAAGCTGTGTTTCTGAATGCCAGCACGTTGTGCTCTGGCGAATAAACAAGT